>JAFBJR010000905.1:8719512-9033617 GCA_016785285.1 Brachirus orientalis
CACTGGTGTTACGTCTACCACGGTTTGGGAACCATAGCCTTAGTACATAGCCTTAAAAGCAGCAATTGGTTAGGTTTTAGGCTATTCAGACCGCTGAGTAAAATTAGATTTCTACAAAATATTCACATGTATTAACTGCCAAGTATCACTTTTGCATAACAGAGCCAAGTTATCTACAGTATTCCTGACAACCATATCTGACAATAATCTCAATGTCTGTTAGTTGGCTTAACTTTTGCATAATTTAATTTCATATACTATTGTTGACATATAGACTGTTTTACTTATGTATAAAACAAAAGAAGCTTCTATAACAATCTATAACAATTAAGTTTAATATATTGTGACAAACATTTTCACTTTACTACAACTAGCTGGGTCAGTCCTTATGTTTTCATCATGCAACAGAATTCAGAAGCTATAGAGGAAGCAATCTACAAACAAACACAGTTGAAAGGTTTATTAATAACCCACAAATAATCTACCACTCTCTCACACACACACAAATACACAAAATGTACATAAATTATCAAGCAAGTCAAATGAATAATTACGTTTTTATTGTACAAATTTCCCATTTCCCCTTAACTAGTCAGGCTCTGAGGCGTGGGAAATCTATTAAGGTGATGCTATAGATCATCCCATCCACTGTGGCATATGTATATAGATCGGTTGGCTCATTTGAGGAATATTGAATTGGTTACAGCAAAGTAAGCCCCTGGATTGAGTCAAATGTAAAAATCCTTGCATGTGTGAGGAGCTGTCAGCGCGTGCTGTAATGACAGATGACACTGGGTCTCACTTTCAGTAAGAGGTGATAAAAAGTCAAATTATGAGTGCTGGGGAGGGACAAGAGAGTGTGGGGGAGCAGAGACAGAGGAAAGAGAACTGGACCAGATCCGTCAAATGATAAGGGTAATCAGTCAATCTGGAAACGTTTTGCACGATGGAAAGTGCTATTTCCTCCTGGTGCAGTTTGGAGTCAAGGGTCGGTGACGGGTCAAGATTATAACCCCTGACCTCATTCTAGGGAAGAGTGAGACACCAGTCACTCACTTACTGATTAATGGTATTCATCATTTACCCATGTTATTATCAATTGGACATGATTGGTTTCCAATTAGAAGTGATTTGCAGTTAAAGCTCACAATGACATGTTTTTAAAAACAATTTGAACGCGTCAGAACACTCACACCTACAGACAAATCAACATTATGGTAGATACTTTGGGGGGTGGTGGTGGTTGTGCGCATATTTAACAATATCGTGTGAAATTCCTCAATTTTTTTTACATGAGACAGTTTGGTTCTGCACCCAGCGACCCTCATGTGGAGGATAATGCGATGAAGATGAGAGTGAGTGGGAGTTTGATTCTAATGTTGGGTTGGATAAAAAAAAAATCTATTTAGATGTCTCTTTTAAACTCCCTTCATGTGAACTACTAGTCAAACAAATTCCCAATTTTCTCAGGTTTGCATTCAAAAGCATTGATCCAATAAAAAAGAACTGGAAACACAAAATTCCAGATCCTTTAGTTGGGACTTGCTCATCATTGCTTAAAACATTATTACCCTCCCGAAAAATCGGTCATATATTCAGGTAGCATCCTGCAGTGTTATCACACCACTGAAACAGAATTTCAGGAAGATCAAATAGATCCTCGACCTCCTCAGCAGGTCACCCCCCCCCCCCCCCCCCCCCCCCCCCCCCCCCCCCCCCCCCCCCCCCCCCCCCGCAACACTGACCTGCCTCCACGCTGTGAGACTGACCCACTGTGAGGTGTGAACTTCTGTCCCCAGCTGATAGAGGCTCCCGATAAATTTTATAGTCCCCATCCCTGCCTGTTTATGACTCTGCAGTTTGATTATAGCAAAGGGGGCTCAGAGACGTAATAGCTCCAGAGAGAGAGGCACACACACACACACACACACACACACACACACACACAAACACACACACGCCATCAAAGGAGCTATGAGAGGAATGTGGACATTTGTTGTTTGTTTTATCATCCAGTACCAGCACTTATCTGCTTAATCATAAAGGATTGGCCTGGGAATGAGGCAGGAGGGACACCGTGCTGGCCAAGCAAGTGACCCCCATCACTGTAACTGTGAGGGATGTGCCTGATTCAGTGTGGTTACAGCAGCTTACAAGGTACATGCAGGTTTTATGGGAAGTAAGAATAAAAAAAGAGACCAATGTTTACTTTACCATTTAATCTTGGCAAAAGATGAACTATTACTGTTACTGTAAAGACACACCTGAGTGGGCACCACTTATGCTCCACCACAGCATTACTTTATACTCTCCCTTTAATATAGAACTCCAACTTAGTACATTATCCTGAAAGATTATTACTGTAATACATGGCTAACAGCATTTTGATACTTCAACACATGGGCACAGAATATTTTGATTTCCATTATACATATGCTCGAGTTTATGGCAGCAACCACTGATTCACTTTTAATTAAACTGCCATATTTTAAAATATGTTTGAACCAATTTTCTCACAGTCTGATAATGTCTGTATGATTCAAAAAAGGGTTTTAAACAAATTATATTCATTATTCAAAGAAACAAGGGGAAGTAGTTGCACAATCTCATATTTCAGACATTTCTTTTATTTTATTAATTCATTTTTTTTCCCTGCCCTGGAAACATTTAGTTATGAGCAATTTCATGATTTCCGGTGTATATCCTTGCTCATTATGTATTTAGATACCCACCTTGCAGCATGTTTCTTTGTGTAACATAACTATTTAGTTTTAAAGAAAATAGGGTTGCGGTCGTAATAATTTCAATAGTTCAGTGACCATCAGAGTTGAAACAATGGACCATCCCACACCACTGGTCTACATCACAAAAGCGACTGGACCATAGTTACAATGTGTGAGACTTACAACGCTTTAATTAAGTCATAGAATCTCTTCCTGCCCTTTTTTCCCTCTCTCTGCCCCGGTAAATCAATCAGACTCTCTGCCCTTCGTTTCCCCTGTGTGGGAGGCCGGTGTGCAGGCCTGAGTAGCTGGGAAAGTCCCATGATTTATGGCCTTTTGCAGGCCTGATTGCCTTTCACCTCACTGATGATAGAGCCAAAGGTACTGAGGAGTGGTTGCTCCGTTCCACTGTCCTCTATGTGGTGCAACCAATTTCACCCATTTGGGATTTAAAGGCACTTCACAGCCTTTTCCATCTGATGCACATGCTATTGGTAGGCACAATTGTAAAGATTTATCAGAGTACTTCTATGTGTAATTAGGTATATTTTTTTACAGGTTGGGTGATTATCAAGTGGAATTAAATGTTAATGATTAAGCAATCCAAAGAGAGTGAGTGGGGCTTTTATTGTTTGTCTCACATGGTAGATTTTTATTTCTTCATTCCTTCATTTTTCTCCCTCTTTTTCTCCACAGAGCCTTGTGAAAGTACTGAATGCATTTGCACAAATCAGCTTAACAGAAAATCAAGTGGTGTCCCTTTTTCTGGTATGTTTAAATGCATATCATTTACTTTGTAACTCTTTGCCCTGACCGTGTATCTCATACTGCTGTATCAACAGTACTAAAATGTCCTGTATGCATAAAACACACTCCAGCGTGGGACGCAAGCCCACACTGACAGATGAATCATTACGAGGTCCATTCTGAGGCTCTCTGCACTTGTTTCAGCTTCTATCGCAGGATCAAGCAGCTCTGACATATTAAAATCAGCCAACCTTGCATACGGAGAGGGACACACACATGAAAAGCAGCAGCAGCAGCAGCAGCAGGGCAGTAACTCAAGGCCAAAGGAGGAGGTTTATTTTTATCACAGGCAAAGGCTCCAAATCATGTTAGTATGAACGGGGCTATATAAATGCAAATTGTATTGGAGAGCTATTAGTCCTGGAAAAGGTTTGTATGTAAATTCCCTATAGGACCACTGCAGATCACTCGGCCAGCTCAGATTAGTGGGGTTTGTGGCAAATGTGCTGCAAAAGACAAAATAGAAAAAATAGACAGAAAATGCAATTGCCTTGTAGTAAAGCATAGTGAACAAGATGAGAAGTTGAGTAACTGAATGACCAAGGTGTCTCTGTATGGTTTACTCTGTGTGCAAGCCAGATGTGTCAAGGTGCGCAAGTGTTTATGTTTTATGGTCATTTTGTCCAGTGACTCAGATTTTTCCTGCACCTTTGTGTAATAGCGTGTGGCCATAGTGGTACAGAGCACGTCTTCCTCTTATAGTTCTTTGCCTGTTTTTGGCCCACGGCCGTTTTTAGAATGGAACAGAGTGAGACTTCGACAGCTCAGTGTTCTTACTTATTTCTCTTATGCTTCTTTGAATGTATTTTCCTTTTGTTGAAGTCAAAATAGATCAATAAGTTGTTCCTTAACATAAATGAGTGAAATGCTGGCGTAATATTGAAGAAGTTACTGTTAATTTAGTATGAGATTTATGGTTAATAGTCTCTATCAATGTAGCACTTTTCTAGGCTTGACAATCCGTCGAAAAGCTGCAGCATTTGCCATTCACCTATTCACTCACACCTTCATTCAGCAAAACTGTGCACAGTGCTTTTTTATATCACACATCCATAAACCTATCCCCACACTGTTAGGAGCAAACTGGGGTAAGTGTCTTGCCCAGGGACACATTGACATGTAGACTAGTGGAACCTAAGATCGAACCCTCCACCTTCCCGTTGACCGACATCCAGCTGTACAAGTCACCCACGGATGCCATGTTTAGATTCCAGTGGACTACTCTGCGGTTCACGACAGCCTATACAGTTCTGACTGAGTAAAGAAACAGAAGGTGATGATGGAATGCACAGGATGCTTCATCACTGATGGAAAGCAGAGAATATACACTGATAACTGGATGGTAAGTGGTGAGAGACAATGCTGGTGCAAGGCTGCCCTCTAGTGTTGACTGGGGAGACTCAGTGGCAGGAAAAAAGATGGCCATAAAACCAATCACCCAAAATATGTGATTGTGCTGAAAATGACAGGTTATGAACAACGTTTGAATAAAACATCATTATACCGTCTTTACATTTTAAAATATGTATTGACAATTTTAAGAAGCCAACAAATGGAATCGCCACAATTAACAATTTCTTTATAGTTTTTTTTATAATGCTTAATTAAGACAGGATGGGGTAAATGATATCAACATTTTTTCCTGGATAAGTCAAATGTGAAATGCAACTGCAATTATTCACATATCTTCTTCTTCCTCCGTTATTTTTTCCGAAATTTTATATTTCTGCAAACCCACGCCATGCCATCCTGCAAAAGAACAAGTAACAGTGTAAGTGTGGCGTAACTGATCTGAGTTTAAAAATATGTCCACATAAGTGATATGTCACTGTCTAAACACCATTACTCAGAGTAAACTGACAGCAAAAGAAAATATCAGTTACGCTGATAAATGTACTGTGTGCTGCTACTGCTTCTATATGTGTGAATAGTGTGGTTGAATATTAGTGCAACTAATGAGTATTCAGTGATTGTTTAAAGCTGAAATTGCATCACTTCCTGTTTGGCATTGTTTGTCAGTTTGTTAGGGAAGTGTCCCTATGCAAATGTGAGTACAGTAATCTGCGACTCTGCAGCCTCAACCCTCACCTGCTCGACTTCACTGTGCATGTAAACATACTGAAACGTGTGTTAGCAGTCATGTGAATTCTTTCACCTCAAGTCCCTCGGCAGTGAGTGCTGAGCAGGCCTGGACCTGCCACATGCGATCACGGATAGTGTGCAGGTTGAGAGCTTCTGCCAGCTCAGAGGCTGGGGTGGCACTCATCAAGTCTTGCTTGTTAGCAAAGATTAGCAGTGGCACGGCAGCAATCTTCTCCTCCTCCAGCAACTCAGCCAGCTCCTGAAAGAACAGACGCAAAAGTTCTGTTACATGACTTACTGTCTCTGGGATTTTAACAGCATCATAATTGATCATTGGGAAAATAAAAACCCATAGACTGACAGTGAAACTATTTGATAACCATTTAAAATGATAAGTAATTAACTTAATCAAACTGCATCTTACCAGACTTGTCTCTTCGAACCTTTTCTCATCTGAGCTGTCGATCACATAGATCTGCAAAACAATGCAGTAAGAATGGTAATAACATATTAAACACTGCAACTGTAACACTGCTATCTATTTATTTATGGTGATTTTAAGCTTGGAAATACAAAACATATATAAAACAGAACCTACCAGCACATCCGTGTTCTCACAATAGTTCCTCCAGTATGGGCGGATCTTGCGTTGACCTCCAATGTCCCAAACATTTAGCTTGAAGCCAGAAGACTGAACACTCTTTATAGTGAAGCCCTGTTCAAAGATGCTTTATTTAATGCTTTCTCTAAAACTTCATCTGATTAAATACGAAAACATCACGCTCTGTGTCAAGGGTATTAGATGTGTGTGCATGTCGATACTTGAGTAGGAGTGATGTTGCTGATATCTTCAGCTGCCAACTGTTTCAGCAGTGTGGTCTTTCCAGCATTGTCCAGACCTAAAAGCAGTAAGCGCACCTCCTGTTCCGGTGACTGCTTCAGCCTCCGGAGAATTGACAACAGGCCCTGCAGGTGGATCAGAGTTAGAGGTGCAAGCATTTCTCTCACTGCATTATCGCTAACTGATTACCCCACTGAGCTTTAACTGTATCAGCTATTGAGCTGTGACAGTGTGCTGGCATCAGAGGCCGGTCTGGTGGCTAGGTTTGGCAAACAGACTTAAAAAGAAAAGGCACAGGAGGCTAAACACTGACTCTACACAGCAACAATCATGTTGAGGGTGAAGTACACTCATATCTAGCTGTCCAAGACTTATTGGTCAGAAAAGATTAGGTATTTGCACAGTGAGTGGCTTGTGTCCAGAAGGTGGTAAAGATGGATTTGGCTCAAGCCCTATTCCTTACCGAGTCTTCTGTTAAGATGTCTGTCACTGCACTTGTGCGACATGCAACATAGCCAGTGTTCAATAAACAACTCAATAAATACACATTATATTTTCAACCAATTTCTGTGCATATCCTTAAAAAGACTTGTTGCTCACCTCTTCTCTTTTTCTTGATTAAAAAAAGTTATCATGTACTTCTACTCTTTTAATTATTGCTTTATGTATTGTCTTTGTTCACTTCTTGTTTTCCATTATTGCACGGCAGTATGAGTAAAATATGTTTGCTTCTCTGCATTAAAAGAAGTTGAATTGCAATAGAGAAGTGAATGAGAACAACTGCAAATGGGCCAAAACAGATGTTGTAGTGATAGCCCATTGTATCATCATTAGCCTCAGTATTGATTTATTTTTGGTAATTTTGTGACAGAAACAACTCTCTTAAACTTAAATTCCCCTTTTCAAAGAAGCATATAGTTTCCAAACATATACAGTATCTGGAATATACAGAACTGTGCAACACATTTGTCCCTGTCTCTCTTAAAACTGGTGTGGAACCAAAATATTATTGATAAAACCTACTATTTTATGAAGAAAAATATCTTCTGTGAAAAAGTTCTATTATGCCAGGTGTAGTCAAGACATGCTTGAGCATTATATACACATGTTGCAGTATATGTTGTACTGACCACTTGTCAATCCAGTATATAAGACCAACTTTCAGTCACATCATTTCAATGCAAATGCCAATGATCACAGAATTTGAAAAACATAGCACAACAAAGCTGGTAGCGTCCTGAGACTTTTGGACAGTACTGTAGATTATATTCAAAACAGCATCTATCTATTTTTCAGATATTATAATGAATATATGTGAGTTGTGACTCACCATGTTTCTGTGGTTGGTGTTGTGGCCTGTGCTCAGCCTGAGTGGATTAACATCTTCCTGACCGTCTTCTTTGGTGAACAGCTGTCAAGTTCCATTGCCAGGGAGACTGTGACGTCAGCGTCAACATGACAGCCGATAATAAAAAACATATGCATGATTTTCACTTTTTAATGAATGTACATTAGGCTGCAGTTAATATTTTTTGAAGTAATCTACAAAGTGTTTAAAGCCATTCAATTTGTCATTGATAAAATGACAAACAAAAACCTGGATACATTTTTCCACAAACCGTGCTTGACTATATTCAGTTTATGAATAAAGTATGATCATAAAAGATTCATTTCTGTGCAGACACAAAATAGTAGAATTTTACTTTATGACACATAAGGAATACCAGGTACACAAACACACACACACTCTGGTTTCCATGACTTCAGAAGACATAACCCTAAGCTTGACCCTAACCTTAACCTCAGCCTAACTGTAAAAACATGTCTTCACCTTAACATGTTGTAATTTACATTATGTCCCCATAGTGTGACCGAGTAACCAGATTTAGGTCCCCACAACATGAGGAGTACCAGGTACACAAATACACACACACAGAGAGAGAGAAAGAGAAAGAGAAAGAGAAAGAGAGAGAGAAAGAAAGAACGCCCCCTACAGGCCACAGTCGTCTCTCCGGTTCAAATTACTAGTCTGAGTGAAGGAACAAAAACATGTTGGAGTTCACCAGGTTGAGCTGTTGACTAGCAACAGCCACCTGCAGTCACCTCGACGATTCAATTCGACTGACTGCTATATGGTTCCCGTCGTGTCACCGGCCGACAACCCAGAAGGATGCCGCAGAAAGCACTGGGATCCATTGTAGGTCTGCTTTGTACCGGGACCTGTCTGGTGCAGGTAAGCCCGCGCTAGCACTTCTGTAGTCGGCTGAAGGTTGTAGGCGAGGCCGCGGCTCCTGGGCAGATTGAAGGCCTTCAAATGATCGCTTTTGTCTCCTCCACAAAGGAAACTGCACGGTCCGTTACTGTGTCAGCGAGGATGACGTCAGTTAGTCGAAGTTTTCATTTTAATTTCGACACACAGTCTATCAGAAAGTAAACATTTTAACTCGGAAAAAAATCACAGGGACTTGTATCTGCGCAGTTTTACAGTTTTAATCGAGGGTGTGATGATAAACGTTAGCCGTTGCTAAATGGTACCCGGAAAATAGACGTGTTTAATCCCAGTTGTTGACATTGAGTAAGAAGACAGGACAACCAGCCCCAGTGTATCCATTTTGCTTTTCAGATTAGAACACATAAAATGAAAGTGGAGAACGATATGGACAGTTTAACCCAGTCCTTTCGTTTATTCTAATAAAACCAAAAGTGAAGACATGTCTGTCAGTTTTTAAAAGGAAATGCCACTGGACTTCATGCTGTTATTACTGATTAAAGATATGTTTTGTTCTGATGTGCAATCATTTGCATTGCACGATCAGCAGCTTTCATTTATCCCTCACAATGATAACTTTATTAGACAACGAAGGATTATTTTCTTTATCATTTAGTTGCTTGGTTCAAAAGTAGCCTAAAAATTGTACAAACAATAAAAACAATTGAGGTTTTCTTAATCTCTACATGACATCTTTAGATAAGAAAAAGAAAAATAGATAATAGTCACATTTAATTAATAGAATAATGTGAGAGCTAATAAAAACACCTCTTAAACAATAATTATCAAAATAGTTGGCAGTTGATTTAGTATTTAAGTGATTAATTGTTGCACAAATTGTTAAACATTGCATAAACCTGCATTATTTCAGTTTAACAGTACAGAATATTGCACAGAAAAGTGCCAACACAAGAAATGGCACCCAAGTGAGAGTGACAGTGTTTAAATAAGCCCTAGAAACAGGTCAGTTTATCAAGGGCATGCTATGTTTTTCCTTGTTTACTTTTTTGATTGTGTGTTGACTCAGACAGTGTACCTCTTGTGTGTGTTTAAGGCAAAAGAGTTCTGTTTTGGTGTAAATAATGAACAGTACCGATGTGAGATGGGTTACTGCTGTGGGGAGACCGAGTGTTGCACCTACTACTATGAGCTATGGTGTAAGTACATTATATTTTACATCGCCACATGCTGTATGTTTTACTTACATCTCCCTACTCTCTGCTTACTTATCTTTTTGGTTATTTAAGTCAAGTTTGGTTCTGTTTCATGTCACTTTAAGTGTTAAATTTGGTTAATCATTAAAATGCAACAGCATGTATTCAAAACCAATAATAAATTGAGCCTTCAATTCCATATTAATGTTTTTGAAATTTTATCTTATTGGTTGATGTTTTACTTGTACTTGTGTTGTACATTATGTATTGTTACTATACATAAAATTGGTTTGCAGTAAATTGTAGCTTTTATCATTGAGTTCAGGTAAAGCCCTGTTAGTAAGTAAAATATATTAAAAATATCTGTCTGCTCCTCCTAGGGTTCTGGTTAGTATGGACCCTGATCATCATGCTGAGTTGCTGCTGTGCCTACCGTCACCGGAGGGTTAAGATGCGTCTGCAGCAGGAGCAACGTCAACGTGAGATCAGCCTCATGGCCTACCAAGGAGCCTCTAGCTCCTTCATTTCCCCTCCACCACTGAATCTAAGTGAGTTGTCATTCTGTTAATTTAAGAAGCATTAAGTATTATATATAAATAAGATTCATAATTGAGGCACAGTAAATGGATATTTCGACCTGTAGGCTCTGGGTTTTCAAATATTTAAATCCACTTCATTAGATGGAGATGGCCCTCTTATATGGATAGCTGTTTCTGGATACACATTTGGATCTACTAACTGGTTTGTGGCAGTGCAAGAGTTAAAACACAAATGTATTTTTATAGTAACTTCTTTTAGTGCTTTTTGTCAGTTTCCTCATGTGCTTATGGACAAGCTGAGAGACTCAGTTTCTCAGGACAGTAGCTTCAAACCAAAGTCATCTTGGAATTATTGAGTTCCCCTATATAATATCAGGCAATGTGCAGCTAGCCAAACTACAGTCTTCACATTGGCAGCTTTTATGCATTAGGCACTAAATAAAGCTCATGGGTAAGAGATAGGACTTTGAACTTTGCTCTCTCCTTCAGCAAGATCATATAGAAGATCTGCATTTGACTGACAATATTTGTCTCACACCTTTCTTGGACCAACTGTTACTGATACTGATCCCTGACTCACTTTTTATATATTGCCGCACTGTTCATTATTGGTTATGGTCTGATGTTGCTAGAGGGACAGCAGTCAGCGGACATGCCACTATAATGTCAGTGGTCATTTCAGACTGGCTGACACTTGATATTGTGACCACTAATATCATGGACAGGTTGATGAACAAGGTTCACACTTATCAGAGACAGACCTTGAGTGAACATGCTTGACTTAATGTCAAGAATGTGAATCTGACCGGGAGAGAACACTGATAGCAAATCAAGCACAGACCCTGGAAACATGTAGTGTTTTGGCTCTTCCTTCAGAATATCAATGAGGATTTAGTAACAAGAATCTTACAGATATTCTATGTTTAAAATAGTTCAACAATTGTCTGTATGGCAATTGTGTTTGCTCACTTTCAGGGCTCTGGAACGACTGCAAACTACCTGACTATGAAGAGGTTGTAGGCCACCCTCCGACACCACCCCCTCCTTACTCTGAAAACCCTTCTGAGACTGTTCCAGTGCTCCCTTCACAAATGTTCCAGCAAGATGCTGCCTCTGTGCCACAACCTTTGGCGGAGGCAGACCCAAATTGTCAGGCTTCAGGCTCACCATCAGTACAGGGAGCAGTGTCGATGCCAGTCCAAGCGCAACATCTTGAAGAGGAGAGTGTGGAAGCTTCATTGATGGCGGCAGAGGGGGATGAGGAGGAGCTTAACACTCGACGTCGACATGTGACTGGCGACTCAGGGATTGAGGTGTGTGTTTGCCAGCTTGACGTAGATGAAGGCTCGGGCCTTGAAGAGGAAAGCGATGAGGAAGAAAGGATGTGCAGAGTCACCAGTGGTGATTGCTGCTCCAGGCATCAGCAGCCAACCTTCACACAGAAGGAGTGCTCCCCTGAGCTGCCCAGCCAGGCCGCTAGCACCAGCACTGGGGACCACTTGGTGTGATCCACAGCATAACGAGTTAGCCATTTAGTGCTGCTTCACACATGCAGATATTATAAAGCTGTTGCCTTCATCATCAGCATAAGCAGTGTCTTTGTTTAAATTCTTTGAACCAACACAGGCATGATGTTACAGTGATGACAACGACTAATGGCTTCATATTCGTAAAAATAACACACTATGTGGAAAAAGTTTTGGGTTAATGCTGATGCTCCACTTGGTATTTGTTTATTTTATCTTAATGTTAGGGGGAGAATGTGGTTGGGTTGTGAGAGGGCAGCATTTGATTTGACTGCGTCTCCTGCTCCTACCATCTTTCAGCACTGCCATTATGCCTCCATTCTTGTCACATCTCTGTCTTTGGTCAGAACAACCTTGCATCTGACACTTTGCTTCCAGTGATCAGTAGGGAGCATACCAACATGTTGAGCAGCATTTCTTGCCCCTCTATCACTAAATAGAAGAGTCAAAAATAACCTTCTTGATAGTGATAGTAGTGTGATACTCAATTAATTGATACGAGTGTATTTAATTTCCCCCCCACAGGTGTTTGTGTGTGACAGGTTGTGTGTGCCTGTGAAATCTGGGGCACAGCTCCATGGTGTTGTCAACTCTGAGGTAATGGCAACCAACATCTGGTATCCTTTGGTCTGTGGGATGGTTTGCATCTAGATTGGTGGAGAAAATAACCAACTATAAATAGCAGAGGCAGTGTTTTTTGTTTTGTCTTTGGCTTTAAATGTAATTCACTCCCCCATTAGCACTTTTTGATTTTGACATCTACTTTGGTCACCAATTAGCACCAGGACTTATGGTAAAGACTGACCAGCTTTCAATGATTTCTTGATTGTGTGCATGTGGTCTCCCCGTCTTTGGTACCTGACTGCATTGAAATGATCGTAATTGCCAAGAGGGAACTTATTCCACCACATTTTCTACATCAATAAAAAGGCATATGATGGCCATGTTAGTGATATGAAAGTCAGTGTATTGCTCAGTATGTAAAAAGGAAGGATGCACATTCTTTTGGTTTTTTTTTCTCTTTCATTTGTAACCAGCTGTGCTTTAGCAAATACCACAGATGTCACTGTTATTTGCAACAAAGCTCCTGATGAGCTACAAGAGTGTGTTCTAATGTGGGTGATTTAGTGCAGTAGTGAAGGTTTTTGTGTGTATATTTGTGTTGTGCTTTGGTTCCTGGTTGAAACACTCTGCACAAAGCACTGTAGTTGTTGCATGAGGCATGCATTTGTGTGTTTATAATTGAGTTAATTAGCTTTTGCTTTGCTCCCATGCTTGTAAAAATGATTGGCGGATGTTGACAGTTGCTACACAAATCTACATACACAAGATAGAGGAAAGACGTGGACTGAGATTTAAGCTCAGATTCTCGGGATCCACCGTCTGAGTTGTGCTGTGCAGTGGTGGCAGCCTGTTAGCTGGTGCTTTACTGGGGCACTCTGCTCCCTTTAGTTGTTGAGAGGGATTTGCAGTGGTATTTTCCACTGGCAGGAGAAGGCGGGTGCATTACAAAGTTGAGTTGGTTGCAGGCTCTGCTTTGCAATCCAATCAGTGATGGCACAGCTGCAGAATCTGTTGTGATGCTGCTCTGCTTTGCATATTGCTTGCCCTGTATATTGTATATTGTGTTTTCTTAGCATAGCGATTGTACTGGGTGCTGCCTGATTGGGGAAAAAAAAATATTTGTTAGTTGCACGTAAAATGTTCATGTAAGACAAAAAGTAACTGGAAAGACAGTTGTTCAGTTGGCATGTAATTTGGAACAATTTTTAAGAACATTTTAGTTGCTAGCTCTGTAACTGTGTGACAAATTTGACACAGTGGAGAGACACGGGTCAGTCACTCCCCTCACACACACGCTCGCAAAGTACTGCTCCCAATCAGCCTTTGTCACGGTCACAATGTAACGCTCAATGGTGCAATATTCTCTGATCAATTAATACATTGGAACATGCTTTGAATAGTCTATTGGCTGAATTTGCAATTGTAACATAAGAGAGACTATGAATGCAGCCATTAGGAATGCATTTCCAGCAGGCAAAGGGAGGAGTAAATACCATCTCATGTTTGTTAGATATTTTTATACAGGCATTAGTATGACTTGGTATATCTCTATATTTACAATACTCTAACAAGGACATATTTAGGAAGTCATTGGCCTCTTAAGAAGACTTTAATTTTGGGACACATGCTGCTGAGTAGCATATTCAACTGTGTCCTCACTGCTACTAGTAGCAGCTCAAAACTGTGTCTCTTGTTTTGGTGTTCTGCTATTTGAGCTTAATGAATTTACTGCTGTGGCTAAAACATGGTTAAAAAAAAAAAATCAAGAGGCCTAGTGCTCCAAAAATCTGAATACAGACTAAAACTAAACTACCTAATGCCTTTGTTTCATGTTCATTGAGTAGACTCAGTCAGTCAATTTGCTGTTTTTAAGATTCGCGACAGTAGTGTTACCTTTGCAGCCTTCGTATTGCATGGTTGAGCAGGTACATGAATATGACGCCATACTACCATGACAATAGCCTTTTCAGAGGAGCTGTTAACACTGAGCGTGGATGCACACAAATCATCTGTAGAAATTCAAGACATCATTTTTTTACCACCACACTTAAAACTGCCTTGTTGCATCTTAAGAGAGCAGATGTCTTGAATATGGAATTGCACAATAAAATATAGTCTCTGTTTGTCGACACAAGATGTGCAAATGCCTTATTAAAGAAGACAACGTGATATAACGTGATGTTGCTCTGGATTTTTTTTAATGACAAAAATATTGTTGTGTTGTTCCAAGTGTGTTGGCTTCAGAGAAGAGGAGTGCTTCCATAACAACAGAACAAACAGAGATTGTTCCGAGAAACTGCTTTCACTCGGTGTGAAAAGGATGTGGTCTATAAACATCCTACTGTTACGACTGTCACGTTATATCGGATTTTGCATACATTGGTTTTGTTTCTGAGGGGTGATTGTGTTGAATTTAGAATGGCGTGTATGTCTAGTTAGTTGTGGCACTGGTGGAATTTGTCAAGACCAGATTATTGGGTTCGTGCTCGCTCTGTCTTTGTTCCATAAATCTGGTTGCAATTAGTTTTTGAAGTGAACTGAATTTAAACCATGAAGAAATTTTTTTTTTTTTTTAAAAAAGGACTGATTTTGGTTTCTTATGGTATCTTTGTGATTCATCGTATTTATGCTAATCCTAAATTTTGCTTATTTGTATACATATATGTAGAAAAATAATGAGGGTGGAGTAGTGAAGACAAGAAATTTTCTTTTGCAAGAGTGAAGTGGAGGTCCATAGTTTTTCCCATTGCCAAACAACAACTATGCCTCCCAAATTTTCACGTTTACTAAAAACAAGGGCTAAACCAGTCATCTTTTTTGTAGACAAACTTCCATCCATTAAAATTTGTGGCTCATCCGTCCTGAACATAATCACACATTTTCAGTATGTGAACATAGTCAGTTTTTGGATCTCCTTTTATTTTATGTCAGAGCTAATATTTGACAGTAGCTGATTGTACATTACTATGTGTTTGTTTAATAGGCTCTCACTTTTTTGCTTTTGTCAACCTCAGTAGAGGTGCTTAGATTTATTGGCTCTTTGACCCTGGCTCCACATTTCACCAGGCTCTCTTTGTAACACAAACTAGAGTCGACACTGGCTGTTGGTCGTTGGCTTGAAAATGAGAGCCATTCATGCAGAAGTGTCGATAGAATAATTGACCAAGTTCTATGTCATCTCCACACTACGCAAATCATTGCTGTGTGTTTGTGTGGGTGTTGATATGACGATGGTCTGTTTGGTTTCTCACTCTCTCAGGTCATCTTTAACCAAGCAGTGCTAATGAATGTTTGACCCACCAGTCTCATCAAGCCAAAGTCATTTTCTGTCTTTATTTTTGCATTACACATCTTTGTAGTGAATTATACTTAACTCAACTAGGCTATGCAACAACATAAACTTACTGTAATATGCTGCGCCCCGTCTCATTTTCCACTGTTGTACATCTGGGCACCAGTACAAGCAATATAGCTCAGTACTTGTCACTGCACTGTACTGTATTTTACTATGGTTGGTCTGTGTACATGTTTAAAAATATACTTGTAAATACAGTTACTATAATGAGTATGTCTGCTTCAGTGTTGGCTGAGTTGCTTTGAGTTTAAAATTTATCCTACTTTGTATATTAACTTTTTTCCTCCTCCTGGCTTTTTCTTACTTGCCTCCACAACCACTAAGACTTTCTCCCTGTGCGTATGAATAATACACATTATTAAGTTGTTGAAGCTGAATGAAAAGTTGAACATGTTTTGTTGGATGAATTTTTATTGGATATCTTTGTTCTGTTTGAAACCTTTCCATCCTTCACATTTGTTGCACTTAATCAGTTTAAACAAACTACATTTTCACAGATTATGCATATGACAGACCTCAACATGTAACAGAGTCAGCTTACATTAGACCAGCACCCATCAACTCTGATGGTGTAAATGACACACAACCATAAATATAAAGTGGGTGTTACTGTCATGCAGCCTGGATATAGTACCATTTTCTACATGATACCAAACAGATGCACATGCTTTGGTTGAATAATGAAAAGAGTTTGAGAGGGAAGCAGCCATTAACAAACACACCAGACTATTTCTATATCATTTTTTCCTAATAACTTTAAATAAGCCAAAATGAGTAAGTGGAAAAAAAAAATATATATAAAAAAATTAAAGCACTGAAATACAGAAAAAAATGCTTTGGTTTTAGTAAGAAGTCTGCTGTGTAATCTTTTGGTCATCATTTGTATTTTATTTTTTTAATAAAACAAACTGGCACTCAACTGACTTGACTTTTGCAGTTTCTTGTTGCAAAATACATCTGAATTGAAATCATCCATAAGTCAGAAATAAGAAGTTTACTTATGTGCTCAATTGGAGCTGGACTGTAAGCATGTGAAGAGTAAAAATGGTGCCCCCACCAACATGTGACGGAGCTGGGAAATTGATCTGTAGGACTGTCACATGGCTGTGCGAGAGACACCTCAGGCGGTTAGTGTAACATATTGATGGAGTTTTAACGTCATCCATTCCAACACAATGAAAGTCTAGTCAGGGGCCTCTGTATTTCACTTAATGTAAAAAAGGTGGTGCATACAATAATCCTTTCCTTGTGTTTCAACTCTAAACATCATGTACCACCTACATGTTATTGTCATGTACAAATAAACCCACCTCAAAGCCCGGATGTCCTAAACGGAGTCCATGTAGGTTTGTTTGGCCTATAATGAGGCAATGTAAATAGTTCTGGGCAAAGCAACAAGATAAAATGGTTATAAAATTTAATGTGTGGGTCCCGGTGATGCATGAGACAGTGTTTACACGAAACAACAAACATTAAAATATAATTGTAGCTGTGTGTCAGCGATGAGTGAAGTCCTCCTACAAAATAAACACAAACGCACCACGTAAAACATATATGGTGCTGAGATGAGGCCTGACATCATGTCCAGAAAAGATATATATACACATACATCACACACACAGTATTTATGTATAGAGGCAGCTTCAATCCAAATCAGCATGATTGTTGCTTTCAGTGAAACGACATTCACTGAAATACACAACAAACAGATTTTTTCCGTACGACACAAGAAAATTGAAACACAAGGTCACATTCAGTCCTTCCTTCAGTGCAAGGATACATTTAATTTACAGTAACTGTTTTAAATGATCTATGAAAGATTTCTGTTAACTCATTTTCTCAGATGCACGTTAAATATGAGGAAGAGAGCACTAGTGGAAATGTATATATATATATGTAAAATATATAAATAAAATATAAATATTTTGTGAAAATCAATCTTTTTTACAACAAATAAACAACTTAATGATATTAAATATTTCCCTGACAAATATAGCACATGCACTACTGAGGCAGTGGTCATATAAATAAAAGGCCAAAAACTGCGTAAACACCAAGTGGTAGCCTGTACAAGTCATGAAAACCGCAAAGAAAGTCATGCATACTACAGCAGCTACAGGTAAGGTAAGAATAATATATTATTTTTCAAACACAGCAAGAGTAGATATGTATCTTTATTCAAAATGGAGCAGTTGAAGTCATACTGCAGATGGCCAATGAATCCGGAGCAGCACATCAGGTACTTATATATTTCTAATGCTCAAATCCACAAAATCTTCATCTGTAACCAAAAATGGGTGAAATGTAGTTGCTCACAAGAAGTCATGTAATAAACTGTACTGCATGTCTGTTGTGTCATAAGTACAGAGGACGAGATGAAAAGGTCAAGTGGGTTTGTGTCAAGCTGGGGCTGAGAACAAAGTGTAAAACTGAGTCCTCCTGCTGCATCATGACTTCCTACGGCAAACTTGGAGAGAGGCTTTTTGTAGCACGTGACACATTTACTCCCATCGCCTGTTAGGATATAACAAACTACTGCACTCTAGTGGCTGGCAGCAGTATATCACTTTTGAGTAGAGGTCTGTGGACCGCAGTACAGTAGTAACCACAATCACTATCCCGAGTCCTGTCTTACCCCTCCTTCAATAGAAGCGCTTGCGACGGCTCTCGTTCCAGTGGCTGTACACCACCATGCCAATGACGATGAGGAAGACACAACCCAGCATGGAGAAGAGCACGGTGAAGAAAATAGCGATTCCACTCATCCCCTCTTCACTCTGAACCACTGGAAGAGGAGAAACAGAGGAGAGTGGAAAATAAATGGAGGTTGGAGGGATGACAAAGACGGTGAGGAAAACAGTGAAAAAGCCGGGGTCGGCATCTTACGTCTCAGCAGGTCCAGGTTATCAACACTGGGAATGGTTACATCATCTTCCTCCTCCTCTTCCTCTTCCTTTTGACTGCGTAACACCGTCAGTTGGTAGAGTTTCAGGGAAATTATATCATGGTTATCTGTAAATTTAGAATCACAAAATAAGATTACACACAGAGACAAGGAAATTTGTTTAAATGGATTTAATGGGTCTCACACTTTTTGTGTATAAGTTAATGGAAGAAAAACAAAATCCAGAGTAAAATGTCTTTCTTTTTACTGTACAGCCATCAACTAGTCAGGTCAAATTTATTTTTACATCCCAACATCACAAACACAATTTGCCTCAAAAGGCTTTACATTTTGTACAGCAATTGACACCCTCTATCCTTAGACCCTCACATCGAGTGAGGAAGAACTCCACAAAAACCCATTGTACAGGGCAAAAATGGGAGAAACCTCCAGCAAACTACTGATGAAGGGTGGATATGAGGATAATATCAATATTTATAGAGTAATGTATCATAATGTTTATAGTTCTAATATTTGAGCTGTGGTGTTGGACTCAGCGATGCCTGTGAAATTAAGAACAATGCTGATGAGAATGAGGAGAGGAGAGGATGAGAAGATGGGACTGAGGAGATGAGAAAAGAATATGACTGGGTAGTGTAGGAGTTTTCTACTTCCAGAAGACAGCAGAAATGTATGTATCATGGATGAAGGCTGCCATTTAAGCAACAGACAAAGAAGAAGAGAAGACGGCGGCATGCAGTACGCATCGGTCACCATTACTTGAAAACTGGCTGGGATAGTGAATGTTGTATACCTGACAGATCTCCAGTAATTGCTGAGGCACCAAAATAATAGCCTTGTGGCAGCCGCACCCCTGGTATGTCCAGGCAGTCCCTCCACTCGTGCTGCCCATCGATATCTATCATCACCTGAAAAACAGAGGCAATGATTTTCCCATTATGAATCATATTAATTGCTCAAAAGGTTGCATTCCCAGTTTATCACATTAACATGTTTGGACAACTGAAGACATGAAGAAGTGCCTGCATGTGTTATTATCGTAACTTAATCAAGGAAAATATCAAAGACTTTGTTTCTCACCGTGAGCCTGCGGCGAACGTATCGGATGAAGAGAAAGGTGTCATGTTTGAGGTTGCGCACCATGGCGTTACAGCCGCCCAGCTCTGTTGTCCGACCGTCCCGCTCATGGTCGTAGCTGATGCTGCCGTTCCCAACCATGGCCAGAACGAAGGGGAAAATCCTCTGGAGGAGAGACATGAGGAACTTAAATTCTAATTGTTATCATATACTGCTATAGCATTATGAGGTGATGACGGAATCATGCAGAGATACTTATAAAAGGGAATTACATTGTCACATAAAGAGTCATGCAAAACATTAAGGTTTCCTTACAAAAATCACATTATCAGATATAACAATGAAAATGCTAACTTCTCATGTCAAAACATATAAAAACAGCATAATATATGAAAAAGCCCAATGGTCATGATGACTATTTAACATATACCTTTTAACAGGACATAAACATACACTATATGCAACCCCTTGTGTAACATTTAGGTGAAGTTATTATTATTATTACTTGGCAAGAAACCGAAGATAAATTACTTCACTTTTCACAAGCGTTTAGTCACCTGATTGTAGGGCTAGATGATACGGGGGAAAAAAACGATATATTTTTGAAATATTTGATATTGATATACTGTATATCACAATATAAAACAAATTAGTATTTCTGTCAAGCTTAAAATGTAATATCTCAATATATTTAGGCTATTCCCCAATATATGAGATATAAAGCTGCACACAGGTTGTATCTCTGAGCTCATTAAAAGTTTTTGAGATGATACCTTGTTTATTTTTTTGGCTTTTTAACTTAGAAATAACGATATTTACAATGAAATTGCCTATAAATATGGCAAAGTTTTGCGATAACACAAATAATTAGGCTCATAAGTGTTATGAGTGGAGTGATTTTTTTTTTAAATATAATTTTGTCAATTCTGTTTATTTTTTAATCAATATATACAATATTTAATATTCAGTGTATTTCACAAAAGTGTTCAGTATAATAAATATGATGATTACCAATGCAACCTTTCCTTTTTGGACCACCATGTTTTTATAACAGTGCACAATGGACAAGCTAAAGATCTTTGGTGCAAACTGAAGACTACATAGGTTCTCCAACACACTTGGAGGAGATGCAACATGCAACTTCACCAGTAAATGTTGCTAATTTACGCACACTACCTTCAAGTTTTGTTTTGCTCATTTCATTTCATACTCATTTTAAAATGTATATTACTCCGATTTAGGCCAAACAACCATGCAACAAACATCCAGGCACAAAAAAAAACATTGATATGCAGTATGTCACAGACAAAGTGCGGTTTTGTTTCAGTTTCCACCAGAGACAGACTGAGGGATGGAGCTAGGAGAGACTGCAGTGGGATAAAACACGGGGTTGGGGCACAAAAGGTGATCAAGTTCAGTTACCTGTGTGCGAGGAGTGTATCTCTTTTTCTGTGCCTGTCTCCAGATGGCCGTACAGAAGAACACAAATACAACCCCTTTACACAAATCTTGAAATTGTCCATTTCAACCTGCGTGAGATCTGAGCAGCACTAAAGTAACATACCTCTAGGTGTTTCTCCTCATTGGGATACGTGTCCACAAACACGCCCAAGCCAGTGAAATTGTCCATATTTCCAAAAACAGGACCTGTAACAAGAAGAAGGGTATAAGAAGAATAAGACAGTGTTATAATATATAAAAACAGGCTTTCTCTGAGATATGAAGTAAGGTTTATTAAATATAGCTTTTACCTTTCTGCATGCGTTCCTTAGTGTACCAAATGGCCAGCCCGTCACCATTCAGGTTCTTCTTTCCTTGCCCATGGATCTTAAAATGCACCTGCATCTCCCAGTCCTTCAGGTGGCAAGGCTAGAAACATGAACAAGTTTAATAAATACCAGTAGATGTTGGCAAACAGTAGCTACGCAGTAAACACGGGAGGATAATAAGACATTTTCAAAGTTCAGCATTCAGCCTACTAAGCCATTTTTTTGCTCTTCTTTATCATTTAATACATGATAATCAGCCTCTTTGGGGTTTGGACTGAACATGTAACATAAAGACTTTGTCTTAAAGATTTTTTGCCCAACGATTCACAGTTCGATAGAGTCTGCACCAGTCAGCACTAGTTGGGGATAGTGGGCATGACTAGTCTGTGAAGGGTAAAGGCCGGGAGCGTGAGGGTAACAGACCCGACCCAACCTCAGTTGCAGCCAATCAAACAAGTTTTTGAGCCGACTCTGGACACAGTCAGGTAGTATGTACTGATTACGGCCCAACTGCAAACACGTGTTGCCATCAGCCAATGAAAAATAACAAGTGGAACATAGGAATCTGCATCAGAAGACGAAGACAGGAAGTAGAGGGAAAATATAAACAACAATTATGATGTTTGTTTCCCCCTTAAACTGCTGTGGATATGGTCAATCTCGCAAGAGTTTGATGCGTTCAGTTGGTTTGACAAATCATGTGGTCTGTGATCCCTCATCAGTCGTTACATATGTGATTCCCAATCTTTCAGTCATCATAAAAAATATGCAGAAACCAGTTAGTGTGTACTCCAAGTCTTTTCATAGCGACTGTCAATGTGTAATGTGTCCCCAGCTTCAGACTGTTTTTAATATAAAATGATCCAAATATCAACAGATCATGAAAATGCTCTTCAGTTTCATCACTACATCAGTATCATACTCATGCTTACAGTGCAGCGCACTGCAATGTTACCTGCACAATTATGAATGTAACAGTACTGCGTTAAACTCACAATGCGGCTCCACACTGCCCCCTGCCTGCTCTGCATGTCAGGTGTGAGGCGCACCTGTTCGGTGGTTACCATGGCATCCCCCATCAGCTCCCAGTGGGAGGAGCCTAAGGATCCCACACCTGAGTGAGCACGCACAGACATTACCATTATCATTATGACAAAAGCTGACACAGCACAATGCAGCTGCCGAGTAAGCCAAGCGACAAGACTGGCTTTACCATTTAATAACAGAATCATACATTTGAGTTAAAACAAAAATGACACAATAAATACGGGAAACGAAGCACGATGTGCTGAATTAAATTAAATGTATGAAACTACAACGCCTCGTTTGGTGGAATGGCAGTTTTTATCTCAGGCATTCGAACGTCTACATTAACATCACATGACGCAGAGTTCAAACAAAGATATTCTCTGAGCGCCGAATAGATTTTTCTGGAACAATCGGTCCCTGTGAACCGGTGTTACAGTAACGGGTCATAATGGTTGGGATACCTTGGTACGGCTTTGAAAGGGAAAACTCCCGCTTCAGAAACTCCTCCATTTCGTGGTCGTCATCGGCAAAACACAGGGTGAAAGTGAGAATGAGAAAGGCGAAGGTCCAGAGTGATTTAAAAGGCATCGTCCTCCCTCTGAAGATCAAACTGAATAATAAAGATATCATGGACGCGCTGTAGTGACTGCTGCTGCTGCTGCTGAAGGCGGCGGCCATCGTAGAGCCAGGCCACACCCGCTACATACGTCATCTTCCCTCTCATTGGTCCACCGTGTTCCATGTCCTGTCGGCATTCACCCTTTTGTGTGTCAATCAAAATACAGGCGTTTCATTGGCTGTTTGATGAATCCATTTGGTCAATTAGACATGTGCAGGCTGTAACAGATGGAGCAAGGGCCAATCCATGAATAATCTAAATAATTTGTTGGAAATCACATCAAAGCAGGTTTTAATTGTTATGGCAGCTATCTATCTATCTATCTATCTATCTATCTATCTATCTATCTATCTATCTATCTATCTATCTATCTATCTATGTGTGCTGAACCTAAGCAACAATGAAACACTGAAAATGAAATGAAAATTAAACATTGTGTTTATCTTACCAATGAACAATCATACTAACCATAAGGTCAGTATTGAAAATAGCTTTTGTTTAGCATTTAGGTGAAAACAAAGCATGAAGTTTTATTAGACATGTTTTAGCTTTATCTTGTTACATTTTTTGCACACACGTTACTAATAGTGAATTTGCCCTCTGTATTTAACCCATCCTTTTCACACAACAGTAGTGAACACGCACAAGCCACTGGGCAATACTTATCTGCACCGGGGAGCAAGGGGATTGGATACCTTGTTCAGGGGCACCCCAGCCCTTGGCCCGTCCCGGGAATTGCACCGGCAACCCAGCAAAAAACAACATACAGCATATTTCACTGAATGTGGAGGTATTCAGGTGAGGGAATACATTGAGGATCTTTGATTTTGACGGTGAAGTATGTGACTCGTAGGATTTGATGAGATACGTTTTTATAGTCAGTTGGATGCTGTGCCTGAAACCACGCCTCCTCCACTGACTGTCCTCGTCATGCGTCGGCTTTCCTACCCACTCCAGGTTTATCCTGTACCGGGGGATGGAGTGAAAGGAAGAGGCGACATGGAGTCTGGGGAAGAAAATACGAGCAAAACTGTCGACATTTACCGCGACACATGGGTCCGCTTCCTCGGTATGTATTATTACGCTTGCCGTTTGTGAACACCGGAGCTGAATGACATGACCTCCGAGCTGTGTCCGCTAACTAGCTAGCTTCATGGCTAACCACTCTTTAAAACTTCTATTTATAGCAGAGGTGAAAGACACAGTGTGTGACCACTCGAGTGAATGGACGTCAGCCAGTTGGCTCTAATATCCTTGTTGTTTATGCTGTGTTTTCACACCACCTTTTACAGACGGTGCTGTGTTAATATCGGTCATTTCTCAGTCAAAGGTAGCTGTTAAACAAGTCGGCGCAGTGACTCACGAAAGCATGAAGAAACGCCCGAAGGCATGACCAGACTGAGACCTGAAACACTGTACAATATTTGCCTGTTTTCCGAGCTGTATCACTCCCAGTGAACCTTGAGGATCACTGATTATCCAATGGGCCAGTGTGTGCACAGAATAGAGGACATACAGTACATGCTGCAGCAGTTCTCACTGTATACAGTGCTGATTAACTCATCTTGGACCAGAACTGCCACTCAGTGGATAATTTTTCTGTAATTACTACATATAGTTGTGCAGTAGAACAGTAGTTTCTGTAATACTCACAACCACTCCATGTTCAAAGTCATTTAAATCCTCATGACCGATATACATATACAGTACGATGCCGAGATATATGGCTGAAATTGTTAAACACAAAATTGTTTAACATATTAATAGGGATGCACACTATTATTGGCACGAAATCGGTATCACCAGATATTGGCTTGAAAATGTATTATCGGATATTGGCAAACGAGTTTAATTTTTTATGTACATCTGCTGTGACATGAGTAGGCAAAACATAATGGTAATATCAAGCCCAAGCACTACAGATATATTGGTATATCGAATGTTGGAAAAAAGTCCAATATTGTGCATCCCTACTTATAAACATTTATTGATCAACACTTTATTCTTCAGCCTGTATTTTGTGTTTGCACAGCAGTGTGCTCTCATATTTTGAATAAATGTGTAAATTAAATATTAAGTATTTAAATCATAAACAAAAAACTAATCAAATTCACTTTTGGATGATAAGTTATGTTTTAGTTCAGTTAGCAGCATTTAACAAGTTTAACAAGAGAACAAAAATCAGCTGATGCTGATTGTAAGAAATTGCAAAAAATCTGCCGGTTAAATTGGTCTACCCCTGAACAGAAGAATATATACTTATACAATATTTAAATATTGATATTTCATAATAAAAATCTGCAAATACATGCATGATAGAGACATTGGATTTCCTAAATTCCCCTACCATTACTACTGTCATAGGTATTTTTGGCAACTTACCTCAATTTATTCATGTGCTCACCAACGTAATGGGACTAACCATTTAAGATGAAAGCGTTTCAGTGTCCATGCACTGAAGGGTAATTGTATATGCATAGAAAAAGAGTAGAGATGAGAATGTCTGCCGGTGGGCCAATTTAGTTTAATTTACGTTGTGTTTCAAAGTGCTATCAGTAGACAAGATTACTGGAAACTAAAACAGAAAACATGAGCTCAATAACAGAGACTATATATAGCTGGATACACACTTGTCTTTATGTTCCCAAATCTTTTTTGTCCTTTAATTCAACTAAAACCTGCCTTTTCCTTTCTTCCTGGTTCCTGCTCTTTCTGTTTCTTCTGCCTTCAACTGCATGTAAACACACTCCCCCAAACATACTGCACTTTCATGCCTTTCTGGGCACAATGTACAGTAACTAGTGAAACACAAATGGCCTGAACTCTCTGCTCTCTAGAGGAAGTGTATTACCAGGACAAGGTATATTTCATTGTTTACTTAATGTCCCACTGGAATCTAATCTTATATAGACTCCACCAGCTACCACTATCACACAAATAGAGCTTTTATCACCTAGTTTTTACGAGTGCCTCTGTAGCTCCATAGCTGTTGGTTAACTTCATTGTTAATTTAACATTTTCCTTAAACCTTTTTTCAGGCATGTTCATCATTTTGGGATATGAGCAACAGAGCTGTTTTGGAAACAGTACACCATATATTGAGATGGATATTTTTTATTTTACCATTTAGCTTTTAGGGCTTTGCACAGTGTAACCTTTAAGTAGTTTTTGTTATTTTGTTGTTTGAAAAATTGTAAAGCCTACATCTGACTGGGATACACATGTTTTATGTTAAAACATGCATCTTTCAGGCAAAGATGTACCAATCAAGTATGTTCTCACACAGAACGTTACTTAAACTTTTTGTACATTGAAATGCATAGTGCTCTCTTTACTAAATATGAAACATATGTGAAGCATAAAATTGATATTTTTTATAATTATAATTTATAATTCCAGCTTACAGTAGGTCAGGTAATCATGGTGGCCTGACATGAATGAATGAGTAAACTGATCAAAAAAACATGCACTTTGAAGAATCACTGATAGAGCAGCTGTATTTTATGTGGAACAGTTGTGTCCCCATAATCAAGCCAATCTAACTATCAAACTGACATTTATCTAGTTTGGATAACAGTTTTTGGAAAGCATGTGGATTCCCACAACACTTTAATCAGATTGATCAGTCTGATTAATTCATAGTTCACCCAATAGAGCAGAGCTGAAACAACAGCTAATACACAAAGGTATTTTATATTTAGAGTGTTTGGTACCACAACTATCTATGTATCAATGGGGACTTATTATATTTAAATTGGAATTTGTAATCTGTAGTTCAATCTGTTATTAGTTTAAGTTATGTGACATTCATTGTCCCAGTCCAGCTCAAAAGTGAGGCTTGTGAACCATCTTGAGACATCTGGTGAGTGAGTTCAGTGAGATAATAGATCAGGTCACCAAGCTTTCATTTCATCAGCTGTTGTCTTATTGCTGAGGTGTTTTCCTCAGCACAGGTAGCACAGTAAAGTGCAGTGTTTGCACTCTAGCCTCCCTTTTGTCTCCGGAACCAGAGTCAGAGAGACCTACATCAGCAGAATTTGACGACTCCTCACTCTTGTAATCAGTGAACCAAAGATAACGCTCCCTGTGTGACTGGGATTCATTTTTACCAATGAATCCCATGTAATGTGGGGTACAGCACAAATAAATTCTTAAAAAATGGATCAAGGACATTTGAATGCTTATTTTTTACAGACCCAAGCCTCAGCACCTGGTACAAGGTAGCTAACTAGGGTTTTGCATAAGGTTATGGACTTATCTTCATTGACGTACCTCTGCCCACAGGCTATGCCAATGAGGTCGGGGAGGCCTTTCGTGCTTTGGTGCCAGTGAGTTTGGTATGGGGCAGCTATGCTGTTGCCACTGCGTACGTTACTGCTGATGCTGTGGACAAAGGGAAGAAAGCAGCTGTGGTAAGATATGGACATCTTACCCATGCTAATGTCCATATGGCCATATTTTAATTCCTGTATTTTTTAATCAGAGATGTTAAATATCAATCTTTGGTCATTGTCTACCCAATTCACTGGTTTCAACATGGGGCTTTTAATGTCGCTCCAACAACACAGCTGAAAACAATTATTGTATATTGTATATATTGTAATATTGTATATTTTGTTGTTAAACAGTGAATGTGCATTAGTCAAAACATTTGTAACACTCTTTAAAGTCACAGAAATCTGTATTTCTATTCAGGGTAAAGGCCAGTTTCATTTTAGTCTCCTTTTAACAACTACATCTGTCTTTACTGTCTCTGCTATAACTTCTGGGTTAAACCCTCTATGAAAAAGAAAAAGTTAGGAAGAGTTGTCTTTTGCTTTTGGTTTCTCCCATCCATCCCAAAATCCCATGCTGCTTCCCAGCAACATCAAATTAAGTCTTTTGTTAGTCCCATAGTGGCAGAAATTACATACTGTGTCTGTATACTGTAATTGTCAGCAAATATATTAAGTAATTAGTTGGTTCCAGATGTCTGCTGGTTCTACCTTCTCAAATATGATAATATCCTACACTGCGGTATTAAGCCACTTAACTTTGCCGCAGTGAAAATTCATAAACTGAGACAGCCCTAGCAAGCATGGGACTTTTTCACAGCAGCCATTTCACCAGGTCACAGGAGGCGAAGCACAGGTGTGGCTGTGAAGAATGGTGGCTTTATTTAGCCAGTTTCTCAGTTTTAGGATCACTGTCTCACTACTTGTACCCATCAGTAATGGTATCAATAACACATGTGCTTTACCTGCTGAAACATGTCAAAATGGCCGTGGTTAAAACGACCCATTTTGTGTCCCTCATATGATGGGGTATTACATCTGAGCACAATGGCTGTTACTTCTGCTCTATCTGATCCTCCATCTGTTCCTGAAGGTCCACGGGGACAACCCAGGGAGGACGACACGTGTTGGGGTAGCAGTGGTGGACACATTTGTGTGGCAGGCCCTTGCCTCAGTGATCATCCCGGGCTTCACCATTAACCGTGTGTGCGCTGCGTCACTCTACCTGCTGGGCAGAACCACCAAGTGGCCTCTCTCTGTCCGGAAGTGGACAACGACCGCCATTGGCCTCTCCACCATCCCCTTCATTATTACTCCAATAGACAGGTTGGTCTGTGTTTCTGTACTTGTTTATACTGCACATGGATTGTGTACGATTAATAAATAACAACATCATGACAGTTTTAGCTCCTCCTGCCTTTAATCACATTGTTTTTACTTTGTAGGTCAGTGGATTTCCTGCTAGACTCGAGCCTCCGGAAAGTCTACAATGACAGAGAGAAGCACCAATAAAGAGGGACCATGCTGGACTGTCACTTCCTGGTTAACAGACCAGTCCAGTCTCTACAGACCTGTGCTGATTATCCACCACTGTGAAGCACTTACGGCTTGTTAAGAAGGGATTCATGGAGTAAGATTTCACAGTTAGTCATGCAAAAGTATTTTATTTCTGAATTTAATTCTTGATCAGTAGGTTGTTGTCAAAAGTAAAAACCGCTTTGTGATAACTGTATATTCCTTAACTTCTCAGGGCAATCTGGATAGCAACATATGAAAATGTTTAAATAGGAATGTAACAGTACGAAAACAGTAATTTGCTGCTTCTTTAAAGATACTTGAGCACAGATGCAATGTACTGTTATAATCCTGCGATCATGAATACAGAGAGCCTCCAAGGTTGCCCATATGGGCTCTAATTGTGAGCTGTTTCTCTGTCTGGTAGAGCCACAAAGTCATATTTAAATGTAAAGAAATTAATTAAAATCAGCCATATTCATTGTTACTGTAACAGCCAAGAAAGCCAATTAGCCACAATGCTCTTATTCATTTAATACTTTTTTTTCCATTGTTTCTTTCTGTTACTTGATATAGATATTTCAAGGCTTGTTTCCTCCATTGTTTCACTCTAACGTATTGTTGTTGGCGGTCAAGGGAGTCAAGATTTACACTGGGAGCATTTTACAGCATCTAACAATCCATACATTCTTTGTTCAATGTATAATATTCGTCCTAATACACCGTTAATCCACTAGGTATTGCTGGTGCAATGAACTACATTAGTATCAATAGACACTGGGTGTAAAGTCCTGTAACGTCTCAAAATATTGATTTAATGCAATAAGAAACAAACTGTCAGAGCCACTCGGCTTCAGGTTACCATGAGACAGTTCAGCTTAATACACCTGAAAAACAGTCGATGCAATTTCTATATAATCTTTAAGATGTGGTTGCGTAAACTGAACAGTTTTTCCACCTTGATGCAGACCATTATTTCAAGCATAAGCACATTAAATTCAGTGAACTTCTCAAATACTTGTGAAGGTCAGTGCAATATCTATGCAGGGATTGGTTTAAGGGAATCTTTAAGCAATATACAGATATTATCTTTATGTTATTGCCAAAAAAGATGCAGTATTTTATGCTTAACTATGCAAGGGAAAAAAGGCATTGTGCATATACAAGATATACACAGAATTTAGTTTGTATTTTGGTGATGTTTGATAATATTCTTTTCTTTGGGGGATGGGGGGATGGAGTGATGCCTACTGCAACCGGTAAGAACTGAAAGATAGACATGTTGGGATTTGTTACCATTGTCATGTAGTTTTTTGTGTCTTTTTAGCTATTTTTTCCATGTGTCATGAATTATCTTTGCTCTGAAGGGTGTGCTCTATTATTGGCTCTTAAAATTGTCGGAATACATTTCCTCAGGGTTGTAGTAAATGTAGCATTAGATGATGTCACCCTCAAATGTAAAGACTTTATTTTTGACTTGTATAAGGACATAGATGTTTGTCATGTTGGAAAGTTTGACTTGTCAAGCTAGAAAAGCACAACTGAAGACTACAGTATCAATACCTTATTGGATTATTAATGAAACAGTTGCTTTTTAGCTAAGACATGTCAGCATGTCTCCATGAGTGCATCCTTTAAAAGATAATTTACAGTACAGTATATGTTTACAGTATATGTTAAACATTTGATATCATTTCAGATTTTACATACAATTCTGCTGTCACTTTTATTGTTGCAAGCTGCAAGCACACTGCTGTTTTCCTACGTGGTGATGTTTTTCGGAAGTGGGTTCAAAATGAATCACATTTTTCAGCCTTAACTGAAATAAGTGTCAAACCTCAAGCTGAGTTTCATTTGCTGATCTCACAAAATGGGAGATTATGTTTTCGTATGTGAATGTTTCTGTTGAAAGCTGGAGCTTCAGTCAGTAAACACTCCCTTTTTTGAAACATGTGAGACACTGGAGAAGAACATGTGAATCGGTCGTGAAATAAATAAGTTATGTGATTAAAGAAATATGTTACGGTCTGTGTCATTACTTAGTGTCAACTCCACATAAAGTTAATTTTCTGTCAGAATTGTTTTGCTTCATTTGCTTCTTTTTAGGCAACATTTTTTTTAAGCTTTACCTGAACCCAGTCTACATGAGGAGCTTCCCACAGTAATACCTTACTGTAGTGTGCATAACAAGTTTCTCTTTGTGCAAGCACTGTCTCTATTTCCAAAGCAACATACAGTACACACTGGCTGATGAGATGCCTATTTCAAGGAAAGGATTAACTAATGTAGAAGCATGACAATGTGCTGGCCTTGTGAGCCCATTCAAATCATTTATCTTGATTGAGTCAGGAAACCACAGCTGATGCCAATTCTACAGATGAGGTGCACCCACATAATAAAGGAAGGAAAAGCATCAGTGGGAGGCACAGCCATGTTTGTCTTTAGCCTTGTGTTTCTGGTTCTTTTGGCTGCATCAGCTGGTCAGTCGGGTAAGACAAAAATGTGATATTATCTTTCATAAGTTGAAGGCTTGATCACTTAGGCAACTCAAAAAGATCTTACAAATACAGGACTATTTGCAGGCATTCCTCGCTATGTCCAGGGTCAGTGGACAATCACTGATGAGAGTCTACTGTATGAGGATCCTAATGGAGAGTTTCTAGCAGTGGAGGAGAGCATATGGCCCGACAGTTCATCAGAAAAGGCTGAGGAGACTATGGTGGAGGACCCGAACATGCAAACTACTCCAGGGACAGATGTTACGCAGGAACCAGGTGGGATGTTAACAGTAGAAGTAATCAAATGCATAACACGGAGTGCTTTATTTATTTATTTATTTTTTATTTTTGTGGTATTTTAGTAACGGACGATGCTGATGATGAGGAGGAAGACGAAAGTGATTCAGCAGTGTGGAAAATAGTGCTGTTGGTGGCCATCCTGCTCGTGTCAATTGTGGGATCTTTGAGTTTGGCCTATTACCTGTGTGTCTGGAGAGGAGGAAGGATTCACTATCAGCCTCAGAAGCAGGTCTATACCTGATGACAAATAAAGAGAACTTTGTGCAGACATCAACCTTAATATCTCATTTGTATGGTTCATACATGTTGAAGTCCACATTCTGGTGTGGTTATTCAAGACGATCAAAAAAAAGCAGGCAGTGCAGTTTTTTTTTTTTTTGTTCTGGTTGGTTATGGGAATGTTTTGTGTATAGAGCCAATCTTAAAGGATTTTGTCAATTATTGTAATGACCACTAGAGGTCAGTACTTGCATTGTGTTTTGTCATGCTTAGGCCACATGAGACAGTTATGCACACTTGTGGGCCATATTATACAGTGGGTTCACACTTAAAATCTATATTACTGTCACTAAGATAACACCATTTAACGTTAACGTAAAGTTTAAGAATTAAAGGAGTCATTAATTTTCCAATACACATTTAGCATATATAAATACTGGACACCAAAAACATTGTAAGTAGAGCGTAAAAAAAAAGTGAGATGCCTATCTTTTCATTAAAGCAGTGAAGTGCATATTCATAAAATATTTCAATGACCCCCTTCTGCTGTAGCCAGCTTACTATCACCAAAACTTGAAGCAAACCTTTCTTTGTGTGTGAATTCATCTTGATCAAGATCATGGCATGACCGTTGGGCTGTTTGGGGTGAAAGCAGCGCAAACTGCTAAGAGTAATGTTTTAATTCAGAGTCAAGCAAGCAGGCTCGGATCAAATCCACAAACATTTATATGTCCCCTTTGAGCAATATCAGGTGGCATTAGGGGGCCCAAGGAGACAAAAAGCTGATGAATTGAATTAATCTCCCCTCCCATGATGGATGGGTCTGTTCACAGGGGGTTGGAAAATGGGACCATTGTTCATCTGTCACTCCGATTGCCATGTCCCTCTATGATTTGTGCCTGGGTTGCGAAGGCCACAAGTGGCCAAAAGACCTCCCTCCTTCTCACTTGTGTCACTGCCTTTTTTTCCCCAGGAATTCCCAGCCTTTCAATTGCTTCCACCCCCACAACCCTCGCTGAGATCCATACAGCCAAATGCACAAAAACAAGCAAACAATATCTGTCTCTCTTCTTATTTTATACAGTATATCAGATTTCAGATGGACTGTATAAACCAAATTCTGTTTGTCTACATTATCATGTGCTTTTAAGTTTTTCCTTCAAACTGTTGTGCACCTGCTGCACAACAGTTTGAGTGAACTTTTGAGTGAATGTAAGACTTTCCCCAAGATGGAATTTTTCAGTTTATAAATAAACACAAAACTGAATTCTATTTGTTAATGATAAACTGAGAATAAAAAAAAAATCAATATTTTAAAATAAATAGTGTCCAGGCCCACATTTTTTAATTTAGCTGCAAAGTAAAAATACATTTCATTAATCAAACATAGTGTATTATGTCCAGTTAGGAAGTCAGAACACAAAGAAAGTCATGTTGTTCCTTAATTTATTTTCACAATGTCTGCTGTAACTCTCTTTTAGCTTGATTTTTTTTTGTAATAAATGTTATACTTCGTTTAACCTTGTATTGCATTTTGTCATAGATTAACACTGAAAACCCGCTATGTAGCCTAAACTCTCAATAACAAGTTGTAATCCTTGTCTTGTCAATGAGATTCTATGACAACATTAAGATGCAGGTGCAACACCTGCCCTTCCACAGGCACCTGACCTGACAGTCAAATGAAACAAAAAACAGCACTGAGATTTTTCACTGATTTTGTGCCTGGTGTGGGTTATAAACTAAGATCTACTTAAATAATCTACCTAACTACATACTATTTGCTGCTCAGGTGTCTAAGATAGTGGAGATGACTTTATAATAATTATAACAGGTGAGAAGAAGTGGATATGGACTAAAGGGAGTCACAGTGCAGATAGAAACAATACAAGCATCACTTTAGTAAGAATAAATACCATCAACAGAGCAAAATGTTTTGTAAATGTTGATGCCCTGTGTGTAATCAGGTTAGATACAGGTAAAAATTTAGATTAGATTAGTTTTTTGGGATTTAACTCGCAGATAAACAATGATTAATGGCCATTGGGCCATAATGTCATTATTCTTCAACACTGGTACTCACATGCAACCATGCATGTACACACACACAAACATCCTCTTAAATGAAGAGCTATGTTTGTGGAAAGGCCACTTTCAGGACACCAACAGAAATGCTTAATGCTTCCCAGTCGATTTATTGAGGTCAGCAGAAGGCTACGTTATGAGAGGCTGAAGAGAAACTATGTTCAGATTGATTTTCATGAATGGTTTTATGCTGAGAGCTACAGAGAAACAAAAGACAATCATGGCACATTGGATCATGCCACAAAAGAAATAAGGGTAGGAAACAAAAATAAATAAAGGGCAAGGCCAGTTCAGTGTCACTGAGCATTATAATAAATATGAGTTTTTTCTTGGAAACATGAGGAGAATTCTGCAGCTCTGCAAACGTTTGGACTAATCTATTTCAGTCTAGTTTAAAGGTATGGACTGACCAACTGACCAAGCTAACAATGGCATTGCAGAAAACATTAATATCATCAAAATGTGTTGTTTTGTCCTTGTTTATTATGGATTCATATGTTTGGGTGTCAAACTGTCTATATCTTGTGCTCTGGGAACTTAACACAACAACAATGGTTCACTATCTTCTGCTGTTTAATAGACTAAAAGACTAACTAAATGGTAAAAATTACAAATTACAATTACATTACAATATTGTAATTATCAGTTTTAATGAATAAATATTTTCTTGTTTTGGAAATTACACTTATTGTAACTTATCACCAAGCTGTTACCTGGATGTTACTTTAAGAATAGTATGGTATTACTATATTATTACCTCACTATTACTAAACTATTATCATAATATAACTTGACTCTACAAGTGTTGCCATCTAGAAAAATAGTCAATATATTACTTAATGTTGAAAAGGTGGAACTGATTCGACAAAGGTCCTTTGTCGGTGGTTTTAAAATTATTATTAAATTATTCTTGCGCTACAGTCAGTGATTTATTTTTAAATACCTTTATAAAAATTACATTATGAAAGTAACCACCAAGAAAAACTGGGTTGTTGTTCTTCTGTGGGGCTTAAAAGCAGCTTGCATCCATGATGTTGCATTACTGCCATCTTCTGGAATTAAAAGAAAAAGGCCTACACTACCCATTCTATCATTATTGTTTCTTGTCCCTTCAGTTTCATCCTCTTCTCATCCTCTCATCTCATCCCTGTCATTCTCTTCTTATATGAAATTAGGCCTTTTAGTGTATATGGACAAAATAATGCTTCAACATGTACCCACTTAATATTCCACCCTATAGATTAAAGCCAACCGAAAAACAAAACAATCGCGTTTGATCCAACATTGAGACAGTCAGTGGTGAGGAGGTAATTTGTGATTTGACAGTGTACAGTGTGTTACAGGCTGGTGTGCTGGCAGAGCTCCCTCTCTTTGTGAAATGAATTAGGAGAATGTGAAAACTGAGCAGAGCTTCAGTGATACATTATGCATGAGGCGCTTGAAGGCTCCTACTGAATTCTGTTCAGGTGGCATCAGAGGGTGCAGCCGAGTGGAAATGCTGGCTGGTCACTTAAAGCACACTATCTGTGGTGATGTTGCTACATGAAAGCACCGCACATGGTTTGGGCAATATTCCTCTACTTGTAGGCTGAAATATATGATATAACCAGGTTTCTATAGTGGCCACAGAGGAGATTTGCTGGGACAACGGGGGATTAAAGGCCTTGCTCTAACCTTCAGGCTGCCTCCCACCCTGCATAAATTTAAGCTGCTATTTGCAATTTAAATTAAAATCCATATTTTGTTTACCAACTTGCACTTGACTTAGTGCTCACAGTATAAACTGTATGTGATAATCATCCTTGTCTGCAACATTAGAGGAGGCCTGCAGCACACATCATCTGTGTATGAGTGTGTCTGACAGCTCGACAAAACTCCACAATCAGATAACGTACCTAATGATTTGTCGTTTCTGTTGTTATGAGATAATATCTAATTTCCTGTCTCTAAAGTCATCTTACAAAGACATTGTCTGCTCATTGTGAAATCAATATGCTGTGGAAACACCATTACAACAGTCTTCACAGTGCTTGAGTGAATCACTAGAATTCACCGATGAATGCGCTCAACCACGGGCTGGGACTCACACACCACAAGTACACAAACACACTGTCACCTCCAGAGTGTCCTTCGTTATAACAAGGCTTATTGACCTGCCCAAAAAGAGTACTCAGTGTAATTAAATTATACCTCACACAAGAGCAAAACCAGTATCAGGATGAATTATACTGGGCGCAGTAGGCTCTCAGGGGAGAGAGACTCACGATCAGTGCAGTGCCTTTGCCAGCAGACAGACAGGTCATTTGTAGCAAAGAACAGAGGGAGGCAACATTACTGCTACAAGGTTACAGAAATTGAAAAATATTGTATATGATTCAAAACTGTAGAGCAAGTGACAGCTGAATCTATTTAATTGCTAAATAAACATGGAATTTTTGAAATAAAAATATGATTACATACTGGATATCCGAAAGTCAAGAGTGCTCACTTGCTTACAGTGATTTGGCAAACCTACACATGATTTGCAGACACTGTATGTTGTTTACTGAGTTCACGTGTGCTTGTTAGCAGCAGCCTTAGGAGGAAGCTTTTCAGGTATTTGTTGATACACTAAGACTGCTGGCACTATGTGAAAGGGCAAGGTTATGGAAATCCTCTGGAGACTGCAAATGAATCAGACAGCAAATTTAATGTTGAGTGAGATTCAGATCATCAGTAAAAAACTAAAAATGTCTGCAAAGAGGAAGGAGATCACACATTTCAGTAACATTCATCTGCAGGGGACCATGCATGTCTGTGCAAACCTTTGGATTAATCTATTTAATAGCAGTCATGGTATTTTAGTCTAGATTAAAGGTGTGGAATGACCTCACTGGCACCGCAGAAAACATTCCACTTCTTAAACATCAAATTGTCCTTTTCTGTCATTATAAATTCATATGTTTGGGTGTTCATCTGTCTGCCTCTTTAGATAATAATGTTTTACTATCCCCTCCTTTTATATAAACTAAAATATTAACTAAAAGGTAACAATTTATAGTGTGAACATGTGAAAGACATAAGGGAAAATTTCAGGTTTATGATATGGTAATTATCAGTTTTAACTCACAAACATTTTCTTGTGTTAGGTATTACGCTAATCATAATTAATCATCAAGCTATTATCTGGGTATTACTCCAAAAATAACATGGTATTACCATAATAGGACCTCACTTTTGCCATAATATGACTAGACTGTACTAATAAGTGTTGCCAACTGGAAAAATAATCAATGTAGAATTGATAGTGGCAGCTCCAAATTTAGGAAAATATAAGAAATCAGTCTGGGTGACTTGAGGACAGACACATACAAAGCAGATAAGTGGAAACAGACGTGAGCGTATTTAACTACCACAAAGTTACAGTAGAGATAAAGTAAAGTGACATAGACAAACATGCATTATCTTTCTACGCGCAAAATTCGAAGTGGACTGAGCAGTTAAAAAAAATAACAAAAATGAGCTGATGACAGTGTGAGGGGAGTTAGACCTGCAGACGGTGTGTGATTTAAAGTCTCTCACTCTCTCCCTCTCCCTCTCTCTCTCTGGCATGGCTATAATTTTCCTGGGTAGAATGATGGATGAGGCGGTGTCAGCCCATGTTCATTATAATGCACACCATCTATTCTTCTCAGCTAGACTCTCCGCGCTCCAGGAAATGCCAGAGAGGTATTGGAGCTGTGGAGAGAGGAGAAACTCTCATCTGATTTTATGGAGAGAATTTGCTGCTAGGTGTGTGTGTGTGTGTGTCTGTGTGTGTGTGTGTGTTAACGTAGCGCACGGTCATCCATCAATCACTAATGAAGATACTGTGAGCAACTGCTTGTCCTTAAAGAAAAAAAGAAGCACATTCCTCTATGGGTATGAGCAATAAACACCATTCCATGTCTGTGCAATTCCTTGCAACATATGCATCCTAAATCAATAGTGCTCCTTAGGTATATGCAAAACATTAAAAGTGTTTGTCATCACAACCCACTCATAATATTTCTAAGGCTCTGAAATCAAATTTGACTGTGAGCGATGGGACCTTTCAAGAATTCCTCACAAATTTAGAACATTACAAATTTTTCTGCTTTGTTATTTCCACCTTTGTCTTCAGTTTGAAAGGGACATGATTAATGCGCCATGAGATAAAGGTGCCGTCACAGACACCTACGGCACATACCAGCCACATACACCACGACATTCACCTGCATTGCTATATACCAGTGGTTCTCAAACTTTTCATACCAAGTACCACCTGAGGAAATATTGAGCTCTTGAAGTACCACCATTATTACCAATGTTAAAATACAGTGGTGTAAATAAGACGCTGTTCTAGTGAAAACAGATTAAGATGGAGCGAGAGATAAAGTGACTAATTATTATTTTTTGATTCATTATTATTTTGTTATTTGTTTCATTTTCTATGCACTCCAGTCAAAATTCCTCAGATCCACTCATATACAGTAGAACAATATTTCTGATTTTTCCAAGTACCACTAGAGGAAGCTCGCGTACCACTGGTGGTACACATACCACAGCTTGAGAACCATGGCTGTATACGTTTGAGTAACTTTGACTGCAAAGTCCTTTCGAAGTCTCCTCTGAGGCACTGGTGAGATCAGACAAATAATTTACTGGATCTGGTTACACAATTCACTTGCTACAGTCCAACATAAAAGAATTAGTGACATCTAATGGTGAGGCTATAGAGTGTAACAAATTCCTCTGATCCTCCCTCTTTCTCCCCAAGCATGTCAGGGAACTACGGTGGCCTTTACTTTCCAAAAAGGGATGTCAGACTTCTTAGTTTACATAGTAAGCCTCCACTTTCATAAGCCTAGCTTTTCCTTTTCGGGCTTCTTGGTGCAAGATAACAACCTATAGGCCCTTGCTTAAAAAACACATAATTATTATTCTATAATAATTTGATTATACAGGTTCACATATATGCTTATGGGTACTATATTCAATTGCTTGAAATGAAACCGCCCTAAATGTTAAAAGCTGAAATTTAGCTGAACTCTAACTTTACTGTAATAGGAAACTAGCTGGTAAACATCTGTGGCCCTGTGAACTACAGTATATTAATTATTAATAACAGTTAGTAACTACAGTATGTAAACAAGAAGTCACTAGCATCATTTAAGAGACCATATTAAACGCCACTCTCAATTATTTGAAATGATTTTATTTACATTTATTTGAAAAAAGTAAAATATGTATGTACATTCACATCACTTAGAGTGAGAAGTAGTAATGCAAATGTAACCAAGGCTTCGTTTTGTCATTGACACATGTAATAAGCTGCAGTTCAAACAAGTGTCAGGCTTCATGTATATTTTACTCCCGATAGGTCTATTTTATTTTTGTAAAAATTAAAAAAAGTTTGAGTGATGCAACCTGTTTTACGGCACTGATTTACATAAAGTATGCACCAATCCACTTTAAACTGTTCAGAGTTTGCTATCCACTGAGTCTCTTTTTTAATTGTGACTCACATATTTGCTGTGTCGCGATAGTGCCCGAATAAATAAGTAAATGAACAAGCAATCAACATTTTAACAGAGTGAAAAGTTTTTCAGGTCCTTAAATAGAGCCACGCTACCCATCCATTAAACACACACACATACTGTACATAAATGTCTCCCTTCTCTATTATGAACAAGTCTTAACAGGTTCAGTATTATCCTCAATCAGAGCACTGATGCATCTTTTCTCCCCGCACACAGATCGAGTCAGTGGGGGCCTGATGAGGGGAAATCTGTGGCATATTGAAATAGATTTATTCAAACTGATAGCATCTCATCCAATCAGCTCCACACCAAGTGTGCCAAACTGTGTGAGAGAGTCTTCTCAAAGCCTTTAAGGATGTATCGAACAAAAAAAAGGAGGGGGAGCAGGGTGGTGGCGGTGTGTCTTCAAATAAGGTCTGGATCATTCCTGGAGCGAAAAAAGGATCAATAACCGCCAGGCTAAGCCCTCGCTCATCCATCTGATTCATAACCACCCCACCCCCCACCCCCCACTCCACCCGTCTGCTTTTCAGATATAAGAGGAATCACCAGTCTGAAGGCTTCCTCTCTGTAACACAATGTACCAGCTGCAAGCTGTGTCCTCACATACATAAAACTGTATCTGGTGATTAATGTGAGACTTGTTCTTATAATGGATTGGATATGTCACTATATGAGGATATAAAGAAACAGTTGTCTATAAATAGCTTGATTTACACTTAGAGCCCCCCCCCCCCCCCCCCCCCCCCCCCCTCAGATATAAGAGGAATCACCAGTCTGAAGGCTTCCTCTCTGTAACACAATGTACCAGCTGCAAGCTGTGTCCTCACATACATAAAACTGTATCTGGTGATTAATGTGAGACTTGTTCTTATAATGGATTGGATATGTCACTATATGAGGATATAAAGAAACAGTTGTCTATAAATAGCTTGATTTACACTTAGAGGTACCATATCTTACATGAAGTCAGCCCGGAACAACCTATGAATTATAAAATAGAACTCAAACCACTGCCACTGTGCATCCGTTTATACACTGAGATAATGTAAAACTCTCTGTGCCACAACTACAAAATAAATGCTGTGTGTCATTTTTTGGTCACTCTAATGCCATTTGATTACACTGTACATTATGGAACTGTAACAACATGGTAGGGGTACATTTAAAGTAATAGTATCTTATTTCTAATACATTTTCCAGCTTTGTAATATGGCTATCCAGGCTGTAGCTTGGTAAGAATTAACATAGACTACCAGGAGTAAGATGTTTGTGAACCAAAACTGTCAACTACCATATTATATAGAGTTGAAATTCAACCTGCCTTATGTTCCACTTACATTTTCTATTGTTACTATCAAGCTGTTACTTGATGGTTACTATAGAGATTAAATAGCACTACCAAAATATATACAGTATTTTAAAAATGCCAGTCAAAGTAAACCAAGACAGCCAAATAACTAATTATCTGTCGTACCAGTAAATAACAAAACGGGAGCACCGACACACTGATACTTCATTAACTCTGCTGCAGCTGCTCTGAAAACATCTCACAAAAAGAGACCACTGCTATTATTGGTACAGGTTATGACTGAATTGGAAAACCTAGCAAGGACAAGAAATCATATTCATAACAGTTTGTTAGTAATTACATTTTCTCGTTTTAATGTACTTGCCGATACGCTGACATACAAAATAAAAAAAAATCATTGGAAATAGCTTAATAACAGGACACACTTGGTTTGTCCTTCTTTCTTTTTTAACTGGAGGTTGGGTTTTAAAAAAAATCATTACAACTTTATGATTTACATTTAATGGTTTATTCAGCTCAGAGTGCTCTGTGCTATATTCTGAAGGACAGTGTCATTGAGGGATAAAAAAAAAGGCTATTGACTGATAAATATAAAGTACACAGATTCAATAAACAAACGAGTGACTCTTTTAAAGATCTCCAGGGAAACCCATGTGCAAGAGCATGCATCTACTGACTGTTTATCTTCCTCTTTATTTATGACTAAAAAGAGGTGAGTGTTTGTCACTGAACCACGGTTATCAAACTGAAGGAATTTACAATAAGCTTTGAAAATAAAACCAGAAACAATGACTCTGGTTAACTTTGTAAACATTATGATAATACAATATACAGTAGTGCATGTACTGTATAGCATATAATGACTGATAAATGATTGATAATGACAGAAATATTTGATGCACCGATTCCTGCATGGGCCCCACGGTCTACCGCAGGAAACTATGCTTATATTAATAATCTTTTGTTCTTTAGCCTCAAAGAGCACCACCTGCCATCTCCCCTTAGAACAAAAAGAATAACTGAAGCACTCTTTTGTAGATAGTGTAAGCACAAACACCAGCAACACTGCGTGCCGGTGATGGAAATATAACAACGTGGTGTGTTGTTTTGTTGGACTTGAAAGTGGGAAGGATGTGCAGTAACGATGCCTGTACCGCATGATTTAAAATATGATTTTTATCACACGGTTTGCTATAAGGCAGTTTCGTGGACCAAGGTCATACGTTCAGTATTTTCTTCTAAAACATATGGGAAATTTATATTCTGCATGAGTGTTACATTTGTTTTTAAAGGGTGCTAATAACACAAGTCATTACTTATACATTATCCAGCATATATTTTGGGAATATTTGCACAAAGTTCTAGGACAGGTAAACTGGTATTGTTTGTAAAAGCTGCAGATCTGGGGAGGAATTTCCTTCAAACTGATGCTCAATTAAAGTCTGCACTAACATAAATGCCCACTTTCAATAACATTATTTTGGTAAAAAAGAAAAAAGGCTGTTTTTCACCATTTTCTATGCTTTACTTTCTCCTGACCACCTCAGATGATGACTTTATGGAGACATTTCTGTTTTATGTATCTTATATTAAGAAACTGAATTTCAAAACACATAAGGTTGATTTGAGTTGAGAGCGTAAACCACAGCACGGCCACAGTGAGCGGGGGAAAGAGTCCAAATGTTCCACAGAGCTGAGGGATTATACTATACTTTGTTGATTTGTCACCATGGATGGTGCCTCTTTGATCATATTTGTTTTACAGCATTTACTACTGGTAAAATATTAAATTGTGCAGCTTTAAATAGAATTTGCAGAAAGCATAGGGCATTAAATGGTCGACTCAATAAATAAACTATGAAAAAAGAAAAAGAGAGACAATTTTTGGGGGTCTGGGCTTATTTGGAGGACATCGGCCTATATGACCCTTTAAGATCTTGTCTACAGCTGGATGTTTCCACAGCAACTGCCTTTTTCTCTTCCGACCAGGTTTGATATACATTTTCATTCTTTTCATTTCTTTTCTGCTGCCAAAACTGCATTTGAGTTATTGAGTTGCTTATGGGTAGCACATTCAAATTTCTCCCAATGAATCCTCCTACATGTTACACACTAGAACTTTATTTTATCTTAAACATTACTTTGTAGTATACACGTTTGTCTGTTGGTATAATTTAGACCACCATTCGTGAGAGCGACCCACACAGGACAGATCTTATGAAACAGTATGAGCTCAGTAAGACATCCTGACCTCTAGTCTGTCACATCCTCGGCTGTGAGAGCACAGTTTCATTATGTAACCAATGCATCACAGGGCGACAGCCTGCAGTGAAGACAAAAACAAGAAACCGCCGCATAAAATCATAGTACGCGATATCCCTACAAACCCTTTAAAAAAGCGGTAGGACCGGAAACAGCGAGGATACATTTACTAACAATGAAGAAATCCCCGCCGTGGCTGCTGCTGCTGCGTGTCAGCGCGCGCGAGTGGCACGGCGTCGCGCGTCCACATCCAGCCTCATATCAAAGGCACAAAACACTACTGTAATGCCACACTTTGGTCACGTGAGCGCAAACTTGGCCGAATAGGAAGGCGAGTGTGGGTAGGGTAAGCTTCCGACCGCCATTACATTACATCAAAATGCGCGGTGGGCTGAACCATCGTGCGCGTAAAGGAGAGAGAAGAAGAGGAGAGAGAATGAGAGAGAGAGAGAGAGAGAGAGAGAGAGAGAGAGAGAGGAAAAAGGACACGCTGCTACACAGCGGCGCTGTGCGTTCAAAGACAAACAGACGTGACATTCACATACATGGCCACGCTACACGCACACTTCCACTGATTTACCAATAAAAGAACGCGCTCGGGCAAATAAACAGCGAAGGAAAGAGGAGGAGGAGGAGAAGGAGGAGGAGGAGAAGGAGTCACCGCTGACATCAGGCTCATTTTAGAGTGAGGATGTAATTCAGTCATAATCAAAGCTTCCTTTTTTTCTCTCGAGGAAGAAGAGGAGGAGGAGGAGGAGGGAGACGCTTTTAAATGTCGAGGTGGTTTATAAAGAAACACTCTGCAGCACACACACAGTCTTTATGCCCCGAGTCTACAAGAAAACAAACATTTTTTTGGTCGCGTGCGTCAGACTGTGAGAGGCTGTTGAAGCGGCGAGGGGAGGTTTCGTAATGATATAAAACTAAAAGGAAGGAAGGATTTTTTTTTCTAACGTCCGCGCACAGAAGGCTGCTGCTTGTCGTTTTCCTGGCGGTGGAGTGTGAGAATAGTTTTTCCTTCTCTCTCTCTCTCTCGCTCTGTCTCTCTGTCTCTTGTGTGGACGCTTTGGCTCATGATCCAGGATTTCCAGCCGGGAGTCCACTCCACATCGTCCGCCCTGCCACGGAGGAACTCCGGGCGCTTCTCATTATTTTATCTTTCAGGAGAAATCCCTGCTCTGTGGTGCGTTTAGGGATTAAACGTCCCTGTTTGTGAGTGAGTACATATGTGTGTGTGGTAGTCGGGGCTACATTGTGAGAAGAACGGTTGTGGTAAGAAAGAAGGCTATAAATAGCTCATGCAATTCTCGAAAACTATCACAAGTGGTGCATCAGCTTGTGGAGCAGACGGAATCAGATCTCCTGCATGTTGCCGTCTAACGCCTCGGCTCTAAATTAATTGTTTTGCAGGGTGTGTGATCCAAGAAGTTTTTGACTCTGATTTCACGCATTTCCTCGCCCTTGTTCGCCGGAGAGAGAAAGGAGTCGCCTTCTCATGGATTATGATCTTTTTTAAAATGAAACTATCAAAGGAGAGACTGATATGGAAACGGGCTGATCTTCTTCCTCTGTGTGTGTGGATTGAAATGGATCCATGTCTGTGCAGCTCTGCGCCTCGACAGCGGTCAGATTTGGAATCGCCTGACCTGGATTGTGACTAAAAATGTTTTGATCCCTTCACACGCTTGGATTTACAACATTACAACATTATAGATCTTTTTTCTGGAGAGGAGGAGGAGGAGGCGGAGGAGAGAGAGAGAGGTGGGGGATAGACTTTATGGATGCGTTCGGTACTTCTTTCTGAAAACGCCCATCTCTCTGTCCAGAACATCCCGAACCCATTACCCGGACCTCTTGTGAGATTATAAGCCCGATTTTGTGGGCAGACTCGATTTGTTAGCCCTGCTCGGTGCTGGATACCGATGTAGGATTTCGACATGCCCAACGCTGACGACCCCAACGGCGGACGATTATGACTACAACAGCGAATTGGGTGGCTAACGGGGCAAGCCTTGAGGATTGCCACTCCAACATCTTCTCTCTGGTATAGTATCCGATAATAAATCATAGACACGCCAGGCAGCTCTGATTGACAAGCCATAAGCCCGTGGGAGGCGCGCGTAAATGTGTCTGCTGTACAAAGGTGAACCATTCACTGATGTTATTAGGCAATCATTAACACGGGTTAGAAGGAAAACAGCAACATACTGTATTCCTCAACAAAAAACAAAAAAAACAAAAAACCTGCTATAATGTTATGCATCACCCCCACAAGCTTAAATCAACCGCCCCTACTTTATTATCTGTTTACACCGCTCATCATCTCTTACACTAATGATCACAGTACCAAGATAACATGCTTCCAAGACAAACAGAATATCTTGGCATGCATGCATTCGAAGTTGCGGCTGAGAAACAAAAGCCTAGATTCTGAATAAGCAATCATGTCTCTCATCAAAAGCACTGTGAGCTCAAGAAATTATCCTCATCTCCTTTTAAATAATCAGTTCACTGGAAATCCAGCAGGAACTCTGTTGCATTGCCAAGCAACTAACTTGAAAAGAAGGTACACTACTGCCTCTGATATTCCTGCAGTCAGGGAACAGACAAGAAGAGATTTCCTGAATTTTCTAGCTGCTCCATGTGTTGAGGTGTAAACATGGTTCTCTGTCAATGTGTCCAAAATCAGTCGACACTGATAACTATTACATACATGTCAGAAAATTATAGGTTTTTGCTCCTGAGAGAAAACAGTCCATTGTGATTTTAAAATTCTGGACAGAAAACAACTGCTCACATTTAAAAAACAAACAAACAACAAAAAAACATTTGGTGATTATTGTATGTGTTGTGCGTGCATAAACACTAGGGAATAGAATGGAACCCGATTGTATCAATATCAAACAAAACAAACAGAAGATCAAAACAATCTCTCAGTATTATGCCAGCCATGTATTCGTACCACCAGGGTGAACAGCGTGCTTTTGTTTAGAAGAAAGTTATTTTATGATATTGGATACTTATACTGTATGTAAATTTGACCTGAAAAGCATGTCGATAATAAGATTGTGACAGATAGCAAAAAATGCCACTTTTACACTCAGTTTATCTGAAATTATAAATATAATTTTTTTATTTTTTTTTGGACTCTACAAGGCAGTGTTGTTTTTGCAGAACTCACTGGTTTTGAGGGTGGAAAAAGACTGAGTAGTGTGTTGTCACAGTTCTCATCCTGCAATCAGGGAGTTAACTCTCCTACTACAGCAGGCAGCCAAGTGGAAAGGCATGCGGTAGACTGAACTCAGGCACAGGCTGCTGAGAACCACAACATCGGGGTCCTGCGGGCTTTTCAGGTGATCGTTCAGGTTGCTCATCAGCAACAGCAACCAGCCCTTGTTACACTCTAAAAGTAACACCAAAATCTAAATAAACAGGTGCCACATGGCAGGGATTTAGAGGATGAGAAACAAGATGTATTTGTCACGCACTGCAGAAATCTCAAAACATTCAAACAAAGCACTTGAAGTATTTTCCCCCTCATGGATGTCACTCATTTTTATGACTGTAAAGGTAGAAAGGAATTTAAAATAGTGTCCGTAGCTATTTGAAAAGCATCTTACATCAGCAGTACTCTAGTGTCAGACGCCCTGAGTTCTCAACCTGCCATCTCACAGTTGAAAACTGCGATTACCTTTCTGTCAACATCTCAGTCGAGGTTATTCTCTCGTGGGAAAAGTTCTCGTTCACCCACCGTGGCGTTGTTGGCCGTCGCGCTGGCCCCCGTGTACATCCCTTTCAGACTGAGGGAGAAAGAGACCATCCATCAGCTGGCTTGTTGAGAATATTTATGACTGGCTGCCTGGTGTCACAGCGGTTACTCACTGGCAGGGCTCCTTACAGGGAAGTCCAAGACAGGACAGAACATTAATGACATACCAAGTGTCCTGGTTAGAAGGTACAACTGAGACAAAGAGACAGACATGCAGATTTCATCCTGATGTTGACAACAAGACAGATGTGTGCAATCAGCTTTACAAGTGGAGACCAAAGCACTTTTTACCACAGGAAGTAGGGTTGGAAAATATGGTAAAAAACTCTATGATATATCAAATTTTCAAGTAAGTCAGTATAGAAAGTCTCAATACATGTCAGACAAAGAAAGCTTAATATTTGACCCTGAGTCCAATAAACAATAAACACTTGTTAAACTGAGAAACAGTTTAAATATATGAGGTAAAACATTCAAAGCATTTATGTTATGTGTTTGCTGTTTCACAGAGGATAGACATTATATTCATATGCAGCGTATGGAGCCTTTGATATAATATTATTGAAGAAAATTATACGAAGATACACATTGTTGTTGAATTTATCGCCTAGCCCTAATGGGAAGTGAATAAATCACTGTTCCAGCAGGACTTAAAGATATGTATATGAATGAATGCACTGCTATTATGTACTGCATTAAATCACCCTTTTCTTCAGTTAGTGCTTTAACAATAATTGATTACTTGGTTGACAGTAAATCATAAAGTGCCATGTGTCAAGGGAAAATGCCAACATTTCAAAAGCTTTTTTTTGTTATCATTTTAAAGAGGACTGTTACATACATGTTGTCATCTTAGTTTCCTTGTGACAGACATTTTCCACAGTTTTTTGAAAAATTCTATTGTAGGTAAAACTTTGCAATGTAGTGTTCCAGTAATTAAAAGGAAAAGCCCTTTATGGTGGGATATTCCTTAACCTCTGTTCAGGTCATATTGTCTCTGTTCTTATAAAGGTCGTGTGGGTAACTAGCGAGCACTCTCATCTGACAGCCTGTTAAACAGCATTCCAACATGCACTAACCTCGTCCCTCACGCTGATTTACTGGCTGTTACTGCGACCTGCATCAATATAAAATTACCTTAGAAAGTACAAGTGCCCATTCTGTGGGACTGTATGGGGGCTCAGCAGATTACTGTCATGCCTTCTGTGAGGCCAGTGTCAGATACCTGGAATAGCTGTGATCACACAAACCAACACAACAACTGTCTTGTGCGCCAGTGATCATCCTTCTGTGACAAAAAGATCTAATGAGACCCTTGTAAGTGGGAGAAAAGACCCGAGCTGGTGAGGTAACTTGAAGTGGCAATGGAGGAGGGAAGGGTGGAGGACGAGAGGAGAAACAGAGGAATGTTTTCAGCTGAGAAAGAGTGAGCAAGAGAGAGCGAGAGAGAGAGAAAGAGAGCAAAAGAGCGGCTGAAGGACTGCAGCGGAATCTGTTTTCATTTTAGGAAAGTATTATGACTGATGTGCATTTCCTGACTGCTAGCCTCAGCCTGTTTGAGAAAGAAACTGAGAGTGAGAGAGTCAGAGCAAGAGAGAAAATTAAAGAGAGAGGAAGGCAATGAGAGAGAGAGAGAAACAGTCATCTTTCTGTGGACTGGGCAGGTTCTTATAACACCAAGTCCCAGCCTGAATGTGAAACACAAGGAGGAGACAGTTAAGAGCCTCATGACACAGGAAGCCTCAGTGTGTGTGTGTGTGTGTGTGTGTGTGTGTGTGTGTGTGTGTTCTGTGCACACTGTAAACCAGCCAGACTCAGGAGACAAACTTCAAACACCATCATATTGTGTATACACACATTTACAAACACAAGCACCAACTTAGAGACAGAAATCAAAATATCCACATACCCACATAGACATACTGTATGTATCACAAATGCAACACACGCACTAAATCTTCCTCCCACACATGCACATACACGCCACATGTTTTATTGCCTTTATTCACTCACTCATCTTCCCTACCGCGTTATCCTCCACATGAGGGTCGCGGGGAATGCTGGTGCCTAATCCCAGCAGGCTTCACCCTGGAGAGGTCGCCAGTTTCGGGATGTAAATGCATCCCTATACATCCCTAGGATACAGACTTGCACAAACACAGGTAGATGGCAGGGACCTTAATTAAAGGACTTCTCTCGTCCTTATGCCCCCCCGACACAGGGGTGTGAAGTGCAACACTGGTAATTAAGTGTCCTCAAGTGAAGAGCTAATGTGATCAACTAAGAGGTGCTCATTAGCCAAACTGTATTCCAATAGAGATCTTGCATATATAATAATGATGATACTACGGCCTGGCATGGAAATAAAGTGCTAAGAGATGTGGCTGAGGGAATATCATTAACAGCAGTGTCTTGATTTATGGCAGGTGAACAACCAAAGCTTGTAAGAAGATGCAGGTAATCAGGTCTGGTGCCTTTTTAATACACACTGTTTGCATTGCCTCATTACTAATGGTAGTGGATATTGCAAAGGTGCTTAGGGATGAAGGATAGATAGTGGTCATATGAAGCGTGGGTCACAATCTGCTGGTCCAGTTGGAGTCAATTTTTTTTTAGCACTAGTGTTGATATTATGCCTGTGTTGGTAAGTAAAACAACACAATTCTTCTTCCATTGGTTTTAGAAATTATTCTGTTTCAAAGCCCTCTTTTCATTTAATAAAATAAGTCAGCTGTAAAGTCCTTAAACGTCCTGTAGAGCCTGACTGGTAACTTGATGCTAAGCTGATATCAAGCCAAATTGGATAAACACTCTTACGTACTGTGTATTTGCATGAATGTACTGTAAATGTCAATAGCTATCAAAGAATCAGAGAAGAGAAATGCCAGTTATACTCGATGCCTGAAGTCGTGTAGGAAACAGTGTCATGATGATTGACCACAGAGCGTGTTTCCACTGTCTTTCCATCCATCTCAGATGAGGTTTGATCTACAGTAGAGAACTTGATGCAGCAGCATGACAATGATTTTACAGAGTATTCCTGAGCCCACGTGGCTGTGTCCATCACATGAGCATGACACGTTCTCATACAATACTGCCTGAGGGTTCTGTGCTCACTCACGTTCAGTGGTAGTTACAGTTCTAGGCCTTTATGCACCAAGATTTCCCCTGACTCCTTGACAGTTTTACAGTGTTATGTACTAAAGATGGTGACAGATCAACGTTGTTTGCAATCTTGCGCCGAGAGATGCTATTTTAGAACATGAGGTCTGACACAAAATTATGAGCTACAAGCCTTCCTTGCTTGCAAAGTATAAGTGTTTGGTAGATGCTCTTTTGTTATAACCCAATTTCATACCTTCACCTATTGCCAGTTAACCTGCTAATTGTGGAAGCTTCCACAACAGCGATACTTGTGTAATGCTGTTAGTCTTTCAAGCAATTTCATCTGTTAAATAAAAGTTCAAGTGATTTCACAAATGATCAATTTTAGTTTGTTGAGAAAGCATCTCAACTTTCCTGGAAATTGGGTTTGTAGCCTTTTTTTCAGTAGTGGAGTTGAATGACACAGGTAAATATCACACATACAGGTCTTAGTTTTCATCTGTATATTTTTGGTTATTGACTTTTGGATTTAGTGGATTTAATAGCTATATTTATAGTCGATTCATGGGACTCATCTTTCAGATCAGAATCCGTCTGAAAGAATGGGTAAAGAAGAGATTGACGCAGGCTGCTGGTGCTTCACAGTCTTGTAACTGTGTTTAACTGTGAAAAATATGAGTGCAGTTTGTATTAAGATGTGTAAGGATGACACTGAAGATGCTGCAGTGTCTGTTGCACAAGGAGAGGATGAGTCCAGGTTTCCAAGGCAGCAGCCTCAGTCTTCTGCTACGTGCCCTATGAAGCAGCTCCATCTGGTTACTTCTCACTAAACAGTCCACCCCCCTACGCCCAACCTGTGCTTTGGGCTCTGTGTATCTGCAATTTTGACAGCAAGCACTGGCTTCACCTTGAGCCTGTTTGTGGCGCCTCCTACTAATCTGCTCCTGTCACTGCTGTGGGAATTCCTTGACATTGCCATTAAGACTCGACGAGGCAGGGCCTCACCTGTGTGAACGTAACATTCTGTATGTAGTCAAACACATACAGGTTTCCCAAATAGTTTTCTACCACAACAAAGTGACTTGTAAATAAGTGTGGGTTAGCCACTGACAGAAATAGGGCGGTGTACGGGTTTGGAACAGGAAGACTGGGCTTTTCGTGCTTGTGCTTCTGTTTTCACTACACTTTTTTTTCCTGGTAAATTCTCCCGAGTGGAGTCATGTATCTTATCTGAGCAGTAGGCTTGTCAGGGCTCTGCCACAGAGGTGAAGAACAGTTCAAAGACAGACGGGAGAGGGAGGGAGTGTGGTGAGGGAACCACCACTGGTCCTGGAGATGGAAGTGGGACGGGATGGGCAGGAGTATTTTGGAGCATGGTGGCTCGAGTGTGAAATATCTAAGCCCTGCAGTGCCAGCTGTTTTCTATTCTTAGTGCCTGCTGGTGTTCCTGCGTGTATGCAGGGCTAAAGAAGGCTGAGTGGGAAAGGAGGATTGGCAGGAATGAGCAATAGTGCTGGCATATCAATATGCATATCATATAATCTAGCTAGTTAATGAATGAAGTGGAATAGAACATACAATAATTCCCTCTGTAATTTGAGGTAGTACATTTAAGGCTTTCCATAAAAATGCATGGTTTAGGACTTAAAGCTCAAGTGCATAACTTTAAATAATAGTGTTGGCACGACACTGCTTAGGTCTATCAGTTCCATGCAACTCTATGTATTTCTCAGTATAGCAGTGTTTTAAATATTGTGCTATCCAGTGAAATTTCCTTGCTGCACACAGGAAGTGATTTGTTTTAAATCAAGACTGATGGAGGCATGGAGGAAGCACAACAGCAGTGCACTGGCAAAGCAAGGTGTCAGCAATGGTTGGATTATGGCTGAGAATGACATGTCACCAGGTCACATGTTCCACCAAACACTGGAGATTTTCCCTAGTAGATTAACACCACCTTCCTACAGTCTGTTTTCAGAGATGTGTGTGTTTTGCCTTGGATTCAGACTCAAACTCTGAGGCTTATGGTGAATCCAGGGACAGGTTGCAAACACAACTGCATTCGGTGATGCTGCAGGTCCATGTGTCATCCCACAGGAGCCCCTGGCTTCACCCTGGGGGAGATCTGTTTGCCTTCTTTTCACTTGACTGCAGACACGATGACAAAGAGAATTTCTTTAAAGGAAGATATTGCCTCACTTGTAACTGGGCAAATATTTTCTGCAAGCCAGACTGCTTTGCCAATATCATGGTTGGCTGGGATTCAATTGCAGTTAGAGCACACTTAGGTTAAAGGGTGTCTTTTAGAGATGCAAAACCAGGGGAGAGAGGGAAAACTGTAATGTTGTCTGCTGTGCTGTTGCAAATTGTAATTATCATGTGTTCGTGTTCCATTGCGGGATTATCTGTGACCAATCAGACGGGCACTTGATGAGAACAAGCACATTATGTCCAGACTGTTGATTCACAGGCGTTTGTGTTGCATTGATTCTTCCTGAGCTGCCAAAAAGCATTGTCTCTCATGGAGAATTAGGCAGACACCCATGATTTTTCAGATGCTGATGGAAATTTGTACAGCTGAATTGCTCTTCCAGCTTCTGCTGTAAAATAATGAGATAGAAAACTTTTTTTGCCGCACATGATAACGTGTTTAGGTAGGCTGGTGTTAAGTGAGATATGAACATGCTTTGGCACTACTGTATCTGTTGAAAAGAGTGAATAAACAGGAAAGAAGAACTTGAGTGGGATTACATACCCTAAGACTGATATGTGTGTGCTGAATGTGTAACTAGTCCAGAGGACTTCTTGAGGACGAAATCATTAGCCCCCCTATGAAAATTTCACTGTTTTATAAGTACCTCCCATGTGCAAGTTATCACAGCGTTTCCAAGTGTCAAGAACTGGATTGAGAAGCATAATCAAGAAATTCAAACAGAGCCACACAATACAGAACAAGCCTGGCAGAGGTAGGAAGAGAAAGATTTCAAAGACTAAGATGTGTCTAACAACTGCCAAGACACTAGTGAAGGACTTAGCCAAGTCAGGAATTGTAGTCTGAAAGAATTGTAGTCTGAAAGACAATTACTAGAGCTCTGCACAGAAATGGACTGTGTGGTTGCAGACCAAGAAGAACACCACTTCTGTAGATGAGACACCTTCAAGACAGACTGAAGTATGTTAAGGACAACCTGGACAAAGATTATGCAAACTGGAAGCATGTTCTTTGGTCAGATGAGACCAAACTAGAGCTCTTTGTCCATAGAGACATTGTTTATGTTTGGAGAAAGAAAGCAGAGGCGTATAACCCAAAGAACACCGTCCCCACAGTGAAACATGGTGTGGTTGTATTATTCTGTGGGGATGCTTCAGTGCATCTGGAACTGGGAATCTCGTCAAGGTGGAAGGAATCATGAAGAAAGAAGGATATGTGAAGATTTTGAAAGAAAACCTGAAGCAGTCAGCAGCAAAACTGGGACATTGCTTTGTCTTTGAAAATGACAATGACCCAAAATGATGACACATACGTCAGTCCTGGTGAAGAACTACCTCCAGAAGACTAAAGTGAACATTATTGACTGGCCTGCATAAAGTCCTGACTTAAATCCCATTGAAAATCTCTGGGCTGAACTGAAGACGAAGGTCCGTGCCACAAGGCCATCAAATCTGGAGGAGCTTGAGAGATTTGCCAAAGAAGAATGGGCTGGGATTCCTCAGGAGACGTGTCAGAGACTTGTTGAATACTACGTCAAATGACTGCAGGCTGCTGTTATCCAGCAAAAGGAGACACAATTGACTATTAGCATCAGGTGGGCTAATAATTTTGACCCTGGCATTTTTTTGTTTTTTTTGTGGAATAATTTAATTTCTGTGTGCAAAGTCAAATAATGGAATCATCCAAAATAAAACTAGGATGTTTGAAAAAGCTGTGTTAAAAATTATTTGCTCTGCACATAGGAAATAGAAGACAATGAATTTGGGGGGCTAATAATTTCATCCTCATCAAGTGTAGCTCTGATTGGCTGCCACTCCCAGTTTGTAAGCAAACATTACACACACAGCAGCCAGGTGAGTTGCAGGTTGAAACCTGTTCAGGTGTGACCTGTAGTGCTCTACCTGTGTCCAACATACACACATGCATGCAGCGTTGCTGCTTTCTAGTTCCTCTTTGTAGGTTATCTCATATTTAATGACAAAAGGGGAAGCCATGATGATTTATGTGGGGATTGCCATTTTATCTGAAACAGCATCCCTGTGGAAAATAAAAATCAATGTAAGAAATTACAAGCCAAATTAGATATTTTCCCAAAAGAAGCTTATGCTCCATTTGCCCATTTTCAGGAACAATCAGACTATTAAGTACTTGTTAGCATTTCTGCAAGCCACCATGCAGTGCTAATTGTACAGCTACTGCACTGATTAATTTTTTTAATAACAATCAAATCATTCTCTCAACACAGCAACTCAGCAAGTACAGTAATGTTGCTTCTGGTCATCTCACTCATGAGATGAGGTCTAAGGCTGCATCCATACTGTTATATTTTGATTATAAAATGATGTTTTTAGATATAAAAGATGAGTATCCATCCATACTAGCATGCCATAAAATGTGTGTCACATCAGGCACACTGGGCATGCACAATATTGGAAAGGGCAATGACAAGTAAGAGTAAGGATTTTCTTTATTTGATGATGAAGTTAAACTGAAGTTAAGTGAACTTTTTGGTCACAGCTGTTAGTTTACTTGTGGCCAATAAGAACCAATCAGGAAGTGAATAGGAGAAACTGTGTCATAATTTCCAAAGACTTTGTTTCCTGCTTAGACCATAGACTGTGTATAAAAAGGGAGATAGTTGTCTGGTTGCAAAATAATAATTTCCGTTGCAAAGCCTTAAATCTGTGATTTGACCTGCAGCATATCAATTTTTCAAACTTGCAGTTTCACAGACATCACCTGCACAATTACCCTGTAAATGGGAGCATAAAGCTTACAAAACTGACATCATGCGCCTTTTAACAAGACCTGAAACTAGCAACTGAGACATTAACTCCCAAGCAAAATGTTTAGCGATGTTTAAAATTAAGTAAGAATTAGGCACAGTTTCCCAGAGACTTCAGAGTTCTTTTTGCAATCAGTGGAGTCGCCCCCTGGTGGCTAACCGTCACTTTTCAAACCAGAAGACAACATCCATCTAAAAGAGAGACAGTAGTAATTGAAAACATTTTAAGGTTCTAAAATGCAGGGGTAGTGAGGATGGCAAGGGCAGAATTACTTTGTTTTTAAAGGAAAAACAACAGTATGGATGAATTTAGGCCTGCTGTTGGGTGGCTTTCCCCACTTTTCTTCTTTTAGCTTGCTAGAATTTACTAAGTGACCTTCATGCTGGAAGTAGCAAGATTTTGATCTTTAATCACACAGTCAACAAATGCGTTTTATTATTTTTATGTGGCTTTTCTTTGTAGGGAATGATCTATGTGCCTTCCCATGTGTAAATGTGAAATAAAACCAAGTTGTCAGTCCCCTCTGGACACTATTGTACAGCAGCGTCTCTGCTGTCTTCTGGGCTTGGCACCGCCTAAGACGATTATGACTGGTTTAAGGAAAATACTGCCTATGTTCTCTAACACTGGGTTGTTAAATCAGGCTTTGCAAACTCAGGCAGCTGGTAACCCCAGTACTTTTTGTTTTGTGACGCATGTACGACACCCTTGATAATATCGTAAGCCAATTTTGAACTGATGAGTTCCAGCTGTGAAGGGACTAATAGAGTTCATGCAGGACAGACATAGACTTAAAGTAGGCCTATGCTGCTTCTAGAGTAAAGTGGAGAAATCAGAAAATGCTTGAAAAGTTGTGTTTTAATTCTAACCCTGGAGACAGAAATAAATAAGAAAAAATGAATACCCTCCTGAATTGCAACAGATGTTGTATGTTGCCTAGCAACTGTTTTTACTTCGCACTCGCTTTCCTGTTTTTCTTTGAGATTCTTGTATTTTTTTCCGTCTTTGTCTGTCAGTCTCTCTCATTTCTCCTCCCCTGTGGGTTTTCACAGTTTAATTAAATTACATCAGAGACACTCGTAAAGCAGAGAGTGTTTTATTTATTTGTATGTTAATAATTTAGGCTAAGCAGGGCCACTGCTGTGACTTGTCCCCTAATGCTCCAAGAGCAACCTGACGCTGTAGCTTTGTGTGTTTTTTTTTTGTTTTTTTTTTTTTTGCCAAATTGCTGGGGATCTCATCGTCTTTTTTATATGTGGTGGTGCAACTGTACACAATGTCTCACTGTTCTTATTGGTCTACCACTGCTGTTGTCTCCTGCCTCATGCTTCTCTTTGTGTCAGGTGAGAAGTCATGGCTTGATGGAGGCTTTCTGTGGTGTGATTGGCAGGTCTATCCGTCACTCAGCCCAGGGGACTCTTGCTGCTCTAATTAGGTCGCTTGGCTTGCTCACCTCCCAGGGCTGGATGCTACAGCAGAACACAGATCAAATGACGGTCCCTTGTTTTGTAGGGACTTGTAAAGGTGGCAGCAGAAGGCAGAGAAAAAGCATCTGTTTAGTGTCTGCAGCCCCAGAGGCCTTCTCTCTACACCTGTTTAGTGCTTTTGTGTTGCTCTTGCTCCCTCACAAGTGCAGTAATGTGCATCGCTCTTCATTTGTGGTGTAAAATGCCAGAGGGGAGCATGACTCCTTGTGGGTTAATTTGATTTCGGTGGGTTAATTGATGAAGGGGGAGTTGTTGCCTGTTCTGATTTCTGCCAGTGGCTCTTCTAACTGGTTACTGCTGACTTAGAAATACAACCAACCAACCTACAGTACAGTTGTCTTTGTCTATAATTCTTTCTCACGCTTGATTTTTCATCAAACTGCTTCACTGTTGCTGCTTTGATGTGCTCAAGGAAAAGCCCATTAAAGTTGTATTTCACTCATGGTTGATTTGGTGCTACCATGGTTACTGTGGTAACATCAAGTGTGGTTTAATGCTGTGACCAACACTTGCTGAGCAGCTACTTGGTCAGAAATATAACAGAGTAGCAACTGGTACTGTATCCATTAACAGCAGAGCCAAGCACACTCATGTTTTTTGAAGAAGTCAGTGCATTTTCTATCCTTTTCTAGCATGAACCAAATTTTGCTGCTGCCTAGTTTGTAGCTTAAGTACAAGTTAATTTTGTATGTAAAACTGATCTGCTGCTGAGTGGCAAGGTCATGGCATCACCCATAAGAATTTGAACCCAAGACCATAGAATCACCATTTGACTTGCCCCATATTAATGTTTTGCAACCGATAACTGGACGTACTGAGACATCGCCTTCAACCAGGCATCTGTTTATGATAACATCTGTCACACTGGTGTCCACTTATTTTTTCTGTACTTTATCTTCTATTCTCTTCTAATTGGGAGGAACATTCACAAACATGACATCATTTTCTATTGACTTGAAACTAGTGATTGTGACCCTGAAATCTTTACAAAAATGTTTGAAAAATGTCAAATGATGTTATAAATCAAATGAGAGGTAGGCTCGTTTTCCCAAAGACTTCCAGATTGAGTTCTTTTTGCAATCTGCAGAGTATCCCCGTGGTGGCTATACTTGAATTTTAATTGTGCAAATGAATGGTGGAATGGAAATTACTGCTTAGAATTGTAAATATGGAATGTAAATAGAGTCAGCTATGTTAAATATCAATCAGTCAAAAATTCGTATCACAAATAATATAAAGAACAGAGTCTGGCTTCATGAAAATAAAAGAGAAACAGAGTGATATAAGTGTCTGATAAATTTTAGTTCTATCACGGGCGATCTAAACACAGTCCAACTATTGGCAGATTGTCAAGTGTCTAAACAGATTTGACGATGATGAGGAAGCTATATGCCACTCTGACAGAGTAAGTGTTTCACTTGTGCCAGAGTAGGTAAAACTGCTGATACAAGCTCTCTCTCAGTTGCCTTAAGTGCCTCCTTTGTCAGACTATCAGGCTGCGAGCCTCTTACAATGTTGTTAGACTCCTAAAGAAGTGGAATCCCTCTCATATGAAGCTTCTCGTACACTTATTTTTATCAGCTCTGATAGGCATCAAATCAGTTAGATGCTGATTCAAATGAGCTGCAATCCTGATAATAAAAATATTAAGGTGTCCCTAATAAAGCTCAAGTATACTTGTTTTTTTTTTGTTTTTGTTTTTTTTTCCTCCTCCTTAAATGTTATTTATTGTGAAAGTTAAACCATGCATATATTTCTATGCTTTGGGCAGTAGCCAAGCAATGGCGGAGTTTATGTTTGGAAAAAGGACAACGAAGTGTGTGTGTTCCAGGTATTAGACATGTTGAGAGACATCTGTTTACAAAGATTTGTTTTTCTTATGGGGACAAAACTCTAGTCCATGTAACTTCATTTATTACATATTTAGGTGAAGACATGTTCTATGGTTATGGAAAAATGAATGCAGCTCAGTGTAATGTCTGACAGGGTTTGTGTGTGTACCTGGTATCCCTTATGTCGTGGGGACCTAAATATGTTCACACAGTCACGTTATGGTTGATTTATGCCTTGTAAATCATGCAAATGAATAAATTTTAAGGTGAAGACATGTTTAAAAGTTAGGCTGAGTTTAGGGTTTAGCTTAGGTTAAGCTTAGGGTCAGGTTTAGAGTTCTGACACTAGTAATTATGGTTAAGGTTAGAGTGAGTCTCCAGGAAATGAATATAAGTTAATGCAATGCCCTCTAAAGTCATGTGTGTTTCCTCCATGGAAGCACAGCACAAACATGCATTCAGTTGCATGCTGGGAGGTTCAAAAGGTCCATTCAAATGTTTTTGAGAAAGAGCAGGAGGAGAAAAATATTTTCAGTCTGCTGAGTGCATTTCAAGTGTTTCCTTCTCAGTTGTGCTATCTAAGTAATAGAGGTTTCCTCTGCATTGTAAAGCTCCCAGGCTTTTTACAACACAGAGCATGTACACTGAATATTCTGTATGTGTCTAACTGTTAGACTTGCTACTGTACAGTATATGGCAAAGCTTTTCAATCCTTGAAAAATGGGATCCTTTTTCTCAGTATTTATCACATGGTTTGGATGTTATCTACTGATGTTTGCTTTGAGCAATGTCTGCTAAAGATTAATAGTCTGACTTCCATATTTCCTTTTGATTGGAAGCACATGTCTGTTGTCCTGAGGTTGACCTTTGGTTGGGATACAGATTGTGTTTTTTTCCAAGCTGGTGCCCACTTCACTATAAATTTATGGGATGATGTTCAGCATTTAGTTTTACATTTAAGTATTTTTTTTTTTTTAAATCAATTTTCAATAATATAACAAATCAATCCCAGTGAAAGCAGCACACATTTTTACATGCCAGCTGTAAAGAGCGATTTTAATGGAATATCTGAAAAAGGGGGGCAATCTTCCATATCCTCTGTGCTGGCACAAAACAATTCTGGAAACATATGGTTAGCCATTATCCTTTCTCTGTTTACTAGACAAGAAGACATAAAGAGTGGAATAAAAAATGAGTGAGGAAGAGAGAGAGAGTGAGTATGAGATAGTCCTGGGTGTATTCAGTAGGCATCCATGACAGTGAGAGTACTGAGAGATGAGACGGCGAGTGGAGACGAGAAAGATAATAGAGGTGAGAGTAAGGTCAAAGCTTTGGTTGGTCTTAGCAATGGAAGGAAAAACTTTTGTTTCTGGACCTGCACTCAATCAGAAATTGAACCAGCCAACCTACAGAACAAGAGACTCAGAGAAGCACCAGCTTTATTGACAGAGAAACAAAATACGCCGCCTTTCCCTTGACCCCTTCACCTTTTTACCCCTGTGGTACTTTTTTAAAGAGACTGAGTCTGCAGCCTAGAAAAATCGTTGATTTACTATTTGTATTGTATGCATCCAGCAGAAACTTTCTGCTGGATCCATACTGCATTTGGAAATATACATATGTCATGGGGCCAAGCAGTCAAAGTGCAAAAGAACACAGGATGTTGGAGAAATGACAATTTTATTTTCTGTGCATCTCAAAGTTACAAATCAAAATTGCAAATTAGCAAAAATTTGGGCCCAATAAAAGAGGTCAACTTAACAAGACATTACTCAAAAGAATAACGCCAACAAAACTAACTCAACAACCTGACCTGACCTGATCAGACCATTTTAAACACAACACAATAACTAACCCCCAAAGCAAAGATACTAAATCCCCCCCCTTGCTCGTCAGTTGTTGGTTTGGTCCAATTTCCAGGGCCTCTGTATTTATCCAGGCTCCACCCTCAGCCACATCCTTTGGCCAAACCAGGAAGGAGAACTGGACCCCATGCATGGTAATTCAAACAAAAAGAAATTCATCAAAATAGTGAAATGACAAACAAAGTAAATGTGTGCGCTTCATTTAGAGGACTTTGTAATGTCAAAGTACAAGTAAATAAGCTGTATGTCTTTTAAAACAAAACTATGATTGTACTTGTTAATTTGTTCCTGCAAAATAAAACAAACTTAACCTAATTATGTGTATTTATGAACATTTGTATCAGTTAAAAAGATGTTAGAGAGTGAATATCACCAGACTTTATGCCCTTGTGTGGCTGTGGACTCAGCCATCACAACATATTTACCACCAAACACACCGTTATCCAGGTTTATTAACCCGCTCTAATTTGACATGCTTTTTTAGGCATTTGTCCCCTGAAAATGTATGCTATTTTTAGCTGTTTCTGTTCATCAAGCTAGTAGAAATTTAATTAGTCTAGGGGGGAAACAAATACATTTAAGATTGTATAAAAAAAAAAAAAAAAAAAAATTCAGCCCACTCCTCCCACAACACTGAGTCTCAATACAAGTCTTAGAAAACTAACAGTGATGAAATTATAGCTAAAAATAATTCTTATTATATATATATTAATAATTATATTCATATTTTAAATTTGTTGTGCTATAAGAAATTTAATGTATGAAAGCAGATAGTGAAGCTGAGAAAAGGAAGCCATCTTGGTGCAGAAGTATAGCCTTAATAGAGACGCACACAATAAAATGCACACACACAAATATGGATGCACGTGCAAGGCATGGACGACTGCTAAGGTGTCATCACTGAAAAGTTATTGGACATAAGCTTGAAATTATATCAGCCTCCTGATGGATGCACTGTACGTGCTTGTATTTAGCAGCTGTGCGTGTGTGTGTGCGCGCGCATGTGTGTGCAGGCATGATTTGGGATCTGCCTGCAAACATGTGACTGTGTTCCTCCTGCAACTGTCATGTGGCTAAATCCACCACAGGAGTTCAGCAAGGTGTTGTGTCAGTACGTTTCTCACTGCACCTGATGTATTCAAGCTCATTAAAAACATACATTTGATTATATTTCCCCCAGCCTTTTCCTTAAGATTCACGTATGTGTGCACATTTTCAGTATCGCATGTATAAAATGTAGCTGTGATTTGTCTGTCATTTTGGAAATGTCTGTGTAATAATAGTTGTTAAAAAGTAGACAGTACAAATAGCCACAGACATTATACTGTATGCACACATTTGCGCTTGTCACAATTTTTTAATTTAGATACTTAAAACAGGCTTCCATATAAAATGTTTGGGAAGCACAGATTTAGTGCTTTACGTCGCAAGAAATTACAGCTGGTTGTTGGAGACAAACAGTATTTAATCTTACGCCATATTTCTGCACTAAAGCACTTTACCTGCACTCGTAAATATGTTCAGCTTCTAAGTGTTTGAACTTCACTCGGAGTTGCTTTCAAATATGTCTGTTCGCTGTTCTGATTTGAAATCTGAATATAGTATGTGGACACACTTTTCTTTGCAGACTGATGTATTTCACATTTTTCTACAGAGAACATGGGGATTTTAAGCAACTCTGGTTACACGAATTTATGGATCAGTCCAAATTAAATATTTCATGTGTGTATTGCCATTCATTTTTTGGGAACATGCAACATGTATATCTCCTTGGAGCCTGTTGACTCTACCCAACCCTTTTATTATTTTAAATATTGTGTGACTTAATCCCTACAAAAATGAGAACTGTTTGCATTCTAACACATGCAGGATATTTACATGAATATATATCGAGTCTAACTACAGAATGCTGATGTTAGCATGTAGCTGAACTCAATGTCCAAATGCGTATCAGAAATACTATTATGAGCAGAAAATTGGAAGAGCCTGCATGTGATCTTTGATCAGTAGTTCACCAGAAAGCATGTGAAGCTTTTGCAAACAAACAAGTGGAATGCCTTGATTGTGAATACACTGTATCCTCCTTGTCTCCTCCACTCTGCTCCCTATTCAGTAGCCGCAGACAGCTGTGTCAAACAGTGAAGGAACTTTTGACACTGACTGAGAGTGACGAGGCAGTGCAAGCAGATGTCTTCCTCTTTGCTTTGGGAGAAACGGCATCCTTGACCTTGTCATGGCTAATTTTAGGCCTCGGCTGATCACAGCACCAGTGTTTATATCTCCCATTGCACACGCGCTGTGTGTGTATGTATATGCTTGTAATTATGGCTGCGTTTTGTGACCAGGATGTTCCTGGGGTCATGCTCATCTTATGAGTGCACTCACTCATAAGATGCTGCAGTTGATGCCTCTGTCTGGTGCACACACTGTACATGCTTGCGTTTGGCTTCAGCCGCACGTCTGATAAGGACACATTCCAGCTACACTTACGTGCACACACTGAAAAGACACACGGATCCTTGTCACCGCTTGCTACCGTCATCGAAGCTGTGGAACCTCCTTTTCCTTTGTTCATCAAAAGACACTCACTCACTCACTCATTTTCTACCGCTTTATCCTCCACATGAGGGTTGCGTTGTGCACTTCTTCTGGCTTTAATTTTCCATCAGCAGCTACTTTCCTCATTTCTGATGTAAAAATAGGTTCCTTTGTTTGATGATGTCAACCATGTGATCTAATAAATTGATTAGTTTATTTTGGGCATGTGCTTCTTTTTTTTTTTCTTTACATGTTCCCTGATAAAGACAAATAGTCTGTATTTATATAACGCCTTCCTACTCTTCATTACCACTCAAAGCTGCTTCAAACTACAGTTGTTCCATTCACCTATTCACTCGCACATTCATATAGCATTCATACACATCTTTCATACCCATTCACACAATGTCGGCACAGCCGACAGGGACACAGTCTATACAACATGTAGACCAAGCAGAGCTGGGAATCAAACCCTTGACCTTCCAGGTGAAAGGCGACTCAGGCTGAATAATGTTATCACGGTGAAAGTGGAATTTGAAATAATACAAATACAAAAATGAAGATATAAGTTAGATAGCACATGTGACCTGAGGGTTATACCTCAATGTCAGAGACTATTTAGCATAAAAACCTCTTGTATTCTCTTTGGAATGACTTTATTTTGTACAAATTTCTTTTCATAAATCAATATTTGATTGAGCTATGTTTTATGCCAAACATTGTTATCCATGCGTGATGAAAGCAGTTCATACAGTATCTTAAAGTTCTCATCCATGCATTAGAATTTAGAACAGTCAATAAATTGATGTTATCCTAAGATGTAATGCTTTATCATGTTTTTGATCTGTTACAGTGTCAACTAAAGCTTAAAAATCGCATCACTGATGGTTTTTATTTCATGTTTGCGACTATTTGCTCTCTTTTCCTCTCTTTTCCAGAAAAAGAGAGCAAATAGTTTACCTTTCTATGGCTTGTCACTGAATGTAACGTAGCACACAGGCTCCACACCCAAGTGTGCCATAGGCAACATGAACACCTTTCATCCCATCAAATTAAATTGAGGAGAAGTCAGTTGCTGGGCTGGAGTCCAGCCACTGAACCCAACCCTATTTCCTCTACTCACGTCTCCCTCGCTCTTTGTAGCTCCCTCTATATTTCAGTGCTGTCACTCCTGTAGTACTTCATTCCCCGTATTTCACTCAAGGCCGTCCTTTATGTCTCGCTGTGACTCTCCACCTCCTCTCTCTGCAAGAGTTACACACACTTTATTGTGTCTTTACAGTGGTAGTGAGTGACGGTATCAGTTAAATAAGGCTATAACGTCACAACAGAGACATATTTAATGTCCTCAAACATTTACACAAGGATCAAATGTGTGCAAACAGGAAGAAAATATCACTTGAATGGACAGTGTCTGTACAGTTATTGATCATAACGGCATTGTCTGATGAGCTCTTTATGTAAAAGACAGTATCTTTGTATACACTGTAGTGCAGTGGTTAACACTCAGTAGTTATATTATGGATATGGATTTTACAAAGAGTTGTTTAATTTTATCAATAAAATTATCTATCTATCTATCCATCCATCCATCCATCCATCCATCCATACGTATATAATATATAAATACACACACACACTACCAGTCAAAAGTTTGGATCAAATATAAATGAGTGTGTCCAAACATTTGAATGGTAGTGTATATATGTATGCTTCTAATAATTATTTAGAAAAGCACCAATAATAAATTATGAAAATTATCATCCATATCCAAAAATAGTCACTCACATTGTTAAAGAGCTGATAAAAATCCTCACTTAATAAAATGTGCCATTTGAATAATGATGAGCAATTAACAGGTTATTAAAATGATACATTTTATGTGGGTTGACTTGTTAATTAACATTTAAGTTAAAGTTAATCATGTTTGTACTTTTTTCACATTACAAACTTTATTAGTTTATTAGTTATTGCACAAAACAGCAATTTTGTTTTACCTGTTGTTGGCTGTTAAATGGGCTGTGCATGTTTTAATTATCCTTCTCTTGTCTCCTAGGCGGAGTTGACGGGCATTAAATGGCGTTGCTACAGCTTCCGCAGTGGAGGGGAGTATGGGCCGGTGATCTCGGCCCCGGCCCAGGACGACCCGGTCCTGCGCAGCTTTATGCGCTGTGTTCAAGCCAACCTGCTGTGTGTGTGGCGGCGCAAAATCAAGCCTGATGCCAAGGAGCTGTGGATCTTCTGGTGGGGTGAAGAGCCCAACCTCTCTGATGTTATTCATCATGAGCTGGAAGGTGAGAAACAGAGAGAGAGAGAGATAAGGGCCCAGTGTGGCAAATCTCCTATCCATCTCAATTATTTTTCCATTTCATCGGTCTTCACTTCTGCCTCTGTTTATACACTGAAAGTTCAGGTTACAGGTTTTTACAGACAATATAATTTTATGGCAGATTTTTATGTTGCATTGGATTTTTGAGACTGGGGAATGATTATGGGGAATATGGTTTTCGCGGATTTTATGTAAAACCTACTGAGAAGTGGTGAAATATGTGTTGTGTGTTACAACAAGATGTAAAACATGTATTTGCACTGGAGGGGAAACATATGAGTTCTGTAGTGGGGCATAATACTTGTGTGTGTGCATATGTTATACTTAAGCTGCCTAAAATAGAGCAGAATTGAGTATTATGCAGATTCAAGCTGTGTGCTGTTTGTTTAAATTGTGCAGGTACATTGATCTGTTTGGTGTGCAGACCTTTATGTGAGCCTCATATACTGCAGCACAAATGTGTTTGCTCTGCACTCCAACTGTTTATTATATGCTGCTTCGGGACTATCACTAAGGCGAAGCCCACAATGTAGTGTCATGTAGATTGTGTTGCCATTATTTAGTGGGTTTGTGTGTCTGTGTGTGTGTGGCTGTGAGTGTTACTGAAAATTACACTGAGATATCTCACTTGAGAGAGTGCCACTGTCAGCACTATTGTCTCTATTTATAGAAACATTTGCATTATCTCACTGCGCACGTGTGTGGAAGTCTAACATATCGACTAAGCCTCAGGAAGCCATGGAGAGGAGGAAACAGGAGAAGGATTATATCAGGTTTGGTTTAGCAGAACAACAGTCGGTAGGGGGAAAAAAAAGCAGGAATATTGGATGGAGTGGTTGAAGTGATAGTGGGAATTTCAGTCTACAGGTACCTGTTAAAGCTGACTTGATGTGAAAAGGCCTTTCAGGCATTGCAGTAGCTTTTCAGCAGATGTTCTCACTGTTGTTGGGAAGAGTCCTTTATTCAGACTTGCTCAAGCACTTCCAATAGAGAAAAATTCACCTGCACTGTTCAGTGGGGATACATCTGCATCATTAACATGGGCAGAGATAAACTTCTCCTCTGCATTTCTTCTAGTCCATAAACAAAATCCTCTCTACTGTTTGATTTGATGGTCATTTAAATGTGCTTGATATGACATGATTTTTTTTTTATGGTATTTTTTATTACTTTAATTTTGTGTAATGGGTTCACACTGAGTCAATGTGGTGAGTGTGTACAGACATTCAGAGCTGTTACTTAAAGCCATGTAAGTATGTAGCAGTGTGACATTTAAGCATTACCAATGTGCAAAAGTGCTATTGGGAGCCTAAAACATTAATTATCACTCCATTAGAGAAGCACACAAAATTCACTACAGTAATCTTATCCCACTTGATTACATTTTGTAGCGATTGATTACTTTTGAAGTGCTTGTGTTCCTGTAGTGTAAAGATTTTGCAGTTATTTTTCTATATTTTAAATCCACAGTGGAGATGTTCTCTGCTAATGAGTGTTGTTGAAATCTTTGCTTTCAAGTCTAAATGTCATAAATATACAGTGACAAGTTATCAGTTAAGGCTTACTAAAACGGTAAATGAATCTGAATTTGACTTGTTGCATGTCTTTATCCATCAGTTTTCATCTGAAGTTAAATGAACACTCAAACAGATGCACAGACACTCACACACATTATGATAATAAGAATTCTTTACTGATACAAAATCTTACTTATTTCCCAGTACAGTTCTTAATAAGTGCTGAAAATAGCACTCGGAGTGTGAGAAGGAGTTAATAATCGTTCATTAAAGTTGAGATGGATTTCCTCCAAATTGGAAGCAGGGACTATCACAAAGGGAATATCGCTGTTTTACCAAGTGTTAAAGAGCCATACGCACCTACATTTCTGTTCAGTGTGGGAATGTTTTATGTGTTAGATTTCTCTCTACAACACTTCTCTCATTGCCATGTTGTCACACCTCTTTTCTCTCTCTCTCTCTCTCTCTCTCTCTCTCTCTCTCTCTCTCTCTCTCTCTCTCTCTCTCTCTCTCTCTCTCTCTCTCTCTCTCTCTCTCTCTCTCTCTCTCTCTCTCTCTCTCTCTCTCTCTCACTTGTCAGACTGTTCATGAGATTTCTCGAAATCCCTGCTCTCCTTGTTTTCTGGACTAGCTATATAGATTTTATGATGCCATTTGACAACATATTGAAGGAAACAGTTCTGAACTCTCATCTGGCCCATAAAAGACCTGATGTATCATTTTGATGGAAATAAAACAAATGATTAATTTCCAACAAAACAGATTATTCAGATTCCCATTGCCCATGTCCAGTTGCAATGTCAAATCTCTGATGGCAACAATTGGGGCGTAGAGTGAGTAGAAAACGGTGGCTGAGATCTTAAGCACTCCGCACTATACGTTTTTTTTTATCATGTGTAGTATTTATTTTGCTCTTCACAGCACATATGATTAATTTAGAGTAACCATCACAAATCATGCAGTACTTAGAAAAATGACAGAACTACTTTGGAATCTTACAGAAAATGCCAAAGCAGCGTGGATTTTCATGTGTGAAATTAACTCCAAGAGAGCAGTGAATGAATGGATTTTCAGAGGGTGCTGTTGCTGTGTCATGGTTAAAAAGAGGATGTTGCTTCACATACTTTACACAATAATTAGGGGGAAAAAAAGTTTAAAAAAGTAAAAAAAGACTAATCATAACACAGTAACATCTGGATCGCTTTAACACATATTAAAAGGTGAAAAGATACTTCCTTTAGTTTAAGACTACACCCATACTACTATGTCTTTGTTTAAAATTTGTGTTTTCAGGTAAAAATCATCTGCACTTGGACGTTTGTTTTCGTGCTGTATAAGAAGCAGTCTGCACGTGCCTAAAACCATCGAATGCTGCATTTTCTGCTTGTCCATACTAACTCCTCTGTTTTTGGGGTTGTAAAATGTCATGGACAACATGCGTATCTGGAGCAGAATTGACATGATTTTCCATGAAAGTGGAGTAGTATGGATATAGCCTTAAAAAGAAATGACCCAGCAAATACACGGCAGGACATTTACAGAGTCACTCAAGCAAAGTGTTGGGGAAAACCTTTAACAACGTCCTCCTTAGAATGCAATTCGAATGTAGCATTTAGAGTATTTATTTAGCTTCAGTTATGTTTCAAATTAAAATTGTACTTGGTGTGGTAGCACTGTGTCGCTGCGCTATAACTACTAGTGGTGCTAGATGTGAACAACTGAAGATGTAGTAACATATTTGGTTGGTTAGCTGATGGACAAAGACAAGGAGTGTGATTGATTTGTATTTGCTGTAGCTTAGCCACTGCTTTACACAGTTACAAGTTCATCCTGTTACACAGCAAACGCCTCCAATGGCCCGACTTGTCCCATGAACCCCTCACATTTCACTGGCACCTTTTTGGCTCATTTAAACTGAGGTGACGGGGGGAAGATTTGGCTCTTGTGTTTGTGTTTCCAATGATCATAGAAATGATCAAAGGTAAAGTTGAAAAACCAAAGCAGATCTAGAGCAGTAGTATGATGGCGACTGTGGTGAAGCCATGAATCATGCTGCGTGATTGGAGTGTAAAAGTGTTGAACGTGAATGTCTTGGTGTTGTTAGAAGGTGATGAATCATTGTGCCAGAGCTAAAGTTTAAATAAATCATGCCTTTGGGGTGGTGCCAGCAACATGAGCAGTGATGATCTAGTGTTACCTCTCTGCTGCTCTTACACTGCACTCCACCACTCTCTAATATTTTCTTTGGTTCAGTGACAAGTGTTTTAACATGGTGTTTAACACATGGTAGTGTGCCTTCTTAAAATCTAATGGTGCCGGCCTGTAATGTACCGTATACATCATATTAAATCAGAGTCTGAGTAGAGTACAGTTTGCGAGCAAACAGGATTAATGCGTTGAATGGACTGAGTCATCAGCATGTTGCCTGAACAGCCGGAGAGAGAGAGAGTGACATATTCTGGACCTGACTCATAAATATGAATACACACAACACACAAGCATGAAGGCAAGCTGTCATGTACAGACTCATATACACACAGACGCAATTAAAGCTCATCCACAAATAAAAATATGATATGAACCGTGCGAAGTGTCACATATACCATCAGCTGATTTCCATAGGAAGACATCCAGAGGCTCAACAGTCATGTCAGCACACAGGAAATAAACATGAATACCTTTCATAACTGCACACTCCTTTAAATGGGAGTAATCAGTTTAATTAGATCTAACACATTTGCCTTTTGAAATTATGTTGACGCAATTATTGAAAATACCTGCCAGACCAAAACCAAAGCATTTCACTCAAAGTGTAATTTATCACTTTTCCATGACAACTGTGAAGTAAGCAAGAAGTAAATTATTTATCGGCTTTTTAAAGCCGATAAATAATTGAAGTGTACATGGAGTGTAAACAGATGCTTCAGGTCTGCGTGATGCTTGAGTGAGGCTGATGTAGCAGGATAAGGGGCAGCTGTAGACACAGACTTTGGTGAAAGTTAAGGGTTTTCTGTTGGATTAAAATTGGATTAATGCTTTAAAGCTGAAGTTAAACATCAGTTCATTAAACCTGTTTTTTTTTTTTTTTTACATCTTTGTGGTATTTATCTCATCTTAGTTTTTGTTTTTATTGAAATCCGTTGTCAGGTTTTAGACAGATGTGTAATAAATGTTGATTGTCTGTATTTACCCATTCACATCCACTTTCATACAGCACATCTACAATCAGTGCTTTTTAATCTTACACCTCTCGTGACCATTCACACGCAACTGACAAAGCTTTTACGAGCAAGTTGCTGTTAAGTGTCTTATCTAGTGACACATAGACATGTAGATAAGCAGAGCCTGGGACTGAAGTGCCAACCTTCCATTTGGAAGACGACCCTCTCTACCACTGATCCACCGATCCATTGTGTACACTATTGTATAATATTGGTGAACCGGTGGTGGATTAACATGGTTTATAGGAGAGCTTTTTTCTGTATGTTTTTAGTGAGTGTTGTGTACAGTTTTTTTCTTTTGTTTGTTTTTTACATCCTGTTTGGGTTTTTAAGTGGTCTATTTGTGTTGTGGACCCCCTTGAAAATTAGATGATACATCTGAAGAGGTTATCCTTTCAGTAAATTTGTCAAATCCATACATGGGCATGTTTCAGGTGTTGAAAAACAGAGATTGGAGAGATTTTTTACTTTAAGTGTATATTGTCTCCAATGGTGTTCCCCAGGGTTCACCCCTGGTGCTCCCATGCTTCTCTTTTGTCTTTGGCCCTATTTTCACACCTCATAAGTTTGGTTCTGCTGCTCTGAGACCGGCAGCACTGTACCCCCTACACTCCATTCTCTATGACACATGGGAACTGATCAAGTTTCTCCTGAGCCGACAGTTTTCATCTCTTCTCCTGACATGTCCAGTCAAAAGCTTGTCCACCACCTCAAGTTCAACCTTGACAAGCCTGTGCTGCTGTTTTTCTTTTGGCCAAACCTGTGCAGGACCTTCCCATCAATACTGACAACACTGCAGTGGCTCAGATAACAAACTGCTGTGGGAGCCCCACGTCACAGTAGTAATCTGAATCCAAAATCAGAGTACATCCACAAATGTGTTCTGCCAACAACTCCATCTGCATCTCATCTGAAAAGCTGCCACCAGCTTTGTCCTTAGTGTCCCTTAAATTCCCCCTGTCACATTGACTTTAAAAACAAAACTTACACTTTCATGTCATGACCTATACGTCTTTCCAGGCTTTCTCTGTTTAGGAATAATTGTCCAATTATTTATCTCTTTCCCTGCAGTGGTCTCACAGTCTCCTTTCTTCCCTGTGGAGGAATGACTTTCCCACCTGCGCTAGACGAGCCATTACTACTCCTCCATAACAACTTTATTATTTACATCTAAGTCATATCTCAGACTTTATCTACTTGCTCACAAAACATTTTCTATTTCTTACTCCACTTCTTTCAGGGATTTCTAGAGAGTCATGTTTCATTAAGACATATTCAATCTCATAGAAAGTGAAATATGCAGATGCTGCTCAGATAAATGGTTCTCTTTCTTGTCACCAACACTAATTTTATCCAATTTTCTACTATTTAATTTGCACTTTTTTATATTATTTTTCCATCCTGGTAGCAAAAAACATTATGAAATTCCAAACATTTTAATTTCATTAAAATTGCAGATGCCCTTGATGACAAAGAAGACACAGTAAAAAGTCTTACATGCAGTACGGCCACTGAACCTTGGAGCTCTTACTGTGGGTTGATGATTTATGTGTTTATTCTAGTGTGACACTCATCGTAAATTACTCTGTGAGCTAAATCACTGAAATGGGAATGACACTTTGTTTTGACAACCCAAAAATATGGTCACATTGTGTCAGTGTGTTCAGTGAAACATTGTGACTAGAAGGAATAATGCTACATAAATGTTTTTATGGTATTTGATATTTTTATGGTCACCCCATATGAATAGTCAGCCATGCTCATTGGCATATCAGACCGTAATGCTCATTTTCACGAAAAACAATTGCATTGATTATTGATTTGAAGTCAGGAGTGTGGGTGTAGCATGGTCTAGAGGAGGAGTTTCTACAGTAGAAAGCTAAGGGCTGATGACTTTGCTAACACCACAGGTGGCGCTCCTGTGTGGCACCAACAACAGCATGTGGTCAAGGTGAATGAAGGAGCTGGAGGATGAGGTAGTGGGTCAGTCACGTAACATATTTGTCCGTGATGTGATCAGATGATCTCAGGTTGCTGAATTATTTAAAGTGTGCATCCCAAACAAATCTCTGCCACACAAATGTTTATCTTTTAAGATTTGTATTACCTTCACATAAGGCTGCCATTAGAAATTAAGACACACAATATCTTTCTTTTGTATTTTTCAGTGCGCGAGCCTTCTACCCCCCTGAGTTTTTCTCTTTCTGTCTTGAAACTGTAGTAATGCTGAGGAGAATACAAAGTAGGGGAAATCCAGCATAAAAAAAAGATTCTGACTGGAATCAATCCTAGCTGGGGGTGAATGTTGTTCCAGAGTCTTAACTGCACTGTCTCTGAGAAATTATGTGCATATTTAACTCAGAAATGATCTGAAACACTGCAAACTAAATGGCACAGGGATACATGGCAGCAGAGAGCTAAATAAAATCATATCATGACTGCATTGTTTCACATTAGCAGAACAAATTCACCTGCAGAGAATTTGTTTGTTTTTTTTCCCCTCCCATTATCTTATTAAAAATGACTTTCAGCATCATTCAGCATATTTGTGCTGTCATCACAGTTACAATGGATGTGGGAGAAGAGTGAGACAGGGCTGAATTAAAAACCAGAGTTGTGCATATCCATTATCAGCTCAGTGGTTGGCTGGTGCAACAAAGATATGTGACCAACAAGTGGATTAGAGCAGCAATGCTTATGAGAAAATAATCAGAGATAATGGAATTAACAGAACAGAGAAACAGATTGAATTGGACATGACTTCAGGCACTGGATTTAAACAAGGAGAAAAAGAAAGTCTCTGCCAAATGTGTAGGGACAGTCACACTTTGTCTGTCTCCTGTGTTAGAAAGCTGCAGCTGTGTGCTGTGCCCTTCACAAACAGAGCCGGTTGACATATTTTTGGGGAAATGGAGGGACTGTAGAGTGTGTATGCGCACATCATGACAGGCTTGTGTGTGACAGTTGTTTTTTCCTATGAGCATGTGTGCATGTTTGTGTATAATTGGCCAAGAATGTGTGCATGTGAGCTGGCAGAGGTCGCAAGGTAATTGTCCTGTGAAAAAAAAAAAAAGGTTGCCAAATGTGTGCGCGCGTGTGTGTAGAAGGGTGTAGGAGGGAGGGCTAACCTCTGCCTCCATCTGTCCACGTCTGGCTGTGAACTCATAATCTGGCCTGTGGAGACAAACCCTCTTCACCACTTGCCACCTGCTTCAGAAATACAGGTTAGATCGAGGTCACTATCTGCATCCACTGGCGAAGATGCTCCAACATTAATGTGCTTCACATAACGTCTTGTTTATTTCAGAGATGTACTTCAGTGTTTGCCGTATAAAAATCAAAATCAGTGTAATTTTACATATTTTATTGCGCACCTATAAAGAAGTGCTATTAATCATCTCATTTAATTCTGCTAGTCTCACTATCTAAGTGCCAAGTTATTCCTGTATTGTTCTATTTTTAAATCTCTATTTTTTCCAGTGCAGGTTTTTCAGAGTATATGTACAGCTTACATTATGATTTTCTACTTGCAGGCCTCCTTGAATAAGTGACAGGTTAAGTGTTTTGCTGAAGTGCATCTCAGCAGCAGTTGTTAAGTGAATGGAGACCAGTGTGTCCATTTCTCCTTCTTGATTATCGCCACCTGGATTCAAACTGGTGATCCTAAAGTGCCGGCTCTTCGTGATTTACTGTGAGCCATAACCGCCTGATCATTTTGATGATCAGAGTGAGAAGCTGAATATGTTTTACGCTGTGAAATCTAACCTTTAAGGTTTTATTGGCGCTGACACATCCTCAGTTCTGTCAAGATATGTAAAATTTTAAGATCTGTTGGGTGTCAGAGTGTTTTAAAAACCTGTCATTTCCCTCGGCTCTTGATTTTACTTCTCTTTTTGACATTTTATCACCATATTCCTCTTCTGTCCCAGTATTCCCAGCCATATTTACTGATATCATCATAATTAGACCATATAATAGCAAGTTAGTCAGTGAAGAAGCGCTGACAGGGAACTGGCCAGATAATATGAGTGAAAGTGACAAATTTGTTTCTCTGAGTTTTTGTTTGGAAGCCTTTTTAAGGTTATGACTCATAGTCATAAATTGGTGAATAGGGACTAGATGAAAGATGTCACTGATGTAATAACTAGACAAGGGCCACAGGTCCATCAGGGTAAAATAATACAGGAGCTGAATAAAAGAGTGTCATTGGAACTGAGGCGATGTTTTTTCATAGGTTTGTATCCAGCATTCAGAACAATAACCTGCTAATACTATTTTTAGGGAGTGTAGTTTATATTCTGCTTCACAGACGCCATCAGTGTTGCTTTGAAACGTGTCCTTTTACTTTAGAAAATGAAATAAAAAGTGAAAAGTGCTGAGCTTATACTGTAGAATCGTGTGCATGTCAATGACACTGACTTCACGCAGTCATATTAGAAGGTGTTTTATTTTTCATATCACTTTTGTCCAAAGAAAAAGGATCTAGCTCTGATGTAAAATGACTCTCTAGCTTCTTTTCTGTGTCAACAAGTTAATTAATTCTTCCCCCTAATGTTCGCCTCTTCCAGCCCTGTCTGCATCCTTTCCTTCCCCCTCCTCTTTTCAGGCTTTGTTGTGCTTTCTCGCCTCTCCTCCCTTGTTTTCAGGGTTACAGGGTTAGACTCTGTGATGTTAGGGTGGCGAATGCCCGTGAGCACGCTTGGTTCCTTGGCAAATAAAAGGTGGTGGTGGTGGGGGGGGTGTGGTTGCCAATCATGGCCTACTCCTTCTCATTATTCCTTTGGGGTTTGTCTTAGGAACAGCTCTCCAAAGCAGAACTCAAACAGGGGGAATGAATAATTAGCCTCCCAGTTTTTTGCTTAAATCAGGAACTAGGTCGCTGGCTGACACACGTTTCAAAAGCAAACAACCTCGCTGAAAGAGTGGGACCTATGGAGGTTATAAGAACCCCCTGAAGGAATTATGCTTCACCCACTGAGAGGGACACAGAGTCAGAGTCAGAGAGGCAGAGGGTGAAGACACAAGCATTTGACTCTTTTTCCTGTCTGGCTTTGGCTGCTGAAAAAGTGAGTCACATGTGGAAAGCAGTTATTCCATGAAAAAAAAAAAAAAACATGAGCACGAAAATGAGAGGAGAAGGGGCGGGAAGAGTGGGAAGAAGCAGGAGGGGAAGGACAAGGGAGAGACATATAGTGAGAGAAGGCAAAAGGGAGGGGTGTGTGTGTGTGTGTGTGAGAGAGAGAGAGAGAGATGGGAATTCATGCCTCAAAAACAAGAAAAGAAGTGGTTTGTATGGAGTGAGAGGAGAACATCTGCGATCTCTCTCTGGGAAGTCAGTTATGCAGTTGGTGTGTTGTTTTGCACATGTTTTTCCTTTTATTTTCTTATTTGCCTTGCTGCCAGCAAAAACAACACTTACTTTGAAATTTGTTCACATCTTTCACAAGTATCAGTCTGTTCCTCACCCTTTTCCTGAAAGGATGGACAAATGATGTTGCATATTCACTTTAAAATGCCTTGTGTAAAGCTGAAAAACTTAGGTGAGCGAGTGTTGGTGGGGGTATTCTCTGACTGGGAAGGCAGAAAGATGAGGAAGGAGGAAATGCTACAGAATAAGGGATGAAGGAAACAGAAGAAAAAAGAAATGAGAACAAAAATTGCCTCAGTCATGTTTACTTGTCTGTAAATTTGTGGGGAAGGCCAGAGATTCTCTGATTACCTTCCCTCCTCCTTCTTCTCTCTTTCTTCTCTCCACCCCTTGTGGGCTGTTAGGGCGTGGCCTGTGACCTCTTGACCCTTTACCGTGCTTGTGTGTGTGTTTGAAACTGAGAGAGAGAGAGAGAGAGAGAGAAATGAGAAATGAGATGGTAGTGGCGAAGTTCTCCAGCTGCACGGAGAAAGGGTGGGGGTGTACTTTTTTCCTTTGCAAGCTTTCAGTTTTGAAAGAAAAGCCACCCTCTGAAATAATGAGAGCATTGTGTGTGTTGTGTTTGTGTCAGAAATACAGAAAGACATAGAGAAACAAAATGAGGGACATGGATAGAGAGAGAGAGAGAGGATGGGGACAGAAAAGAGAGAGGTATTGAGGGAATTAAATCTGCGTTAAGTATGAAAAGGTGCAACTGTGAAAATATGTGAAACAAACTTGAGGGGTGGAGCAAATTGTGAGATGGAAGGTGGAGGGAAAAATGAGCAAGGCGAGCAAGGAGTGAAAGAAAGAGCTTGACAGTCTAATTTTGCATTAAAAGGGTGAAAAATCAAATTCTTGTGTATGCATTTAAAGGAATTCCTGAATATTTTATGTATTTGTTTTTGAGTTTCTCTCTGTAGCTATTTTTTTACAATGACAGCTATGTTTTAAGTTTAAATAAAATAAATAAATTAAAGAAAAAGTGACCACATTTCTCTGAGTTGAACTGTTGAACTGTAACAGCTTTTTTATGGGAGGATTTGGAAACAGGAAACAGGAATGCACAGCTGTCTTTGGTACGAGATATCACACGTAGGTGAATTAGTGTATATAACAACTTCTAGTAAGCAGTAAGAAAAGCAGGGTGTTTCCATGCCCACCCCCACGAGTTGTACACTTGAAGTGCCAGGAAGCAGGCAGGGAATATTATTATAAGATGCCTCACACTCTGGACACAACCTTATTCAGCTCCTCCCCTCCAGACTTAGGCAGGCACCACAGAGCCTAAAACAGACACGGGAGCATTTGTTTCCTTTCTCCTGCCATCACCCTCATAAATATCTGACCAGGATCATATGCTATGCTATTGTTATTACACACTGCTTCACATCTACAAACACAGTCTCCACTTATACACCACATTTCCATCCCCTTGAGTGCTGCATATTATTGTTAGCCCTGCCACTCACACTTTAAAGACATATTCTTGCACCCGCAGCAAAATAGAGCCTTTTGTATATTATATTATCTGTAAGTTGCTTGCGCATTGTGTAATGTCTGTCCACCCAGCACTAAGTACACTGTCTGCATGTTGTCTGCAGTGCTTGAGTCTCCAGTCTGCTGGAAACAAATTCCTTGTATGTGTCATCAGTGTGGGCCAATAAATCAGATTGTGAGGTAATGGTGAGTTAACATTAATGTCTCATTTAAGGCTTTGGCACACAATGGACCTTTTTTAATGCATGTTTTAGTATTTCAAGTGCATTTAATGTATTTATCTCCACACAAATACACGAAGAAACTCAGAGTACCAGAACAGTATGACTTACTTTATATGAATGTGTGTTTATTTGATTTAGTTTTAAAGTGATGAAGTGTAACATAACATGACTGCAGCATGTCATTAATGTCATATGATACTATATTCTGTACATTACTGAGGTTAAGAGCCATGTGAGGTTATTTTAATGTTTTCTGGCAACTTACAGTAGATAAAGTGGGCATATTCATAAACTGTGCAGTATGAGTTAAATATGCTGTTTGGTTTGACATCACAAACAAAAGAACACTTTTAGCTTTAAAACGAGAACAACCATACAACAACATGGCACTTAATTAAAATAGACCTCTTCAATGTCATATTTCTGTCTGACTTTAGGACTTTGTATGAGTTTGGGAGATAAAAATGATGATACACAGAGTGAAGGCAAAATAGTCTAACATCAGAATCTAAATAGTATTGTATATTTTCAAACAACCAAGGATTTAATGAAATGAATGCCGCTGTTATCCCCCTTCCATCGTTCCTTTTGAAGACAGGCCAACTGCCTTTGATATCTGCAGTTTGTGAGGCCTCTCACTCAGCCTGCATCAAGTGACTACAACGACCAAATCGTTTTTTCCCCCCTGGCATTTTTATCACCAGCATAGAAATGCTGGTTTGGTTGCAGTGACCACACAACCAGTGTCTCCATGATAGCTGGCTGTTCTCATATAGGGCTACAGCCATTTGGTAAAACAATAAGCGGTTATGAAATCTGTATTTTTATAGAAACTGAAAGCCTCTCAAGACCGTTTTCACTTACATTTTTATCCCCTTAAAGCAAGATTGTATTGAAACAGATGCCTGAATAAGGAAAAAGAAATGTCTCTCTTTAGTTTATTCAGTGAATTTTTACTTTTAATTTTTTACACTTCTGGCCTTAGTTGTAAACATTTGGAATTGAAATCACTGCCTTGCTGATGCCAGTAAAATAAATTCTACAAATTCATCTGTATCTTTTTAATCTTTAATCTTCTACGACCACAGTTCTGGCTAAAATGACAGAGGTCTGAAGAATCCTGTCTTAAAAACTGGGATAATGAGACCCTGTGAAGCCAACAGCAAACATTTCTGAGAAATTCCCACACAGCCCTGTGAAAATAGTATGTCTGGATTGTTTCTCCATCTGGATTGGAGATAAATTCATCGCAGGCTTTGCTTCAATTCAAGGTACATTTAAAAAAATACAAACAGAATTTTATTATAAAAAAAAATAACATTGAAAAAAAAAAGTATGGTTAAGAATTTGCTGTCACTTCATGTGGCAGTTGCCACTGTGGGGCCAAATTTGTTTAAGGGTTTCAACTGTAACCACAACATGCAACATTGCTGGCTTGAATAGTAGTGTTGTTAAACTATTATGATTAAATCTATGCTGCTCTGACAGATGAAATTCATGCAGTATGTGGTGCCAGCCATCTTTGTTGTATGGAAGTTCTTTAATGGCTTCCATCCATTGTTCTCTGCAGTGCTCTGCAAGACTTGACCGTTCACATTCTCAATGGTTCTATCCTGGTTTTAAACTAATGGTTCTATCCTGGTTTTAAACTTTTTTTTTTTTTAACAGTGGTTGTGTGTTTAATCAGGTGGGTCAAATGACTTTGTGTCAGTGGGAATTTAAGACCTGGGTGAGCATGTTCATTTCTTTTTCATCTTTTTAATTTTTGCAGAGCAATGCTATGACAGACACTCATCTTCTGGCCGTTAGTATTAATGCTTGTAGCGACCTTTACTTTTTGGTGGTGAATGTAATTTATAACATTGATCCGAGAATCTAAATGATGAATTTAAAGAGAGCCTGAAGTAAATTATGCACAGTGGTAGCCGCTGTGACTATCAGTTAAAGCTTTAGAATTGTTGTTGTTATTTCTTCCTATACCTCATTTTGTTTCCAGTGCATCCATAATGTCACAGCTCATGCACATACACATGGGTTTAAAAACACTACGTATACCTGCCAAAGTTATTGTGAAAGAAGCTTAAGGAGCACACTGTGTATCTGGGCTAACACAGACAGACAAGGTGCTGCCATGAATGATCTGCATCCTGGAAAGAGGACAGAGCTCTTCCATCTCTCCCACATCGTTGAGAGAGGGGGCCTTGTTGTTAATCAGTCCCTCTCTCCTCTCCCCTCTAGTGGCAGTTAGGAAGCCCCGTGGAGTCCCGCTAAGCCTCTCAATAGCTGCCCTGCCTCCCACCTCGAGGCCCATTCACTTCTAATGAGGTGCTCAAGTGTCTGTGGCTTAGCATGAGGGTCAACACCACAGAAAACGGGCCCTTTTTACATCGCTAGCTTCGGCCTCTCTGGCAAAAACTAATGTGATTAAAGATACCATGCTCTTAAATTTTAAATCTGTTGTTATTTAATTTTAATGTGCAACAGAGTCAAAATGTAAATCCTTACATAATAGGAGTATTTAGAATATTTTCATATATTTAACTCACAGGTTGCTCTTTACTATCAAAAAGATATTCTCTTTGACTTAAGCGCTGTATTTTCCTGGATACATGATACGAGCAAATCCCAGCTCAACTGCCTGTTTGATCCTTGACAAATTATTTTGATAGCTGCAGGTACAGCCTGAATGACTTGGCAGTAGAGGAAGTATCGCTTCACTTCACTTGAGTAACACTCAAATTATCAAGGTCCCAAACAGGCCTCCGAAACATGACACAGTTCAACAAAAGGCCACTTTAGTAGGAGTCACACCCTCGTCTCTCTCCACAAATGTTTCCTTTAAGGCATTGTCTTTTAATCGTCTGTCAATAACCTTTGCTGATGTGTTGCTGTGGTATGAACTGTGGTGCGAGCTCTGTGGTTTCACTGCCCGAGAAAATAATGTAAGTCCACCTTCCTTTAATTACATGGATTCAGTAAGAGCAGGCACGGGCTGACTCCAGTGTCAGGTTGATGATAAGGTTGGTGAGTGGGAAATAGAAGGTAAAAGTGGAAGGTGACGGTTTAGAAGCTACTTCTCATTTGGTGGTAATTCCATATTTTCTGGCAGGAAATTTTTTTTACTTGCTTGCTCCTATACAGCTCAGGAAACCACTGTGTGTGTGTGTGTTCCTTGTACTTTACTCTAAAACTTTCTTCTACACTGAGTTTGTGGGTGTTCTCAGATTCTCCTACACCCTTTATCATTTGGTCAGTGTCCTTCCATAATGTTTAGGTTTCCATTAAAATTAGTGCAGTTTTAAAACAAATTCAGTAGAAATATGAAAGAAAAGGCAAATTAATATGATTCCATTTAGTGCTTCAAGTTTTTAGCTGAGTGGATTTGAAATCATGATTAAATGTTTATTTTTTTGGTATTTATAAAAATGTTAATTGTCCACTGAGGCAGACAGATGAAAGATGCTCCTCTTGTCTCTCCTCTCCTCTCCTCTCCTCTCCTCTCCTCTCCTCTCCTCTCTTCTTTTAATCTCTTTATGGACCATTTACAGCATATTAGACAATAAAATCCATCCTGGGTCACATGATTTTACTCATCTGAAGCGCAAAAGCATAAAATCCAGGTACTGAAGGACCCAAGATTATGATGACCACTGCTGGATTTTCTCAATGAAGTCTGTTTACATAAATAGCTCACTGTAAATACAATTCATCCCCAAAACAGTTAGCTATGTAAACAGAAACCAACAGAGGAATACACACTCAAATTTTTTTGTTATTCAATTTATTATGTTTTTCCACTGTTACTACAGGAGTGAAATCCAATACGCTAATTTAGATTACATGAGACCACAGAGACCAAATGTGATAATTTGTGCAAAAGCAGTTCAGTTCAGGCCATACTTTTGTTTATTTCCTAGTGACTTATGGGACATCACTTGGCCCTTATCACTTAGCATCCATTTATCTGCAGCAGGTCAAAATGATTTGTGTGTGCTCGAATGAATGGACTAAGAGACTGACCAATTACATAAGAATGTGTCATATTACGTCTGGCTCTTCTGGTGAGAGGCCAACACACCAACATATATGTTTTAAAACTGTTAGCAGACACAGATCATGCGCAGCCCTATTTTATTTTAACATCTTATCAGTCATGACTCTCCTGTCATATTTCTCCCTCTCATCTGCTCTTTTTCCTTTCTTTTACACACCCACTCTCCCATTCATTTCTCTTTAAGACTTTCCTCCGCACAGTCCAAAACCTCTAAATGCACCGGCACACCAATGATAGCATGTCATATTAAATAATAATCACATTTTTCTCTTCATGTTGGTTTTACAGCACTAGCTATGACTCCTCTACAGTCACTGTAATCACTACACTGACAACAATAATACTATAAATATCCAGTAAATTATAAATGAGACTGTCAACATTCTCCTGCTAATGATACATGCAGTGTCACTGTAAAAGGGGAACAGGAATGACTGTTGAGATGCTAAGTGAAAGCAACTAAATGTCATGTTTATCAGAAAAAAAGCAACACTTTTTTCATCTAATAAAATATATTATTATATATATTATAATAAAATTTTAAAATGTATACTTTAAAATGCTGTTGTATGTGCCACAGATGAGAGAAATCTGAGCTGTAAGCAACTGGTGTTTGACTGTGTTTGCACAGTGGTGTAACACTGTACACACAGTGATTCTTCTTTGTTGTTTAATTATTTATTTTCCTCCCCGTTCCCCGTGTGGTCATGGCGATTCCCCCCTCTGGAGTGTGTAAAGTGTTCAGCTTTGTCTGTGAAATAGATCCCTGTGTGCACATGGAGAAGCTGACCCCTCAAAAAATTGCACCTACTGGTCATGTTAAACATCAGTCTTTCTGCCTTTCTTCTCTGTCTACTGTTATTTTCACACTGTATCATGCACACTTATGTTTTCACTTCTTATTTTCACCTCTCTGCCCCTGCCTCCTCTTCTTGCATGCCAGCAGAAGTGCTTCAAGTTCCAAACATTTACACCAGGTCATTGCTGGAAGCTGTAATAGCAGTAATAGCACAACCCACATGAATAAACTGCAATCTGCTACTAAAAGCTTTAGTGTGTTAGTTTTGTTGATTAGTGTTGTTGTTGCTGATGTTTTATACAGCCTCTGCCTTTGATTCTCATCTGTATGCTGGATCTTTGATCTGAAAAACAGGCTCTGTCAAGCAATACTACCAGACCTGGCAGAGGGAGTGTATACATTGGCAGCAGGTGGGGTGGGGTTCAGAAGCATTCATCTCATCAGAATGCTGAACAACCAGGATTTTTAAGCAGTAGGATTCAGTTTTGAAACTTGTCATGGGTGCTTCTTTGTGTTTTCAACCTGTTTGCAACTGTCTTACTATACAAGTCCACTGTTGCTTTTGCATCCATCTGTCTTGACATACAACAAATCACTTCCTGTGTGCTGCGCAGGAAGTGCGGGCAACACAAGATCTTAACACCAATCTAAAGTCATGTGGAACTGAGAGGCTTAATCAGCATTGTGTGAACTCAGTTTTATTCACTGCCTATGTCTTCAAATGGAGATTTGTTCTGTTAAACTGAAGGCTGCACACACAGCAAGATCTCGGCCACTTTTCTAAAACACATGCTGGTTTTATTTTGTTTTTTTCATTTTTGCAAAAGTCAAATTCCCCCATCGTCATAGCCAGCGATGGAAAAAAAACATGCTGTGAAATTGGTGTGCAAAGAAGTAATGAGGGGAAGTTGTGTAAGGGAATATTGAGAGCTGCTGTGTTGACATGGCCTGGGTTGGTGCCAGCCAGTCATTCTTACCCTCTGCTTTGACCTTAGCCCATGGGATGTGGGGGCTTTTCTGGCTGCAACTCGACTCCATGTGCTGCTGTCGGGTGAAAGAGATGAACAAAAACAAGTGGATGATCAGAAAAGGCTTGTGAACAGTTACTTAGCATATTATTAATTTGGATATATTGTAGCTACATTTGTGAGCTGGTGTTTATAAAAATACATGCACTCATGGCACAACACTCACACCCTTCTTTTGCCTCTCTGTCTGACTCACCCTCACAACTATGCAGGCAACTCCATCTCAGTCACATAATTGATTCCAGATTTCTCCCCTCATCCCTTCATTCTCTTTGAACCTCCTCCTTCTCGCTGTCACTGTTGCCCCTTGTTCTGTCCATCTTTATGGGCTCTATGGGCGTCAGTGCGTGCCCTGTTTGCAATTACCTATGGACAGTATGTCAAGAATGTGTATGTTACATTATTGAGTCGCATATAAATTCATGTGTAAAAGTGTAATTGTCGTGCTTTGTTTTCAAAGCACGATTTTTCATTTAAATTCCTTGTGCTACAAGCTGAATAATTTCTCAAAATCCTATCCTTATTAAAATCTGATTAGCATCATTAGGTGAGATGATGTGGTAATAAAGCAAGTTCATATTCACATTTGTAAGCCTGAAGTCTTTACAGCTGGAGAAGGACTAGAAGGATTGGACAAACACTGCCAGCATTCATGGCTTTAACCAGAGGTTGTAAATCTAACCTGCTCTGGGCTCACACACAGTAAAAGCAAAAGAAGCCATTGTGCTTCTAATTCAAAAGCCCACAGAATTGCCTGTTTACTGCGATCTGAATTTTGTAAAGTGTGATTAGAGACCTGGCAGACTCTGTTGTGTTGAGTTTAGAGGTGTCGCAGAAAAATGTCGGAAATGGTGTCACTAGAGCGTTAGAGTGTTTGCAGACAACTGTCAAAGTGGCAGAGGGCGCAGTTTGCTGTTTTATGATCTGAAGAACAGATATGAATAAGGTGAGAAAAACTCTCCTCTTTGTTTTGGTGTGAAAATAAAAAAATTTCACATGGAAAAATGCTCTCATCACCACTTTATTAGGTCGACAGGACACCAAATAAAGTACTTTGAGTGGCGTGTGGTGTAGTCCTCTGCTGCTGTAGTCCATCTGCTTTGAGGTCCACTGCGTCATGAATTCATAGTTGGCTTTCTGCATTCCTTGGATCCAACGACTGTTAATTTCAGTTGCATTTGTCTTCCTATCATTTCAATCCACTCTGGCCATTCTCCTCTGTTCCCAAGGATTTTTGATAAGAGAACTCTGAAGGTCGCTGGATATTTTATATTTTTTGAACCATTCTTTGTAACCCTAGAGGTGGTGAAGTTTATTCCCCATTCTCAGGTTTGATATGAAATTCAGCAAGCCGTCTTGACCATGGCTACATGTTGAAATGTGTTGCATTGAAAGATACATATATATATCGTCTAAGATAATGTGATTTTTATTTCAAAGATTTGCATATTGACATTATTGAGTATTTCATTTCACACATTCACTAAATGCGTGAGCAGGATTTACTGTCGATGGCATCCTCCCTGTCACAGGGAGTTCAGTCCCTGCAAAACAAGCCTTTGAAATAGTTTTATAGAAAATTTGAGTTGTTTTTCTGGAACATTGTTTCCACTGATATAATCCTTAAGCAACAGTTAATGAGTTAAACAATTTAAATGTTTTTTAACTGTAGCTGTAAGATGTTTAATTGACATTGCCCAATCCTGTAAATCACTCTGGTGTGAATGTAATTATTCATGCCAGCCAGCATTGAACTGAACTGAAATATAATATTTTCACTGAAATTTAAAAAAAGAAAAAAAAAATTTGTACTTTTTTCGTACACAGGTTTAAGAGACTCTTTGAATTTTAATTTGTTCAAGTAGTTGTGAGGCTGCAGAGAAGTAAGTTTCACTGAAATGTACGACTGATGAGAAACAAGCTTATTTTGCAACACAGATGTTGGAAGCATATTCAGTTATGGTAGCAATTAGTGAGTAATGAAACCCTGCTTCACTCCACAAGATAATCATCTTAGTTGTTACTGTTTGGATTCAATCTCTACACTGGAAGTTGAGATGATTTGTAACATGAGTAAAGTCCCCAACTTTTTTGGTGATGGTATGAAATCACTAATCATTTGCAAGAAGCACAGGTCAGGGTGTTCTGACTGACTTTCCCTCATGAGCTGTTTATATTGTCAGGATTTCAGAAAGTGTAAATGCTGAATGTGTCTTTCAGCATTTTGCCTCATTGCAACACTACAGGTGTGTTAACAGTTTCATTCTAACAGTTCCATGTTAGAAATCTAAGTGGATTATGGAATATGAAGCACAGAAAGACTGTTGCGATAGGATTAGAGCGACATGAAGCATCTTCATTAAATGTTTGCGTATGAAAGTAGGGTGGCTAAGGTGTATAGAACGTTGTGTAGTTGCAGCAGAGCAAGGAAGTGTGTAGTGGGGAAGAACACGGGTGGGCAGTGTTTAAAAGACAGAGTGATATTTGCACTTCTAGTGTGAAATAATTGGTGACTTCACTGGACTCCTCTGCTCATCATGGCCTTTCCCAAGTACGTCAGGGAACTTTGGTGGCCTCACTCACTCATTTTCTACCAATTTATCCACTAAGGGTTGCGGGGGGGCGCTGGTGCCTAGCTCCAGCTGACATGGGGCGAGAGGCAGGGTACACCCTGGACAGGTCGCCAGTCCATCACAGGACATTGGTGGGCTTTACATTCCAAAAACACTGCAAACTTGTTTTCAGAACTCTCTTGCACTCTCTCTGCTCTTCCTCTTTGTTCTTTGTTGGTTTATGCATCGGGTTTGTATCAGCAAAGCTGTTCTTCTGCACTAGCAAAGTAAGCCGGGAAAGCATATTTCCTCAGGTTGTTGTACAAACATGTTGTCACAAGACGGCAGACTCCACCAAAAGTACATACAAAAGGCTTATTCTAGTGCTTGTACACTTCTACAAACATACTTAAAGGTTGTATATTCAGTTGTAGCTGATAAACCCTGCCATGTTGCACACTGGACTTTTAAAGAGCTTGATGATTGCAGACAGAGATTTTTTTTTGTTTCACATGAACTCTAACTGAAATAATCTTTCACCAAAGCTTCCTCTTGGGGCAAATGACGCCCCTTGTGATCAAAAAGAGTTAACAGATGATGAAATCAAAAGTTGAGCTGCACTGGAAACGGAAGTTTCCAAATTTTCTCCTGCCGTCCTGAAACTTCCTACACTGGTAAATGGGCCATAGTGTGGAGCCGGTTTTGTTCCTGTTCTTTCTGTGGATGAGCTCAGGATGTACTGTACCTGTTTTCTTCCCTCACTGGCTCAGTGGCAGGGTAATATAGCATATTATTAATGTATTAACAGCCCATTCAAAGACAGCAAAGTGCTATTAGGATATATTGAGAATTTTAGGCCCTTCTGGGTGTTTCGTTTCTCCCTCCACAGTGTTATTCTAATGTCATTGTGAGTGCTAATTGAAGAATGTTTGCTCAATGTGTTTCATATTGTACTGCTCTTGGTGGGAGGTTCCCTTGTTTATATTGTAAAACCGGGACAAAAATAGACTGGATGTTTTTATAAGTCAACATTTGCAGCCTGTCAATTCTTGTGTTTGGCATCATAGTCAGCATCTCACTGTATTCTTAAGTCACTGACACTGGTGTCAGTTTCACTGTCAGGTAGAATTTTTAAAAATCCACTGAGAACTTTACATGACACTAACACAGTTCTCATACATGTCATTTACACCTGTAGTTCCTCTAGTATACATGCTGTAACATTGTACACACATGTCCTTGTTAATGACAGTGTGTTAACAATGAACATAATGATGTTTCAGAATTTATAATGACTTGGTGTTTGCAATTTTTTTTTAACTACATGAAAATGACATCTGATTGAGGATTTAAGGATTAACTCAGTATAATTGTATCATTTTGATATTAATATGATAGCCATCATAAATATTATAATTAACCTTTACGAGTCAGGTTACACACACACACACACAGCTTCAGTGGAAATTGCATGGACTTAAATTCATTTCCTGGAGTCTTACTCTAACCTCAACCATAATTACTAGTGGCCTAACCCTAACCCCGACCCTTACCTTAACACAACTCTAACATCAGTCTAACTTTAAAACACCTTAAAATACCTTCACCTTAAAACAGAGTAATTTATTTTATGGTGACTTGATTTTTGTCCCCATAAGAAGGACAGGTCCCCATAATGTGAGTGTATAAACATGGTTAGTTCCCCACAAACACTACACTGCACAGATATGCAGCAGGGCAGGTAATTAGTAAAGTGGCACTGGGGTCTAATATGAAGAAACACACACACACACACACCCATTAATTGATACTGTACATGCACACTAACTGCCCAGTGAGAGCTCACAGCCCGCACAATCCAGAGGCACCACTGGACGCCAAGTCTGCTGCTTTTATTGATCCAGGGAAATGAACAAATGAGAGAGAGAGAGAGAGAGAGAGAGAGAGAGAGAGAGGAAGGAAATGTATGAAGTGTCGTGTGTGAGACACAGTGTGTCACACCTCTGTTCCTGCCTTCTTTCCCTCTCAGATCAATACTATCTTTGTGTTTGTTTGCACAGTATTGTAGTTGTGAGTGGTCACTCCCCCTAGTGGCGTGAGACCATCATAGATGGGGAAATTGGTTGGAAAGGAGTGGAAAGACAGATGAGAAAATGGGAGACTGAGAAACAGATAGAGATGGAGAGACGGGGTTACACACAGAGGACAAGAAAGAGAGGTGGAAGTAGATAGGGAGGTGGAGGCGACCCAGTTCAATCACTGCTTGTTTATGTTTGGTTTGCCGCCGCAGTCAAGAGCATTGTAGCACAGGGATGGGTGGAGGAAATGAATACACTTTTTTTTAACATAGACTTGCTATGCTGTGTTCACACTCACATGTTCAGTGTGAGTGTACAGGCACACGCATGTAAAGTCAGACATGGGCCTTTCACGTGTGCAGGGCCATTTTGGGAAGTTAGACACATTCACACACACTGCAGGACACACTGCTGTCATGGTTCTGATCATTTTTAACACCTGATGTTTCCCTCACGCTGACATGTTGACAGATCTGACAAAAACGTCCATGCAGACTCCAACAAACAGGTACTTTATCTCAATTTCTGTTAAACGTCATCTGGGGATTTTCTTTTTTTGATAACATTTGGTTCTTTTAAAATCTGGATGAAAATAACTTAGAAATGCATCTTCTTCTTGTTATTACCATTTTTTAATCAGGCTCTTCTTCAGTGCATTTGGTTTAATCTAATAGAGACTGAGCTTGACTACATCCAGTGGTTTTAAGATCTTTCAGGCATGATACAGTTCCCTGTGACTCCGGCTGTGATGAATGATGGATCACGATGCTTTAAAGCATTCATGCATATAAACACAACATTTTTTTTTTTCATTAGTACCATTTGGAGCAAACTGCAACAAACAGGTACTTTATCTCAATTTCTGTTAAACGTCATCTGGGGATTTTCTTTTTTTGATAACATTTAAAAAATCTTTTAAAATCTGGATGAAAATAACTTAGAAATGCATCTTCTTCTTGTTATTACCATTTTTTAATCAGGCTCTTCTTCAGTGCATTTGGTTTAATCTAATAGAGACTGAGCTTGACTACATCCAGTGGTTTTAAGATCTTTCAGGCATGATACAGTTCCCTGTGACTCCGGCTGTGATGAATGATGGATCACGATGCTTTAAAGCCCTATTGCACTTAGCTGTGCATTTAGCGTCTCCAGCACGCATCTCCCCTAGGCCATCTGTGTTCTTCTCTCCTCTGATTAACAACCAGTAAAAAGTCAAATTGTGTTGGTTACTGACTGACTGACTGCTGGTGAAATGACGGTTTCATAGCGTTTGCTCCAAGTGTACACTTCTCACATCCCTACGGGTATCGCTGTTTTCATATATCAGATCATAGCATTTTTCACACTCCCTTTTATATTTACAATGTTTGTGTGTGCATGCATGTGTGGAAGCCTGACCTTGTTTTCCTGCAAGAGTGATTTGTCACACCTTGTGTTGATATGGTGCAGTGAGCTGGCAATTGGACAACTCTAATACATACAGGAGCAACTATTGTGGATTGTGTGTTTCCGGTCATCTAAAGTATACTGTTACTAGATAGAAAGCATTGGAGCCACTGTTTAATATATGATGCTGGTTTTTATTTATTTATTTATTGGCTGATTCGTTTGGCTGGTTTACTTCTCCATTCGAAAAAACACGAGTTTATTTATCACAAGCAATGCACAAAATAGTTAAATAAACATTTATTTAACAATTGATTGTTATGATCTGTCATCAAAAAAATGTTGTCAAATAAATTTGTTTAAAAAAAAAAATCTGATTTTAGAATAGAATAGAATATTTTTTCTCATCGCACAGTCACACTGTAAGAATGGAATTGGATGCAGCCCTACCAGTGACTTAACAGTATTTATTACAAAAATGTCTAAACTTATGTAAATAAGTGATAAGACAAATTTAAAAAGTAATTAAATAATAATTGCCTGGTGCTGATTATTGAAGAAAATCAGGTCAAATTTGGTTGGGATTTGTTTTATTTTAGCTTTAAAACTGTTTGCATTAATTAAAGGACAGAAATGGGAAAACATTTGGATCTTCTCAGAGGGGTATAGTTCCATTTTTAAAATTTTTAATGGAAGTGTTGGGATGATGTGAGGTTGAAGTGTCAGTGACACAGTTTTGGAGTAATAGGGGTCAGGAGGCTGCTGTGGAGTTGGTCTCGAGGAGAGCAAATGAAGATGGGCTGTGGAGGATTGACAGAGTTGGGGAAGAAGAAAAGTTTGGGAGGGTTTTTAAGAGCAAGAGAGAAAGAGGGAGATATAGAGACAGTGAGAGTTAATGAGCTGGATTTGCTGGAGACTTGGCATTCTGCTCATGGTGCTCACTCTATCTCTCTCCTCTGTAGAAGAGCTGGCTAGAGTGAGCTTCCTGTCTGAGCCCTGAAGCAGGAGTAAATGAGGGGTGGGGGGTGGGGGGTGCTGGTGGTGGAAGCAATAGAACAGAGGAAGGAGGAGAAGGAGGAGGGTGAGGGGCGGGAGGGACCAGTGTTGAAATTGAATGCCAGGGCGCCATGTTCTCACCGCCAGCGTTTCCATGGTTACAGGGTAATTCTGGCGAGTAAGGAAATTTCATTCACTGTGGTATGAAGAAGAAGAACAACAACAAAAAAAAAAAAACAGAAGGGTAATATCAACAAAGTAACCAAGGTAGAGGAAGAAATACATAACAACAAAAACAAAGAAAAACAGGAGAGAGAGAAATAAGAGGAGGAGAAAGAAGTGGGAAGAGGAAACCCCATGTGCCACCCATCCCCCAGGCAAACTGCCACTGCCTTTTATTCTTTTTTCTTATGTATTTTTCTGTGATGTTTGGTTTGTTTTCCACTACCCTATAAGCAAACACCCACCCATAATCATCTATTTTTTTCCAGCAGCCCTGCAGGTACTGTATGTGAACAAAAAGAAACACTGTCAAATGGCTGGTGTGTGTGCACGCATGCTTTATTTGGGGGTGCAGTGGGGTGGGTTGGGAAGCAGGGGGGGTCTATGGAGGCAGGCAGTGGGGTTTTAGTGTCAGAAGGTAAAAGACGTCCAAAGTGTCCGTAATTGTTTCACAACACATTTGACATGTGTGAATTGGTTGCTGACAAACCAGAAGCTCAGGGGGAAAAAAAATCATCTGATTCCTTAAAATTCAAATGAAAAATGGAGTATGGTGCTAAACCTCTGCATGTACACACAAGCATGTGTGTCAGCCTGCACCGATACAGGCGCACTTTCACTCTGCAGCTAACTGGGCTTGACAACTTCATGGGGTTTGACTGGGCTGTCGCTGCAGCCAACCTGACAGCTGTACAGCCAGGCGTCCTGTGTATACACACACACGCACACACACTTGCCCACAATACTTCCAAGTGCAATCTCTGATATGAGGTACAGTGTGTTTTTACAGAGAGAGCTATAAACACATGGTGCGGATCTATGTGTTGTTTATTATCCTTAAACTGCTGCATGTAGATGTTTTGCTGTCATAATAAAATTACTATTTAAACTTAAATGACTGTGGGTTTTTTTCCCCTCACATTTCAGTGGCTGAGGAAGGACTCTGGGAGTGTGGACTGTCCTATGAGTGCAGGACTCTCCTCTTCAAGGCCATACACAACCTGCTGGAAAGGTAAAACCACCATCACTTTCCCACTAGTACTTCATTAGCCACACAGCAATGACTGCAGTTTGGATGTGAATGACACTCACAGAATAAGAAAACATGTTACATAACAGGCATAGTTACATAGTAATGTAGTGCATATTTAATGAAGAATCATTTGCTATGCAGTGATATTTTTTTTAATAGTAGAGGTGATTCTAACAAAATACCTTAACTAAGTACTTGCTGTTACATTTTACAATATTATGTATTACTTTTTGCTCCACAAATATATGGAAACGTTTAGGTTTTCTGCACCTCATAGTTGAAATATCCCACAGTCTGATGTTCAACCTTGAACAAGTTCAGAGCGCTTGTGAAGCTTTTGGAGTCCAGGTTGTAAAAAAGTTTTAATGTCGTTAATGTATTTGCTCTGACAATAATAAGATATTGTGACACAATGTCCATGGAGATTCTCATTCATCCAGGTCATATAGTTATCCAAATGTCATTGAATCAGGAACAACTGGACTTTTCATTTTCTTGAAGATGTTTCACCTCTCATCAAGAAATCTACAAATGGGGTGTGTCTTTACAGATTATCTTTACACCTGAACATTTTTTATCAGCACTTAAAATATAATACACTATCAATATGTATTGCATAATGTATATGGCAAAAATGTAATGTAGTTACATTAAACTACCTAATATTTCAAGTATAAATCTTTTAAAATGAGTTCTTCCATAATCATGCACAGCATTTAAGCACTATGTACACATTAAGGCAGCGGTAATGCAATAAAAAGAATATTGATAGGATAATACTGTATTTAAGTATTTAAGTAACTGTCTATGTGTTTAAACATTTTTTTTACAAAAGTAATTTCAATATTTCTTTTGCCACCAAAATGAATAATAATTCTTGTTTAGATTTACAGTATATACTATGTTAATGCTTGGACTGAAATGTTTTTCTTTATGAATAAAATAAAATTGCAGTTGCTGAAGAGTGTAATTACAAACGTGCAGACACTATTAACGGTTTACTTGACTGGCGAGATCTAATATAATTTCCCTTCTCTTTTCTCACCTAAGTTTATTACACTCACTTATAAATTTCTCATATAAGATAACTTGGATGTTTCTGAAAAGTTTACATGGGGACCAGCAGATAGAGGTTCCAGAAAATGTCTGGAAAGTTTGACATTTGCCCAAAATGTTTGGACCATTAATATGGACAAAAATCACCATCAGTCACCAAACAGAGGAACTTTAATTCTAATTGATAGGCAGCTCTGGTTTTCCTCCAGAAGCTTCACATTTAATGAAATTATGACCTGAGTACTGAATCACTTGCCCAAGTACCCAAAGCTCTCCTTTCTGAGTCAGAGCCATCTGTTAAATGAAGCAGCACATATTTGCTCTCTATTAAGTTAAGCATCGGTGATCATCATAGGGGGCAGGCTGAATTAACCTTCCTATTACCTTGAAGCTAACTCCTTTTCCAACTCACATTTCAACACAGCAGGAATCACTTGAACTTTCTCTTTTATATCATACAGGTGAAACTGGCCCCTGTAGCAGCCTGATTTTAATTTTTAATTAAAAAGAAGAAAGAAAGAAAAAAAAAAAAACCCCCACAAGATATATTGTCAAGTTAGAGGCTAGACACACCGAACTTTTTTAAATATGTCAAAATTCAAAAAGAAGGCAAGCTGTGAAGAAGCTTTCCGCAGCAGGCCGGTGATTTTATTTTACTATTGTCTAAAAATTGACTTCAAGAACTACAGAAACAATTCACCTTATGAAAGTACAACTGAACTTACAGAACAACTTGGTTTAAAAGATTTGTTTAGCTGAGTTGAGTAGAGTCCACTAGAGTTGAGTTTTGTAAGCTATGGGGAGTAAAGTGGAATTTTGATGAATTGAGTTTAGTTAAGGTGAGTTGAGTTTAATTAGATTAAATTCTAGTTTGAATTAAAACAAAAAATTGGATCTTGATAATCAATTATATTAGACAATGGCTACCCTTGGTGGGGTCCACATTTAACACAGAAGAAACAATACTCTACAAAAAAAATCACTGGACTTGATAAAGTATGTAGAATAAATGCAGTATACAGTATGTATAAAATGACAAAATCATATAGAAGCATGTGTTAAATTCTTGAGTTATGTGGCGATAAAACTGACTGACTGTTAAAAAGGTGGTGTCAGGATGCAGGTGGGGTTGGTCACGTAAAAGGACTTGAAAATGCTTCCTGTTCACAGCAACGTTACTGCTGTGGTACAGTGTACTTTTGAATAAAAATTTGGAAGGTTTTCTTGTGTTAGTGTGAGTATTTCTCTCGCCGTGCCTCTCCCACTCATGAAAGTAAAGCGTGGCGTTAACACAGTGTGTTAAAAGTGTGCACTGATCTGACATGGCAAATTGCTGTTGATATCATGTGGTGCAGTGGAAGCCTGCGGTCAGAGAAGAAAACTGATCTAGTGACAAGAACCTACCAAAGATGGTAGAGCTACGGGCTGAAAGCTTTGGGCAGCTTCAATCCAATAGGCTGGAGAGGAGTTCTTAAAATCATTTTTGTAATTGTTTTGACCTGGGTCACAAGATCTGACATGGACTTCTCAGGCACCCGTACAAAGAGACAAGTCAAACCTGGCTTTGTGTGCGGAGAGAAAGAAAGAGAGAAGGCTGAAAAGAGGTGAAGAAGAGCTCAGATGGAGGGATAGCCAAATATGGGGAATGATGGCTGAATTGTTTGATGTGATCTAAAAATTTGATCCAATAAAAAGCAGTTGTTGGGGAAGTTACTGTGGGGCAGATTAGCAGCTGAACACATTTGTTTCTTTTGCACATCTCTGCACCTTCTGTGTTTTAAGTAAAATCGTAAAACTGACAGCTGTCAGTGAGTCAGTATAATCCTTTTGCATTCCCTGCTGCTGTATCTGGTTTGAAATTGAAAGAATACATCAAGTCACTAAATATATATATATATATATATATATAAAAAACATTAAAGTGATTCTACTCATATAACCTTTAAGATTTATCACAAAGCCGTAAAATTATTATTATGTTATGGGTTTCGTTTGTTACAAACACCAGTGAGCCTGACAGGAATACTACTTGGTGCTTTATATTTGTAGTGAAATTTTAATTCTGTTGACTCTCATCCTGTGAGAGAATTACTAAATGAGAGAAAGAAGCCCAGAGTAATACGCCCTTTGTGCCTTTGTTGTTTCTGTTTGTCTAATTATTGATAATCGTTTTTTCCCCTGTGTTTCTTTTTACTTGCTCACGGCTGAAGATGTTTGATGGATAAAGGCTTTGTGCGGCTCGGGAGGTGGTTCTTCAAGCCTCACGACCTGGAAGAAAAGGCTCTGGGCAACAGGTGAGTGTATTTTTGAACCAGTGCACAAATTCCATAAGAGGTATGAGATACTGTCAACAGGCTTCTTAAACATATTTAGTGGTGTAACATTAGAACACTGATCAGACCATACACTACTGTAGTGTACGTGTGTGTGTGTGCGTGTGCATGACCCAGTTTTGCAATCTGAATGTCTCTCATCCACTTGAGTATTTGTAGTGTCTCCTCTTCTTGATGTTTCAGTGGTTGCATGGCTCATGGTATGACACTATTAAAAACCAGGAGTTAATGGCGGTGAGAGGTGAGAGCTGAGCTCTTACTCCCCCATTCTCTCTCTCTGTTTCTTGGTGTGGTGAGGGGAGGGTGGGTTGTGTGTGCATGAGTTGGTGTCATGCTGTGGAGCTACGGAGCCAGTGTGGGAGACAGACAGAGAGTCTGACACAGAGTAAATAGATGGGGTGGGTGTGAGGAAAGACGCTCAACTTGTTGCTTTAGCCATTTTGGTTCCGTCTTACTGTTCAGCGTGCCTACTCCGCCTCCACCTGCAGGTATGCATTGTTTCCTTACATATCATGTGCAAGATTGCAAGGCCCAAATACTAAGTATTCAAGTAAATGTCTCTGAAGAAACAACTTAACTGTCAAAAGGCCCATTTCAGAAATCAGTTTCAATATTGCTGAGAGGCGGCAAACACAAATATCAACCCTTTTTTTTGAAAAAATATTTACTTCAGTTTATGAACTGGAAAGCTGTAAAGAGCAATGTCATTCAAATGTGGTGCAAATTAAGCAGCAGAAACGCTTGCACTAGAAAGTTGCTGACACAAAGTTCAGTGTGCTGTGATGTGCTCAGGTGTAGCTGTTTTCCCTCGGTGAAGCACACGGTGTGATATCTGAAGAGTGTGTGACATTTGTAATGCAAGCTTATTGTGTCGTCTGACAGAATATTTTGAACCCAAGCGCAGCCTAATGTGAAATAGAACGAAGTAGCAAATTAAAGAAAAACTAAACAAGAAAACATGGATTAATGAGTAAAGAAGCAAATACAATTTTTTGTGTGCATGATTGAAATGTTTTTGAATCATCTACTGTGGCCCTAAAGACACCGTATCTCAATCCAGATTAAAAAAAAAAGAGACAACATTCTCCACCACCACAATAAAGACACCAGATGAGAAAATATATTTTCACAGAAATGTGGTTATCGTTTTAATACAGATAAAGAGATTTTTAGAATCTATAAAAGAAGCATTAAAGTTTGGTCTGAGGGTCATTTCCCTTTTGTAACCATCTACTAATGCAGTATAAAGTCTAATAGTTTGCACATTAGTGTATAAGTGGAGGTGTATGGTGATAAAATCTGTCTACATTTTACACTATAGAATATTCTCCATGTACACCAAACGTCTTGCCCCCCCTCACAGATTCTGTGCATTTTTTTGACAAGTGGACGTTGATTAATTAGCCCATTGAATAGACTATTATAGACTTATTTTATGAGAGAAAGGGTAAATAAAAGGCAAATACAACCAAATATAGCAAACATAGGCCTGATTAAAGATGAGGAGAGAGAGAGAGAGAGTTGAGAAGAAGAGGGTGATCGATTTCAGAACAGTGTGTTTGCATCCATACAGTATGCATACAAACACATGCAGCGGCTCTGCCTAAGAAATTACATTGTCTAAGTGTGTGCTTTGATTTGCATGTGTGTAAGTCATCATTTTGACTTCATGTCAGCTGGTACGCCCCCTGCTGAGCCAATCCTGACTTGTACAGTGAATTATTCAACATCCTGGAAGGAGAGACAGAGCAGGAGAAAGAGAAACACACACACACAGTGAGAGAGTGAGAGAGAAATATGAACACGCAGACACCAGCAAATAAAAATCTTATGTAGATGCTGCACTGGTCGTATTTTTCTTTCATGCTTCCATTCTGTAGCTGTTGCATATGTGACAGTGTTTGAGCGAAGAGTGAGAAGTGGCTCCACAGCTTGATTCCAGCACATGTGCAAACACATAAATAACCACATAGCATCCCTTGTTCTCAGAATAGCAGTGCTGCCTCACAATTGACAGTGTCAGACCTCAGCACCCCTGCAGATCCCTGGCCATCAGTGTTTTCATGCCATCGGGGAACATTGCTCAGTTGGGCACACAGTGACCTCCTGCCTTAGCTGTAACCAACTCCTTTGTCTCTTCTTCGCTCCCGCAATGTACCTCCAAAACAGGGAGAGCTTCTGTGCTCATATCTGTGCCATGCCTCCTTCACTGTGCCAATTCCTGCTCTGTGGTGCCGCTGCCATTGTCAAGCTTATCTGGTGTTTAACTTGTATGTGTCCCCGGGCATGGCGGGGATTGGCACATCCAGGAGAAGATTCCTAAACCAATCTCCTCTCTCTGCTCAAACCCCCCCCCACTCTCTTTGTGTCTGAATGGGAGGAAAGCACTCTGGGTTGGTAACGGATTGCATCAGACTGTGATGATAGCAAGAAAGAAAGAGAGAGAGAGAGGGAGGAAGAACAGGGAGGAGATGCAGTGTGTGGTAGGGAGGTGGGAGAAAGTGGGGGGTCATAAATTAATCATTGCTATAGACGGGTGAATGGATGTATTAGTCTGTCTCTTTCATTAGTTCAGTCAGTTCTATGCATGCCAAGCGCTGTGCACAGTATATTTGTTAATGTAGTTGCTCTTATTTGCATTCATAGCCATATGCATAAATAATGTTTTTACTTTGCAGCATAACAGAGACATCCTCTGGCAACCTGACTATGAATCAAAAAACAAGTTGCACTGCTTACTTAAATAAACTTCAAAATCTCAGAAAACCTTATTTGACCTGTCAGAGTAGATTTTTTTTTAATGCTCTCCTCTTCTCAGGGACACTGTGATATTAGCCATTGCCTTGGCAACAGACACTCAGTTTTAGGGCACATGAGCAAGGTCACAGAATATCCAGAAATAAAACAACAAAAGATGAAGGCATTCCTATTTCTCTCACATCTGCTCTTCTGTTCTCCTATCAGACCAGTGTGATAAATTTACTAATGCCAAGTGCTCGTGTTAAACCTGAGTAAATGGATATGTGCGATACACACACAGACACACACCGGCTTTCAATCTTTGAAAAAAAAAAACTACAACTCCCAGTTGTAATTAATGAAACAAAGAAGTTCATATGCTTCTTCCATTCTCAGTCTTTGTTCCTCATCCCTATTCAAAGCAATATACAGTGGATTAGGTGAAAGATGATGTTAGTGGTGATGACATTTAATATATTTGAAAAAGGTTAGTTAAGGGTTTGATTCATTCAAAAATAAATGCAACTAAGCAAAAGTAAAGAAACAATAAAACAACAACTATCTTTTTCAGGCTTTATGAATTCTGCCCAAGGTGTGTGAGTGTGATGTATTTTAATGGGTGAGGAGATTGGTTATGTTCTGGCGTTCATGTGTCAATGGAGGTAAATTAAACCCAGAAACATGCATATTATTCTCCGGTGCCTCGACATGTGTTGGAACAGACTGTGCTAACGATTCTTCTGCATGTATAGCTACAACAATGGTGACGACAAATGAGGAGAGATGGGACTCCATTCTACAGAAACACCAGAATCTAAAACAGTTCAAGAACATAGCTGAACATAAGCTTTATTGGAGATGAGCTCAATCCTTAGACTTGCTCTACATCTCATCATGCTGGTCTGGGATGAACTTGACAGAATGGTATATTTGTAGGAACTTCTGCAAATAAAGAATGTGTCATTTTATTCACTTTAGAAAGGCATCTATTTTGATACCACTCACAATTCATGATCACCATAAAAACAGTGTATTTTAATGTAGCAATGTAAACACAATGTAAACACAGCCTTTGCAAAGACAACACATGTTGAGGCACCTGAGAATAATATGCATGTTTCTGGGTTTAATTTACTTTTTATATCCTCATGTCTGGACCACTGTAATAGTCTTTTCACTTGTTTAAATAAGAAGGCGCTTGACCACATTCAGGTTGTCCAAATGCTGCTGCAAGCATATCATGCCTGTTTTAGCCTCCTTTCACTGGTTACCAGTGAATTTTAGGATCCATTTTAAAATCTTGACCCTAACTTTTAGAGCCTTGCATGGTCAAACTCTTCTTTATATCTGTGACCTGCTTCAGCATCACACCATGACACGCAGTCTGAGGTCAGCTGGGCCAGATGTTACTTGTGGTCCCAAAAACCCATTTCAACACACGAGGTGATCGCTCACCCAGGCTGTGGAACGCTCTCCCTCTTTCCTTTCACTGCTGAGATGCTGCTGATGTTTTTAAAAAAGCAGTTAAAGACTTTCGCTTTTAAACGGGCTTTTAGTTAGACAGGGTTTTTATACTGTTTTAATTTATATTGTAATCTGTCGGTATTTTATGCATTTTAATTTTATTGCCTTGTAAAGCACTTTGTGATTCCATATCTGTGAAAGGTGCTATATAAATAAAATGTACTTACTTTACTTACTTCTACTGCCAAATGAAAGCCAGAACATAACCAATCTGAAACTCACAAACATTCAGTATTCATAAGACAGTAGTTCTCCTTTACTTTTGCTTAGTTGCATTTATTTTTGATAAAAATGAATCAAACCCTTAACAAATGTAATGTAATGAAATGTACAAAAACGCCTCAGGAAAACACTGTGGTTAAATATTCAGCTTCCGTTAAAATATGTATTGTTCTGCATGTGCACTGAAGCATCATAGAGATGAAAGAGAACACTTGACTCCCTATTATCCCGATTTCTAATAATACTAGGTAATATCACTGAGAGAGAGTGAGGCAGAGAGCCAAATAGAGAGAGAAGGACGAGGAAAAACACATAGATCAATAGAAAGCACAGTGATACATCACAGCAGTGGCCTCATCAACACATCCTTTTCCTCTTTTTAATAAGGACCATAGATGCGTTGGTTAAATGCCTGTAGTTTACTGTGCACTGAGGTGAGGCTGAGAACAATGAGTGTGCAAAGTTTGTGTCCCCGAGCATGGCACACCTTATTGTGAATCCATATAGATATATAGATTGAGCTGTTTGAGCTCCAACATTGTGATGGTAACAGTGGCTAAAGCCACCCAGTGGGGGCAGCTGAATAATACATCAAGCTGACTGAATCCACCCTATATTCCTGTTAATAGCGATGTGGGCCTGTGTGTTATGTATGTGAGCACCCACATAAGCCTTGGTTTATTATGTATATTTGTAGGATTGTATGTATGTAGGATTTGTTTGTATGGAATAAACTTATTGTGCCAGCACAGAGGAAGAAGTTTGTGTACCTGCAGCTCACAAGAGCTTACGAGAGGATAAACATCCTCTACATCTGTCCATGTGAACATCAGAGCAGACGCTACGTTCTTGTTTTCCTAAGAGTTGTGTTCAGGCTGTGTAGGAAGAGTGGGGAATGAAGATAACTTATAATAGCAGTGCAGCTGTGGTGGCAGACAGTGAATTTAAGGTGCAAATTAAGCAGATTAATCCCCCATATCTTAGATAATCTAAGAAAAAGCTATCATGCCTGCTTAGTGCATATGAGTGTAGTTAATGATTTCTTAACACATTTATCAGATCATGAGCTTTAGGTGCCTGTAACAGTGGAGGCAGAAGCTATGTGTGTCTTGCACACACATTTTACTGTTTATTCCTTTAATCTTATCAGGCTTTATCTTTTTTTTCCCCCCCATACTGGCTTTGATATGAGCAGCCACAACCAAGATAGCATTGTCATTTAGTTTGTGAGTCAATAGAATAGAATAGAATAGAAAACAAAATTGTTGTTGGATCTTCTGAAACTAGAGCAAAGAGAGAATCCTATATAAGACCAATAGTTATAATTAAGCGTATTAAAAAGAAAATGGGCACTAATGTTAATTGCACTTGACAGTGGATTTGGAATAAATGTTATAGCTGTGAATTTCTATATGAGTTTAGGGTTCTGATGGCCCAGGATGGGAAGGGTGTGTGTGTGTATATATGTAGTTGTTTGTCTTCAGGACCTTGTCAGGACCCATAGTCCTCATGGCTCCTAATGAGGCAGGACCTCATTTCCGAGGAACTGGTTAAGTTAAGGGCTAGGTTGAATAGTAGTGAGGTTAAGATTAGGGTTGGTTGTTTGTTAGGTCCATGGTGTCTCGCATTGTGATGGGTAAAAAACACACATTGTCACTTGAACTGAGCAGTTATTTCCACATCTTAGCGGCACTGTACATGCATGTGTTCACACGTTATGCCCATAGCACATTTATGTTCTCATGCACACAATATTTGGACAGTTGCTACAAGATACCATAAACTATCATAGGATATAACACACACACACAGACAGTACATTTCTGTGTTCTGTACATTCCCTGATTGATTTCACTATAAAAGTGTGCTCAGTTGCCACACATTAAAACTCTGATCTCATCGATATGTGTGCAGCAATTGCAATGCGTGGCTTTGAATTATTCACCTCCTCTTTTTCTTCCTGCACTCTTTTTTTTCTCCTTGCTGCTCATTTTAGAATCTACCTCTTCTTCCTTGTCCTTCTAATTTCCTCTATAGTCCTCCTTTTCCCCGCCTTTTGTCTCAGTATTACTGCAGCATTTCCTTCATTTCTTAACCTCTGTTGCTCGCTCTGTCTCCGCTGCTGTCATTCTTTCTCTTCCTCTCACTCTCACTTCTTTTCCTCAGCCACCCCCACTCTTTCCTCTCCTCTCTCTATCTTTCAACAGTACTGTCAGCCCTGAGGCGAGTCTCAGCCATCACTCCTCTTCATTTATTAATACCTGTATTCATACAGCCCATCACACAGCTGCCTCACATCTCTGTGCACTGTTCGAACACACACACACACACACACACACACGCACACACACACTGGTTTCCATGACTTCAGAGGACATTGCATTGACTTACATTACCTTAACCATAACTACTACTGGCCTGACCCTAACCTTAACCTAACCCTTACCTCAGGCAAACTGTAAAATATGTCTTCACCTTAAAATGTAGTAAGTTACATTATGGGAACTTGATTGTTGTTCCCATAATGTGACTGTGTAAACAGATTTAGGTCCCCACAACAGAAGGAATACCAGGTACACACACACACACACACACACACACACACACAATACATATACACGCACTTGTTTGCTGACTGCACAAACATCCCAAAGGATGCAAGAAGCCCAGTGTGTCCACACACACTCACACCCGCTTACTGTGCAGGAAAATGCCCTTTGTAAAAGGACAGGGAGCATCAGTCTCCCAGCAACGTCAGCCCCTTTCTGTACTTCTGCGTTTATTACTGCAATTTATTGCAGTAATTATTGATCTTAGGTCATAATTAACACATATTAGACCATGGTTGCTTGTATAGTTAATGTATGTGTGTATGTATGCTATGCATGCACATGTAAATATATCAACTAAATTTTCACTGTCAAAATGACTTTGAAAAAATAAGGGTGCAAAATTCTTTATCAGCAGTCATTTCAGCTTATTTACTGGGTGGTCCAGCTCTGAAATCCACTGGACCAAGGACTGATTTTAACACAGAGAAAGAGAGATAAAGATACAAACAGTGATTCCTTGCTTTCAACTGGGGTTGCAGTTTTATGAGAAGTCTTAAAGGTGCAGTGCTTTTATAGACAGACACACACACACACACACACACACACATACCCTCATAAACATACAGTATCATAGCAATATAAAAAGAATTATCAGCAAGAGAGGGGAAATAAAGTCTAATGGATGCTTTATTTCACAGCTGTATGTAATCTTTGCAGGGCTGTTAGGACTGTAAGTAAAGGCAGAACACAAATGGTAATGAGTACCGAAAATCAGTCGATCAAAAAAAAAAAAAAAAATTAAGTCAGTCATAAGGAAAATAAAGAAAACATTAAAGATATACTAACTTGTCTTATGCTTTCCTGCTTGCATCTATCTATGTAGGTTTATGACTGAACACTCGGGGGATAAATGGAGCATTTTGTAATCAAGATCCTTAAGATGCTGCCAAATTGTAAATTGTGGTTGTGCATATGTGCTGGCAGTTAGTTTGACTGGAACTCTTGACATGCAGCTTTACCCCTGAGCTTCTCTTTGCTGTTATATATAGCCCCTCTTATGGTGTAATGATGCACTGAGGACAAGGTTGGAGGGCAGTGACATTGAAAGCGTTTCAACTCATGTTTTGTAGAGATGTGAATTGCGGAGATGATGAGGACTAGCACTGTATGCCTGCGTGTGTGCATGAGCCTGTACGAATAAGGGTGACATGTGTTTGTGTGCCTGGTGTTTGGTGCAGGATTGTGCATGCATATGTATGTGCTTCAGTTCTGCTCTTCCTCCTGTAAATGTGGAGACCTGTGTTCAAACCACCTGCTGTTATGAGGGTATGTTTTTCTCTGCATGCATCAGGAATGTTTATGATCCAGAGAAATTGGCCTTTTCTCTCTTTGGGTGTGCGTAGCGCCACCTGGAGGCCATCACAGTTAACTCCACTTTTTTTGGCTCCCACATGACTGTTTAGCTCTGCCCATGAGTGACTGTGGAACTGGCCATTTTATTGAATTTGATGGTCCATTACAGCTCAAATGGAGGTCCAGCTCCCTCAGGGAAAGGAGATATTGCATAGGCAGCAGGGTAATCACACAGAGATTACAGTACCTGCTGACTTTATTGTCAGTGTGAAATATATAAACCAAGGTGGTAAGGAGCTTTATAGATTAAAAATATACATCAGTGAACGCGTTGTGGTAGTTAATGATGTCCAACCCGCCCACTGGTATATAGATTGCAATAATGCCCCAACAATTACACCGCTATGATTAAAAAAAAAAAAAAAAAGAAAAAGAGGAATGCATGATGAACTATGCCTGGGCTGTGTAATAAGGAGGGCTCTGCATATGTAAACATGCAGTCACCACAATCAGTCATCAGCAAATGAGGATTTATACCTGCAATAAGGAGCTTGTGTGGGGAATGACGAAGATGATCAATACAAGGCTTTTACAAAGAAACATTTTGAATGTGTTTGCTAAATTGTTATTTGGAGGAAACAATTACTTGGCTGTCATGCTGTTGCCAGATAGACAGGCTGTACATTGGTTTTGCAATGGATTGGATTCACGGGTTTATTTAATCTGAAGTTTAACATAGTAAAATGCAATTTCGGTTCAATTTAAACTTCATTTTAATGATGTTAACAGTTGTCTGTAGGATAATTCAAATGCTTTTAAAATTGGACAAAGAGCAGTGTCTTTCACAGGGCAAACTCATTATGCAAGTTGATGTTTTTATGTTGTGTAGAAGCTGAAGCTCAAAAGGGCTGTGTTCACATCTTCCCATGATCAGCTCACAGTAGACACATGGGAAGCATTACACCACCACTTTCCTGTTCTTCTGTCTATCTGTGGTCTCATGATTCAAACCTTTGCTGTCTTCTGTCCCCAGTGAGCACCTATCATGTTCCTTCTCCTTCTTCCTCCACGGGGAGAGCAACGTGTGCACCAGCGTGGAGATTGCCCAGCATCAGCCTGCATACCACATCACAGAGAACCACATCCGTCTCACACAGACCTCCACTACACCAGTGCAAGGTGATACAAACATATTGATCTTGTCTTGGATTCATGTACACAGAGAAAAAAACAAAAATTATGTACAGTAACAATGGACTGCTGCAAAGTACAACCAGGTATGTTACACTACTGATGTAGTCATTAAAACGCACTTGTGTCATATTGTACATAACATGACAAAGTTGTGGCAAGTATCAAGCTTTACCATATTTAAAACAAATATAAGTTAAATTTTGCATTGAGAAGATTAGTTTTTATATAATGTACTGTATATATGAACACCTTTTGAAAAATAAACAGTTGTAGTTGGTCAAAGTGGAGCTACAGTCTTTGTTGATAACAATGTTTCACATTTTTGAGCTTGTACAGTATGACGATTGTTCTGTAGCTGTTAAAGAAAAAAGAGTTTAATGTGTAAAGTAAAAAGCAAAATATTGTGGTGAGTAAATGGAAATACCTTGTATTGATGTATGTGATGTATTAATTGTAACCCAGGGGAAAACCCCAGTCGTTTTACAGTATTAAGAAGAAAACACAAGCTTATCTTCAATGTTAAATTGGCCAAAGCTACTAGTGATATTACTACTAATAAAATAAGGGTATTAAAGGAAACGTTAAGGGAACTCTTTGGAAACTCACTGTGTTTAAATTTCAGCTCGTCTCGTATATATTTGCTGTGCAATATAGTAAAATACTGTGTGTCCAATAAGATCATTACAGCATTTAGAGCATGCTTTACTCCATCACTCATTCAAGTCTCGTTTATTCATCGGCAGTGATCCTGAGCCCATACGGCCTGAGTGGCATTCTAACAGGTCAGGCCTACAAGATGAGTGACCCAGCGGTACGGAAGCTGATGGAGGACTGGAGCTACTTCTACCCCATGGTACTCCAGCAGAAAGAGGGAAGTGGAGAGAAGGAAAAAGGGGAAGCAAATCAGATGTATGATCGCAACTGTCACGTGGCGGTGGAGGTCATTGTAGGTATGGAAAAAGTGTTTTAGTGGATTTAAAAATGTGTGAAAGCTGAAAAATGCATCGCCAGCAGCAGAATTTAACCATTATTTAGGCATGCCCTGTATATAACTATAATCACACAGCATAACAAAGACAACAGGAGATCATTTTAGCAAGAGCAAAACAAGAAAAAACACATTAGACCACGGTGACCACTTTTGCTTTGCAAAAAGGAAACAGTGAGGGATCAACATCACATTGATTGCCTATGGTCTCCATGTAGACTCCCAGACTGTTCCAGCTGAGGCATTAGTGGATAGACAGCTACTGAAATATTCTTTTGCTGCAGTGAACCTTATAGTCTATTTAGCAGATCTCAGAGAGGAGAAGGGAGAAATAACTACTCTGGACGAGAGGAGAGAGAGAAAAGACAGAGAGGAGAGATAGGGAAGTCATTGTAAAAACCACAGGGAGTTACTCTAAAAGCTTTGTCTAATCAGTCTGATCCCACAGCATTGGTTTGACCTGATTACAATCTAAACTTCCATGGATTCCAATAGCTTTTAAATCTAAAGTGTAGTCTGTCTAGTTTTGCTGCCTGAAATTAAAGTCAAGATGTAACTGTAAAGAGATTTAAGATCATAAATTTTATACAGTAATTACATATCCACATCCAGTTGGTAATAAGCAATTGCTTGGGATTTTCTAAACTCTATAACTACTGCTACCAACTCACATATTCTTATATTCTTTAACAAAATATTAATAACTAGAGCCCCATTTTTGACAGTTTTAATACACCTTAAACAGCAGTCATCTACTTGTTTCACAACCTTAAATAATATCACACCTTTTTTGTCTTCCTAGGTGGAGTGAGGATGACCTACCCAGCTGCTTTTGTTCTGATTGCCCAGGGGGACATACCAGTGGAGCAGCCTCCACCTGTTCCTGCAGCTCAGGGCCTCAACAGAGAGCCAAACCACTGCAGTGTGCCGCTCACACCACCAACATCACCAGAGCAGCCCTGCTCTGGTAACTAAATACACCAACATGGAACATTAGTCACATCATATGAACATAAACTGAAACATCACAATGGAAGAGCTACCTTAAATGCATTGATTTAATCCACATGGCTGTATATTTAGCAGTGATTTCTACTCATTAAGTTGTATTGGAGCAATTGCTGGTAAAGACTAATTTGTGAATTTGGAGGCAAAGCAAAAATGTTGCACTTTCACACTTAAGTGTGACATCTGTTCTGCTTTTCATCTTTTACAGCAGACAGTGGCTTTGTAACCTCTGTCTCTAGTGTCCCTACACCAGACAGCAGCATGGGGGTCACAAGCATTAGCCCAAAGCATTCTGGGAAAAAACTTACTTGTCAGGTGGTCCACCAGGCCTGGAGGGAGTGCTATCTCAACCAGCCTCAGCATGTGTGAGTTTAACCATGACAAAGTTTGTCTCTTGTGTTTTGGTGTGATTACCAATGAAGTGCAGTGATGCAATTGAGCTGGTGCCCTCCTGGATGTGTTTGTTCCCTGCAGATTGAATCCACCATCTGATGTGACGCCTAAGAACGAAGTGCCAAATGGAGTTACCACATGGGACTTCAATGATCTGGGAGCGAGAGCGCCCTGCAGCTGCTCCAGGTAGAATAGAGCTGCAGCCAAGCTGTTCCATACCTGCGTCATATGCACAGAATCTGAGCCTTGTTTTCGCAGCAACAACAATTTTTTTTCTAGTTAAAAAAAAAAAAAAGAAAAACCTGGATGCTCCAATTAAGACTTTGTTCAGGGCTTTGTAAAACTTAATTTAATATACTGTATCATACAGTCTTCAAAGAAAAATTTTAATGTCACTTTTTAATCACTTTTTAAAAACTGAAATATACCTGCTGTGTTGTGTTTATTGCCTACAGCACAAAGGAGCATTTTGCTCATTCAACAAGTTTTAGATAACTCAAGATTAAATGTCATTTAATGTTAGAGATATTGTTCTCTTATTGTTGTGTAAAAGAAAGAAAGAAAGAAAGATGAAGTAGTTATTGTCACATTGTTTTAAAAACAGGCTATGACAGCTGTTGAACTTGAAATAACAAAGATAAACTCAGCCTGGTAGTTTTTGTAATGCCTGTATAAAAAAGAATTTGCAACTCAAACCTTGTGTGACATTAAAAATACATCACTAACAACTGATTAGCTAATATTTTTGCTTCTTCAAATATTGCTCTAGGTTAAGACAGCAGAAGCTAAACCTGAGCGCCACATCCGGTGCCAATACCCAGACCAGTGCCAACCCCGCTCAGTCTGCAGGCCCATCATTATACCCTCCGTCTTTGCCCAAACACAAGACCAGTGAAAAGACAGAAAAGGCTGATAAACAATCCAAGAGGCCAGCCATGATTCCCTTCCACCACCGCCTATCTGTGACACAGGAAACCCCTCTGGAACAGGACTCACCAGTCGGGCCCCAGCTTGCAGCTCTTGTGGCGCTGGAGCCACCCATAGAGACTTTGGCCTCTCTGCCAGGTTGCAAATATCCCAAACCACTCTCTGCAAAAGCACCTGAGTCCCTCCTGCACTCTCCAATGTCTCCACTTCCACCTACACTTAGCCCACATCCTCGAGTGCAGGACCCAGAGGTTCTGGATGGGCATGTGGATATGCCTGTCTGTTCAGATGGAGCTTCAGGTCTGGGACTGATTACCAGTGAGACAGCTATGTATACGGCTCTACTGCGGCAGAGGGAGAATGGAGCTGGCTGGTGGAGAGGCTTCAGGACTCCCAGGACTGATAAGACTGAATTCAGGCCCCCTGAACTCCCCACTGATAAATTAGAGGAAGTGAGGATAGAGGCTGCCACTGAAGGAGCTCCACTTAAGAGGTAGGATACAGACACAATAGAAATGTTCAGGTGCAGTTGGTAGAGGGAAGACCAAGGGTGAGGTACCTATTAATACAGATAGAGATTCTTGGTTTCTGGAAATATTGTGCAGCACTGCCTACTGTTTGTCAACAGCAATAAAAATTGGGGGATTTGTGGGAATTCACTATCAATCATTTGGAGCTAAAATACATCCAGTGAAGTTGTTCTGGAAATATAAAACAAAGAGTTACTACTTATTCTACCACAGATTGGGTGATTGCATTTGTCCCTTCATCTTCTCTAGACTATACACGCAGACTCACAAGAGATTTAAAATCTCAGAGGAGACGGTGAGGGACCACATCCACACTTTGGGCCTGTTCCAGCAGCCAGGTGTGGAGGCACTGCGGGAGCCTGGGGATGATCCCTACGACTTTAAGGAAGGAGACATTGAGTACACTTTCTCCACATCCAAAAGATTAAAGGGCCAAGGGCGAGAACCCAGCAAGAAGGCCAAGGTAGAACAACACGCACACAACATGGATCAAATGAGTACATGTGTGAATGTAATGTTGAACCCACAGAGAATTATCATGTTTTTTTTTCTCTGCACCTTTACTGGTTCAATGAATTCTCAACAACCTTCTTTCAAACAACTTATTTTCAACACAGCCAGACTGGAATAAGTCTCATCCAATAGCTAATAAAGATAAATATTTTCCTCAAGATTTTGGACATGGATTTACTGCATTTAAAAACTAAATATTTGATTTAACATTTTCCAGTAGGTGAAGCATAAACCAAACAACTGCTGTTGCATAAAGCTGATGATTCCAGGGTTTTGTTCATTTGCTGCCCTCATGTGGCCAAAAACCTCATGAATACCCTTTTGTTCACAAAATGTAGTTTGTGACAGTTACTTGTGAAAACAGTAGCAGCTCACACCCTTCAACATTTTCTTGCATGGTGATTTTTGTGCAGTGAAATTTAAAATTAAATATTAAATCAAAATTGAACTTATTTAAAATAAAAAAAAAAAGATAAAATTGAAAATATTCATATATGTTTCCAATTCATCCACCAGGGAGAAGAAATCACCAGCAATGGAGCACTGCCTGATGTGAAAGATGCCATGTCCATTTTTAACTCGGCACCAAAATCAGGTGGGAAACTATCACACTCACTGCCATCATCATCATCATCATCTTCATCATCATATACATATCCAGCAGTACACTGAGTAATGAAATATTTCATTGTGCAATGTTAAAACACTGGTCTCAAGATGTTTGTGTTGTTGCAGATGAATCTGGTCAAGATGATGGAGCTGCCAAAGCGAATCCTTCTCTGACCAGAGAAAAAGATCTGGTGGTCAACATCTCTGACCTCGACAACATATTTGATGAAGATGAAGAGGAATTGGGGGTAAGACATTACTGATTATGTACTTTATTCTGTATGAGATATATCATAGGCCTAATATTAGAGGCTATTTGTGGAATCATTAGTATTAGCTCTAATTAGGTCAAATTCTACCATGTACTGAACATTATAAATTACAATATTATGAGGCATTGAACAAAACTAATGGTCTAACCTTGTGTGCAATGGTTTGTAGACTGTATACCCCAACCAGCACTCAGCAAAGCTGCCGATGTCAACAGAAGAGCGCCCTCTTGGGAAGGAAGGAAGAGTTGCAGTACCGTATCCATCAAGTGAGTCACTTTGATATGCATTTACTTGTAAAATCTAGAAAAAAATAAATTGTTAGTGGCATCTGTTACACATTTTATATGTAACCACTGCATTCTTACATCATATGGTGATAGTAATTTACCTTTCGATAAATCCTTAATCCTATATTGTTGTTGCCTGTCTCTTCATCTCGTTGTCTGTCTCCTTTCAGCAGTAGCAGACCTCCAGCGTATGTTTCCCACACCACCTTCTCTAGAGCAGCACCCTGCCTTCTCTCCCATCATGACGTATCGTGACACCCTGAGCACAGAGCCACCTGCACCCATCGGAGCAGCTGACCAACTGCCACCTTTAGCCTCCACACAACTCACTGAATACAGGATGGAGACAGACGAGGGCATGGCCAGCCCCAGGCAGGAAGATATCAAAGTAAAGAATGAATGCTCGGTTAACACATACCATACAGCTGCATATTTAGCTTTTGTGTGAACTGAGAAAAAGCACGTATATAGTGAAACTTGTTGATAAAATAGTGTCACAGATAACTTAAATCCACGTAAAATCTTGTCACCATGGGGAAGTCAATGCATGCACTTGTGAATGAAGTAGCAGCTAATTACTCTGCAACTGGTCAGACTCGCATGCCAAGTTGGAATTGTTTCACTGACACTTGCACCTCGCTAATTAGCGATCTCTGTGTTGTGAGTGAGACATCTGTACTGACTGCAGGCTCTGTGAGCTGGGAAGTGCTAATTATAGGAGATTACACTTAGTGGCCGCTGCATCTGCTGGTTAACACAGAGAGCAAGCTTTTCCAAATGATAATAAAATAATTTTTTATGAGAAATGTACAACTGTGATTGAAAGATTGAAACTAGAGTTGACAGAATTTATGAATCAACAGAGTAGGATACAGTAAACTACAGTGTCTTAGATCTTAGCTGGTTTGCACTCCTACCTGTATAATTTATGTGTATGTTAGGGCAAACAAGAAACATGTGTTTTGTACTAATTGATATGGGGAATGTCGCCATGTTAATGTTTTTGTACACAAGATCTTGCTTATTTTGTAATATTTTGTTGGCAATTTTAAAATATGACACCAAGTTTTAAACCTATGGATAATGTGCATTTAAAATAATAACCTTTCCAATTTCATTAGTGAATAATTCGAACATATACAGTACAGTAATTTTCAGAGACAATTGCTATAAAGGAAATCCCACTGGCAGGGTTATGAATGAAGAATGAAGGCATGAACTGCTAATTGCACTATGTGAAATGATCCATCATGATGGGGAACATGGGCCTTGTGCTTTATTTTAGGGCAGGTTATAAAGTGCAATTCCACACCTATCTCCCTGCTCTTGCAAACAGTACCTTGAGCAACAAAGGTGTAGAAATGTGCTACCAAAACTAGTCACAACACAAGATTTAAGAGATAAATTTTGTAATGGGTCTAATTGATTAACAATAAGAATCATATTGGCTGTACAAAACTGTTAAGTCATTTTTTCCCCTCCTAATCCAGACACAAATTGGATCCTCCATGTTCGCCCCACTATCCTGCCTTCCCAGCCAGGCACTTCCACCACTCAAGATTCCTGAGCAGTGTTACTATCGTCCATCCTGGGCCCTTTTGCCCAAAATGGAGCATTTCCCAGCAGTCATGCATCCCCAGAACACCACTTTCATCAGGGATGGATACACGTGAGTAGTCAGATGTGATTAGCATAGAAAACATTTTATTATGCTGTTATTTTTTTAAAGCTTTTTATTAAAGCTTTTGAACATGTGCCAGAGTATGTGGTTTCGGAAGAATGAACATACGAGGGTGACCTCAATAGAAAGAGTGCAGTGCTCTGAGGATGGTAAGGTCAGATGGTTCAGAGGATTTAGCTCTGTTTAGATATAAACACCAATATGACCTTCAAGTGCTGCGCCCCAAGAGTCAGATTGATATTGTTTCTCTGTCTGACTGTTTGTTTTGTCTCCTTTAATGTGTTTTCCAGAAATATCCCCAGTGTCAACACCGTCACAGATCAGGAGTATAGTCAGATGAGTGCTACTACTGCCTCTGTGAGCACCATTGCTGGCATCCTCCCATCTCCTGCCACTCCCCGCTTCTCTGTTCCCACACCTCGCACTCCTCGTACGCCAAGAGGTATTAATGCTGCAAGTTCTGGGCAGGGTTCAGTGAAGCAGGATGGTACTGAGCTCAGCTCACCAGCGTCTACTCCTTCCACCAGCATTCCTCTTAGTTCAGTAGAGCCCCTGGCTCGGCCAGGACCCTCTCTGCCTGAGGCGCACAGCCTGTACACTGTCCTCCTTCTCTCAGACTCCGTCCTCAACGTCTTCAAGGATCGCAACTTTGACAGCTGCTGTATCTGTGCCTGCAATATGAATGTCAAAGGAGCAGATGTGGGGGTTTATATCCCTGATTCCACGTGTGAAGATCAGTATCGCTGTATGTGTGGCTTCAGTGCCATCGTGAACAGGCGGCTGGCCCATGGCACAGGCCTCTTTCTGGAGGATGAGCTGGATATATTTGGTCGGACTTCTGAGGTTGGCCGGGCAGCTGAGAGGAGGCTGGCTCTTTGCCGACGGGACCCACCTATGGGAGACCCCAGGGCCAAGCGGCCACAGGATGCAGCCCCTGCATCTCCGTCTGTAATGATCCTTCTGCAGGAGCAGTGCTCCCAGCCCATCTCTTCCCTAACATCACTGCACTTCCCTCTCAGCTGTTCCTGTCATGGCCGCAAGGGGGCACTGCTTCAAAGCTGGATGTCTGAAAAGCAGTGGGCAGATGAAAGTGATGCCTGTGTGGAGTGTTACAATGCCTTGGAACAGGGATTGCAATATGTGGATAATCCCATTGGGGGCAAAGTAGAGCAAGCTGTTGTCAGAAGTACAGCTTTACATTCCTGGCCTCACACTAATGGTAAGAAGCCAAATTTAGCTGCTAAAGAGGGGAACTGATTGATTTATGTCAGAGATTCCCAAAAAAAATCTGAACTTCTGAGGCCCACGCTTAGATTTGCATGAATGTATCACAACACTGAAGTAAACAGATTTAAAAATAATCTATATTTTATACACGTAAACATGACTGTAAGACTACCACATTGTGCATGTGTGCATCTATTTATGTATGCTTGTCTATGTGTTCACCTGTGTGTGCTTGTCTATGCTAATCTCCACAGTGGTGGACATGAGCATGTTGTCGTCCCAGGACATGGTTCGGTTGCTGCTGTCTCTGCAGCCTTTCCTACAGGATGCCATCCAGAAGAAGAGGACAGGACGGACTTGGGAAAACATCCAACATGTTCAGGGTCCACTCACCTGGCAGCAGTTCCATAAGATGGCTGGCAGAGGCTCCTATGGTGAGTCAATGCTCTTGAAATGGATCCTATTTCTTTGTGTATTTACTGAATATTTTACCTGTAACACTATAAATCTCTATCTAAAAGTGATAACATGAGATGCACAGGGATTCCCTTATTGGATTGTAGTAAATATTATTTCTGTTTGTTTAAGGTTCTGAAGAGTCACCAGAGCCCTTACCCATTCCTACGGTGTTACTGGGCTATGACCGGGAGAGGGACTTCTTGGCATTGTCCCCTTTGGCATTACCTTTTTGGGAAAAGTTGCTACTCGAGCCTTATGGTGGGCAGCGGGATGTGGCGTATGTGGTGCTGTGCCCCAATAGCCGCTCTCTCCTAGCTGCGGCCCGATCCTTCTTCCAGGAGCTCAGTGCCGTATATGAGGTAGACTCTCTGTGGTAGAATTTTAACATATTTGGCTTATGACAGTGAATATTTCACATAATGTTTGTTTTAATGAGTTAATGAAGAGTTGCCCTGCTTACTAAATTTCCAGACATGTCGCCTTGGGAAGCACCGTCCTCTGGCCAAAGTGTCAAGGGATGGCCTTGTGCGTGTGGGTGAAGATGTGGAGCCAGAAAAGCTTGAGGAGGTTGATGTGGATCAGTGGATAACTGGACCATGGGCTGGACAGCAGCACACTGACAACCTCAGCAAACTCAAGATGTATGCTTATGCCTGCAAGCAGCAGCTAGGTGAGGATATCAAATCTAACCTTATCTAATCAAAATCTAAAATGTTACATCTTATAACTTTACGTTTTAAATTCTCCTTTTGTTTATTCTAACCCTAACCCTTTTAATTTCCTCAGGTCCTCAGCTGTCCTCTCTGCCTCTGGACAGTAGTCTTCTGCTGCCTCCCAAAGTCCAGCCTCCTGTGAACAATACATCTTCAGCCCAGGCTGCCTCTTCCGGGCAGACTCAATCTTGGCCTACTGATGGAGAACAAGCTCAGGGTGCTGTCAGTTCAACAAATGCTCTGACCCCAACTGGAACAACCTCAGGCCAGATGGGAGAGACACCTCAAGGAGAGACCAGTGATTCTAAGGGGAATTCTACTACCACACCACCATCTAACACACCAGCAGAGAATCCTGAACTGTAAGAGCCCATCTGTCTTAATAAATGATGTACCCTCCTGTCTTGTTCCACACATTTGAATCAGTGCAACTTCTGTCTTTGGTTGTTTTATTTCAGGACTTCTGAACAGTCTAGAATCGGCATCCCCACTGTGGCTGACTCCATGGACAGCCATGCCAACCCACCAGCTATTGTTATTTATATAGTGGATGCTTTTCTCAGCTCAAGTGCAGTGAGAAATGAAGGCGGAGAGGAAGAAGAGGGTGATGAGGTAGAGGCCAGCAGCATTTGGTTACTTGGGCTTCTTCGCTGCTACACAGAGATGCTGCAGATGTTGCCGGAGATGATGAGACCTGCGCTGGTGCTACAGGTAATAAAGATGCTGAGATTCACACTATGCTGGAATTACTGTAACAGAAGTCACTTTCCCTTTAACTCTAATTATAATTGTTTCTCCCTTGTCTTGATCGTATGTAGGTGGTGCCGTGCCAGTATCTTCTCCAGCCAGCCAGTGGGGAGAGTCATTTGTATCTGCAGAACCTCCGCTCCATGGCTTTCTCTTGTTACTCTCAGTGCAGGCGCCTGCTACCGCAGCAAACACACATCAAGTCCCTGACGGGTTTTGGCCCTGTGTCCACTGTAAGTTCTGTGCTTAAGACTCCAGAGGTAAGCGTAATCATTTAAACTATGATGTGACTGAAATGTCATATGCATAAATATGCATAAAAATGTTATTTAAAAAAAACATTGTAATTAACTTTAAATACATTGTGTATTCCCTGTTCCAGCATCCTAGTCCACTGCAGTTGTATACTCCTCCATTCATCCTGGGTCTGACTCGTCCCAAGCAGCCAGAACCAGGAGAGGTATGGGCAGAAATCCCTCCCAGATATAATGTGCTCTATGTGGGATATTGTCTATCACATGACCAGCGCTGGATCCTGGTGTCCTGCACTGACCAGCAGGGAGAGATTCTGGAGTCCTGTATTATCAACATAGATGTGCCCAACAGGTGAGAAATGGTTATTTATTATATGTGTTCTGTTTAAGATTCTATATTGTAAGGTTCTGAGGTTTTAACATAACACAACACAACATCTTCATCTGTTTCATCATAATTTTTTTTTTTTTTTACTTCAGAGCACGACGTCCCAAGGTTTCAGCCAGAAAGATGGGACTACAGAAGCTATGGGAGTGGTGTATTGGAATCATCCAGATGACCTCACTGCCATGGAGGATTGTGATTGGTCGATTAGGCAGACTGGGGCATGGGGAGCTTAAAGGTGAGTGACACAGTTCAGTAGAAACTAGAGAAAGGACCTATTCTCATAGGCATATGGTAACGGAATCACATGATCACCAACAAACTGTAAAAACGTACTTCCCAAAAAATGTAATCAAATTTTTTTTTTAATTTTGAGTTGATACTAACAAACAGACAGTTCAAACATAGCCATTGCAAAGAAGGAATCTACAAGTTACATGTCACAGCAAATTCAGAGTCTTCAGTTGAAAGCAGCTGTACATTCAGTATATGGTGCTATGTTTGCCGTTTGTATCTTTCTGCATGAAAGTCTGTCCATACTCATCTCCTGACATTCCTGTTATCTGAAGTACTTTGAACCTCAGCATTAACCTGTTTCATTACTTGCTCAGATGGTAGTATGGCAGACTAAGCCATGGCCATTTCACAAATATGCATCTTAGTATGTACAGTCCTGATATATTTTCTTGTTACTGTGTTTGTTCTGCACTAAAACACCAACACAAATTCCTTATATGTAAATACCTAACTATAAAACTGATTCCAAAATATTCAACTTTCAGTTAATGCATTTTCTTTTCTGTCTGTCTCTCTCTCTTTCTGTGCCTCCTGTCACATCTAGATTGGAGCTCACTCCTTGGAGAGCATTCCCTCCATTCAATAGGGCGCCAGCTGAGGGAGGCTTGCCGTATGTGTGGGATCTCAGCTGCTGAGTCTCCCACCATCCTCAGTGCCTGCCTGGTCGCCATGGAGCCACAGGGCTCCTTTGTGATTATGCCTGGTTAGTAGCTCGCTCCCACACCATGTGTTAAAAATGATGGTGATGACAGTGCTGATGTTTATAGTTATCATTTATTATCTATTACAGTATCATAGTATTGCAGGCTTAAGGTAGTTTTGTGTCATATTAACAAATCAGTTGGATACACAGACATGTTACATTTGCTGCGTTTCTGTACGTGTGTCTCCAGATGCAGTGACCATGGGCTCAGTGTTCGGACGCAGCACTGCTCTGAATCTGCAGACCTCACAGCTGAATACACCTCAGGATGCTTCCTGCACACACATCCTAGTCTTCCCTACTTCTGCCACCACCCAGCTGGCACCCAGTTCCTACCCTACAGAAGATAATAATGGTAACTAGCACTAGGATAACAAGATCGCCCGAGATCAATAACCATGAATACTAAGCAGGGTTCTTGTCACACTTTTGTATTTTCTCCCATTAGATGACATGTTTGATCTCCCCTTCCCTGATGAACTGGAGAATGACATTGGCCATGATATGATGCTGATCACAGGGAACCTCCACCCTTCTCCCAATACCTCTCCTGTGCCCTCACCTGGTTCTCCATCTGGGATGGGAATGGGATCCCATTTCCATCACACCAGGGTGAGTGCTGGAGTAATTTTATGAAAACATATGACGTACCCTGACACCTAACATAAGATACACACCATAAAATTGAAATTGTTGCTTTTAAATGACAAAGGGCTGTTTGGCTGCACGGTATTAGTAAATACGTGAGACACAAGTTTTGATCAGACCAAAAGAAAAATACCACGATTTACACGATTGATTACTTAAATTGAAACCGATAAATAATACTGAAAAATACATATTGGTATAGGACCTTATTTTTGACTGCACTGCCGATTACAAGGGGAAATTTTGTTGGATACCTCTGTCCACTCCTTATTGACATTTGACACTTTGTATTCAAACCAAACATGAATCATAATTTGAGTTTTGCATAGTATAATATATGTAGTCCCAAAGGCACAGGAGAATAGATGTGCTGAAAATCTATAATACACCACAATTAAGACAGCACTGACAGTCTTTAGAATCACTTTGACTCACAGATAGAAAATGCAAATACATGTTCTCTGTAGCAGGCTCATTAGAAAAGAAAAACTCACCTAATAAAACAAGAAGTTTAAAAGTTAAAGCTAATATTTTCCCTCTTAAAGCTTCAGCTTACTTTAAAACTATACACTTTATGGCTTTTGATTTGTAAGAATGTCATCAAAGAATACAGAAACTTGTGTCTTTACATTATTCTAAGGTTCAAGTACAACTCAAAAACACAGGCAGCCAGCCAATAAAATATGCTGTTGTCATCATTGAGCTACAATATTTTTGTAGACTGTGGCTAATTGCTGGCCTTCTTCTCCTGTGTGTAAATATAGAGTCAGGGAGAGCGCTTGCTGTCTAGAGACAATCCACCAGAGGAGCTAAAGCAGCAGCCGCTGGCTCTGGGTTATTACGTCTCCACCGCACAAGCAAACGGACTTCCTCACTGGTTCTGGGCCTCCTGCCCACAAGCTGAGAGTCAATGTCCACTCTTCCTCAAGGTACTTACAGCAAGACATACAGTATGCGTGAGTGTACAGTACTGTGCAATTATTTCTCACTTTTTTGGAAGATATCCAGAAACACATATTTTGTTTGAAAATAACATCTTTTTCAGAAAAAAACAAACAACAAAAATGCTTCTATAATATCAAATATTTAGTGTGAGCTACATTTACACTTGAACAATAACACAACCACGGCTCTTTAAAACCTGGAATGGAACCCTAATAAAACCTGTGTTTCTCCTACTATTTCATGCCAACAATTAGCTGCTGTTAAAAAGGTCTATCATACCTGGTTTACAAGGCATGTTTGAGCATTACATACACATGTTGCACAAGTTAAACTCACTGACAGGTTGATCATAAGACTGACTTTTAGTCACATCTTTTCAATCCAAACGCCAACGATCACAAAATTTACATAAAAACAACAAAGCTGGTGGCGGCCTAAGACTTATGCACAGTACTGCATATGTTAGTATGTGTTTGTGTAAGAACAATATCACCTCATATTTTTTGCTTTAATCTTTCAGGCATCTCTCCACCACCACATTTCTATAGCCCAGTCAGATGAGCTGGTGTCAGACAAAACTAAGAGGACCCCTCACCCCTTAGACTCAAAGACCACCTCTGATGTGCTCAGGTAAATATTTAACATATATTATCCATTGAAATTTCTTTAGATACTGGATTGTGAGTGCAAAACAGTATAAAATTACTACTTAAGTTTAAAAATTTGAGTTCTTTGTGGCTTATTTATGCATGTGGTAAAATGTAAACTATATAGATTAATTACTTATACAATATACATAATTTAAGTATTTTAAAAATAAAAATTGTATACTTTTTGATCACAGGTTTGTATTGGAACAATACAACGCCCTCTCCTGGCTGACGTGTACCCCTGCCACTCAAGACCGCCAATCCTGTCTGCCTGTCCACCTGGCTGTGCTGATCCAAATGTACAATGCAATTCTGAACATGCTTTAACTGTGTGAGACTTCCAGGACAGCTCAGGGGATTGAAAGGTATTTCCTCTGTGCCTACACTTCCTCCTAGTAGGCACCAGAGAGCATCAGAACTCTTCTGTACTTAAAGGCCAATTAAAGGACAAGGCAATACAGACTCGTCTGAGCCTGGTGTGTAACAAACAAGAGATGTTAAACTCTATGAACAATAATCATTTTGGTGAACCAAGACATTGTGCAAGTCCAGTTTTCACATTCGAAACTGGCTCGGGGCCAGTTGTGGAGATTTCTGAGGAATAATCAGATGGATCTGTCTGACAGTGTACTGACATATCACAGTCTAAACATTCTCCTGGTCAAAACAGCATCATGTCTCACGTGGACTACACATCTTTGTGGCATTTGAAGCATCTGTGGATGACAGAGATGGCGGGATATGATTCTCATTACATCTTCCCTTGTGAAAAGTGTCATCTGTGCAGGGCCACATAACTTCACAATGTACAACCAGCAAAGTGGCACCACAACACAAACCCCCACGGCTTTCTTCAATGTTCCGTTCATAATGTTTTTACATTTTTGTACAGAACTGCACTGTTTAGCTTCTTGGGACTTGCAGTCAGTTGAGGAAACTTTTACCTTTACTCTGAAAGGGGAAAACAATCCCCACATACTCCAAAGAAGGGAGCATTTAACAATGGCACTTTTTCCTCACCCTCCAAAGTGTTGTAGATAAAAACACAATGGAAAATATTTGATCAGTTAAGACGTAAGTGTTGTTTATATTGTAATGACATACATTTGCAAAGAATTGAGACTTATTTTTAATATTTAAAACAAGAAAATGAGAAACTTAAAAAGGCCTTTTTTCCCAATTGATGCTAATTGTCTTGGGATCTGAAATAAAATTTGTCATTTTAATGCAATTGTAAAGATGCCATATTTATACAAATTATATCATGTCAGAATTTGATATGCTATATGTATATACATAAATATATATTACCTCTTCAAAGCAGGCACTTAATAAGAGTGAGGGGCATAAATATCTCTTGAGAAATTGATACAGTATGAACATTTATCAAAGAAAATCCTTTGTTCTTTTTTATTTTCTACAGATACTGAACATTTCAACTTCTTATTTAAATGTTTAAATTAAACTAACTGATGCAGGAGCAACAGTATACTGTATATTTATAAAGTGTTCCTCTTCTGCTCAAAGACTTGAAATAGGCAATAGAAAATCATGGTATTTGAACATTACAAGGTAATGAAATATTTAAAAATTATGTCTTATCTCATTGGCTCTCCTAAATGATGTCAAGCGTACCATTAAGGCCTGTCTCTTCAGCTTCACTCAGTCTGCTGTTTGTTAGATTCCTAGCATGTCTGTATATACACTTTTGAGCTGTGTGTTTTTTCTTTCTTTTTATTTCTTAAAGCTGTACATTTCATGCTGGTTGGTTTACTTTCAAGTAATTCATATCAAACTATTTTTGCTGTGAGGTTTTGATATATAGTATACAGTGCAAAACTCATTTGATTACAGCCAAGAGTTTAAATTGCCAAGTAAGTGTACACAAATGTACAGACAAGTTTGCAAAAAAAAAAGTTACATCTCTCATCACTTTGAATATCAAACAGATCCACTTTAGTTGGATTGATCTGTTTCTTTTACACTCTTTTTTAGTAAATTATTAAAACTCTTGAAAACGATGCTGTGCTTGATGTCCTTTTTTGACTCCAGGTGGTATATTTCAGACGGTATATCGTATTGTGCTTTGGTCACTGTTAATTTAGCTTATGCAATATTAATAAACAGTCATAAGCTGTAGCAAATCAGTATTTTAACCCCACCTGCATTACAATTTTGAGGTACTTGCACTTGATGCTAGGTCAAATTCCCACATCTCTTTCATTTTTTTTTTTTTTTTTAATTTTTAAGTTTAACAGTCAGGTTTAAAATTTCATGCAAAACACGATGAGCTCATCAATATGAACATTAGCTAACCTACAGTGTCGTGTTCCTATATTTACTTATAAACAGAGTCGGAATACATCGTTATACTGTATATCCACCTCAACAAATCAACTCCTGTAACTGAATATGCAGAATATTGTGGCTTTAAAAAGTTAAAATCTGTTAGTGTTAGAATTTGGAAAATGGTTTATATAGTAAACATACAGTAGACTAAAATAACACAAATTATTATCAAGTTACAATTCTTCAGTCAGATGAGTCAATAATTATTGGTCTTATCAAAGTTTATTCCTATGATATACAGTGATAAAGAGTATATCTGTTGTTAGAAGCAGTAAATGCTAGATGATGCTGTCATTTGAGCATGACAGTAAGAACGTAAAACAGTGTGAATAAAGGGTGCAGTGGGAACAAATATAATTTAACAGTGCCTTAAATAACTCGTATGAAGAGGAAGATACGCCTTTAATTACACTGTGCTGTCAAAAGGTGTGAATGATTGTTTTTTTACAACAGCTCCAAATAACAAGAACCGAAAAGATTATATCTAAGGCTTGGCCATAATAATAAGCAATGACACCCTCTATTGTCAAGCACAATGGATGTGATAACCTCATCATTAGAGAAGAGCAATGTTTATGCACTAGTTTGATAAGGCATTTGCAAATAATGAGTGAGTGTCATCCAGCGGTTGTTCTTCTAGTTGAGCAAGATAGTCAAATGTTATAATAACAAACAAGGGAACTGCTTCATTGCCTCTTCAAAGCAAGGACGACAAAGAGGATTTTAAAAAAAACATTTAAAATTAAAAAACAAAATGTTTTTTCTTGCATTTTCCTGTGTAAGGTGGCATTGACCAGCGTTAAGAACACAAAGAGGCACAAGGAAATGGACAGTGAAAGGTGTGCCTTCCCCCATCACAGTGTGTGTGTGCACGCATGCTTTTATGCAAGGACATTTTGTGAAAGTGAAGACATTTTAGGTAGTCCTCATGTTCTGTCACCCCTTAAAAGGGCTTTTTCAGGTTTAAGACTTCATTTTAGGGTTAAGGCTAGAATTATGTTTAGGTTAAGGTTAAGTTATGGGTTAGAGATAGGCATTTAGTTGAGATGGTTAAGGTTAGCTCCTTCTGGAGCTGCCACCTTATTGTGGTGGAAGGGTTTGCATGCCCCACGGTAGGATTACCCAAGGCAAATTGGTCCTAGGTGAGGAACCAAAGAGCAGTTCAACAAGACCTCTTATGATGAATAATGGACCACACTCTCCCTCGCCTGGAAACGAGTCACCAATGCCTCCCTCTGGAGCTGTGGGGCAGAATGTCTGGTGGCGAATGTCTGGTGGCCAGGCCTGCACCCATGGGGCCTGGATTATCCATAATAAACACCATGTTCAAGCATAAGGGTGTTCAAATGTACATTTGGCACCAGGATGCTCTTGGCCGCGAGTCAATGATCAACTTTTTAGTCGTATCATCGGCCCTGCAGCCACATGTCTTGGACACTCAGGTAAAAAGAGAGGCAGAGCAGCCAACTCACCACCTGGTGGTAAGGGATGCCGTCAAGCTGAAAAAACGAGTCCTCCCAGACCTTTTTGGCCTGTGGGACACCGGAGGCAGCTGTTAGGTACCGGCAGACCAAGCAGAATGCGCCTTCAGTGGCCATTGAGGCAAAAACTTGGATGTGGGGATGAGTTTGGTGAAACCATGGAGAATGATTTCCGAACAATGATTTTTTTGTCCGCATTGCTGGCAGTAAGTCGGATCTGTTTCCACTGAGGGTTGGACACTACCAGGGCTTCCCTTTGTCACCGATCCTGTTCATAACTTTTATGGATAGGGTTTCTAGACTCATCAAGGGCGTTGAGAGGGTCCGGTTTTGTTGGCTCAGGATTGGGTCTCTGCTTTTTTGCAGATTATGTGGTCCTGCTTGCTTCATTGGGCCTCCAAATCCGAGACCATGGTCCTAAGTTAAACCACTTTGGAGTCTTGTTTACGAGTGATGGAAGAATGGAACAGGAGGATCAGTGAGGTGCCCGGTCTGTCATAGTGAAGAAGATTTACCAGTCGATTTTCACCTATGGTCATGAGCTGTGGTAGTGACCGAAAGAATGAGATCTTGAATACAAGTGGCCGAAATTAGTTTCCTCTGCAGGGTGTCTGGGCTCTCAATAAAGACAGGGTGAGAAGCTCTGTCATCCAGGAGGGGCTCAGAGTAGAGCCGCTGCTCCTCCGCATCGAGAGGAGCCAGATGAGGTGACTTGGGCATCTAGTTAGGATGCCTTCTGGACACACAATTAGTTCATTGTGTGTATGTAATGATTCTCAAGGATGTCTTATTGTGGGGAGCTAAGAGCTATGCCCCTTTTGTATGATGAAATGAGTTTGAATATGTGAATATATGAAAAGAGAAGAAAAAAATGTAGGGAACAAAGTTCTATTTGACCATCAGGGTCACATAAAATCCCTTAAGTGGACTACATCATCTCTATTGAACCTAGAAAGCTTTAGTGGATAACAGAAAAGACAAATCATCGAGGACACCATGAATGAGAGTGGGTAGCTGAAGAGTAAAAGCCACTGAAGAGTCACTTGTCATGGTGGGGCTGTCTAATGGCCATCACAACTAGAGGAAGTGGACTCTTAATTGACTACAATGTGTTTTCCACAGATGGCCTATTAGGCCATGGCCATTCACCTGTTATCTGGCTTGCCAAGTGCTCTGTTGCAGCCAAATGGCCTACAGACTGGACAAAGGAGGCCAGGGCTGGCTTGACATAGCATTAACGCAAACACAATTAGAAATCAATGACATTTAATGTCGCTTTTCTGCCCACAGTGGGACAAGATTGTTCAAAATGGCTTAACACTGAAAATTCTGCTTATTGTAGTGATAAAAAAGCATATACGTATAAAAAAAGACCTTCGAGTGAATACTGTCAAGTGATGCATAAATATATATATTTTTTGTTAGAATCAAAGGATTCCACACTGCATTTACAACCTGATATCCACACTTAAGTCCACTTTTTAGTGAGTGGTGATTTAATTTAAGTGAGTGGTGATTATATTTGTAGATCTACTCTATATCAAGAAATATAGAAGACAAACACAAAAGGCACAGACCTTGCTAAGGAAAAACAATGGAGTCCAAACAAGGCCAATTTATTGAAGCACTATAGGGGAATACCAAATACTGCTAATATATTTCATGTTAAGTGAGTTACAGGTGAAATGGGCGAACTATAGTTATTTCACAAAACACAAATAATGCGTTTAGTGTGAATGCAAGTCTCTTACAGTCCTGACACATCAGTCTCAGCAAAAAGAAAAGGGGAGCGCAGTCATTCTGTCACTCCAGATGACCTGTGAGAGTGCTCCACTTTGGCACGGCAGAGCCATGTGCTGTTTTGACATGTCCTTTACCTCTGAAGTGGAGCCAGCTGGGGGCTGTAGCTTCACACTGCTTTGTGGATGGTGGTAATGCTGCAGATTTTTTTTTTTTGCCTAAGCTTTAAAGAGACAGGGAAAGGGACACACACACACTCACATATACTCACACATACTCATACAAATAAAGTCATGATAGTCTTCTGTCAGGAATCAAATGGGGGGTTGATCACTGTGGTAGGTTCTATCTCTGCCTGATTCCTGATATGCCAACCAGGTCAGCAAGGGTTCATGTCTCTGTGTGTGGTACAGGGAAGGGTCATCAACATCCAAAGTCAGAGCCATGAGCTTTGATCTAGCTATAAGAGCTGAGGGAGGTTGTAGGAGAGTGTTTGTGTCTCCTTTAATTTGTGTGAACTCTTAATTCATAATGGACAGGATTGCCAATCTGAACATTTCCTCTGGATTTTTGAACCACATGCACAGGCTTCCACAGGACGAATGGAAAAGGAACTCTCATTGTGAGGCCTCAAGGTTTATGATTTAACCCACACTATGTCAGTTTTTGAAAATGGACATTCACTGATGCCACTTGCAATTAGGAACTTAGCAGACAATACCAGTTATCAAGCATACTGGTGTGTCGACTGCGCTATGTGCCATGCTTTATTGTCTATTTTAAATGATGTTTACTATTCTATTTAAATTTAAAAATTAAAACTGACATCACACGTTATTGAAGAAGAGCAGAAATTAGGGATTAAGACCATTACCCATAGAGACTTCCATTCAGAGACAGTGGAGTTGCCCCCTGGTGTCTAATTGCTACAGTTTCAGTTTTCAAAGTGGAGAGCTACATCCATTTTATGTGCAGTCTGTGGTTCATACTGATGTTAAATTTAGAGTCATCTTATTTTGGAATGAGTCAAGAAGAAACCCAAGCACATGGGTAGTTTGATAATCACCTGCTCTTAGACGACCAATTAGGCAATCGAGTGCACCAAGATGCTGCCCATAAAAAAATGAAAACAAATTTTAGTGCAGCAGTAATGCAATAAAAAGAAGAATACAACAGAATTAATAGTACATTTCCATATTTAATTGATGGAAAGATAAGTGAAAAGTATCAACATCTCCTCCCCTTACATTAATAAAGGAGGTCAGTTGATATTTTTAGGTCATTAGTGTTCATTTCAGTTCGTGCACTCATGGTCCTGTTACTCTTGTACTCTTATACTTGCCCCAGTCGAACAAATCCACAGCCATCTCACAGATGGCTTCAAGGAAATGCTGCCTTTGGCACAGCTTTCACTCAACACAGAGAGCCATCAACAGTGACACAACATCTGCCAACTCAACATAGAAGCCTGTTTGATTTTGTCTGGGAGTGCTTTCCATCTCCAACTCTCATATTTGCATAAATAGTTTTTGTTAGAAGGGGCCTCCCAAAAGGGGGCTCAGTTTCTCCATTTTCCTTCCTGTAAATCTCCAATTGGTGGGTATTACATACTTCAAATCAAACAAGAGCTCCACTTAACACTTTAGCTCATGTAAATAGAGAGAGATAAAAGCTCCGCAGACTTCAAAGTAATCCCTGTGCGCCTCTCTCTCTCTCGCACACATCAAAACGCCACAGAGAAAACAATCTGTCATTTATGTTGGCTATAAAAGTTTGAAGGACATTAATCCCCTTGATGACTGTACGCCATGAGCAATCAGGAAGGCTGAGTGGGAAACAAAGACCTGTAAAAACCAAGTAAGAAAAATGTAATTTTGTAAATCGGGTTCATGTTTACAGCTCCTAATGTTATTCATACCTTCCTTGCAAACAGAGAGGTTCTCACAGATGTTTTTGTTGTTGACTCATTGCATGTAACAAATGCCAACCTCGTTCAGTTAAATCTGTGATGAAACTGTGTGACAGATATAATGACACTTGGAAGTGACTGCTTTTTTAAGGACGTGGGAACAAAGAAGGTTTCAAGTGAAAATATTGTGGCTGATTTTAAAATGGTGCATGATGATCATACACTGTTTCAGCTGATTTATTTAAATTTTGCCTTAAAATTTTGTTGTGTTTTTAACCGCATGTATTGAACCTCCTGTTGTACAGGGTTATAATTTGCTTTGTTCAAGTTATTCCTGGTTTAATAGTTTATTAGTAAAAAAATGATTTAATTGTAATAAAAAAATCAAATTAAATTAGATTATTTACTTGATCAACATATAATTGAGCAGTGGGAGAAATTACCAGAATGATATGTGAGGGTGTGGCTTCAGCATATAAGCCAAAGTGATTTGACTCCATCATATTTGTTGGAAGGATGACAGTCAGTACTGTAAGCATCTACGTGCTGTTTGTCATTGTTTATCAGTGACACATGACTGTGCATTAGACATAAATATTCATACTCCAAACAAAATCATAATTTGACTGATTGTTTTCAAAATATGATATTGTTATTGATAACTGGACACTGTGAATGTGGGAGTGGATGATTGTCTGTCTCTATGTGGCCCTGCGATGGACTGGCGACCTTTCCAGTGACGAGTGAGTGAGCGAATATTATTATTGATTCATAATAAGACAGATAGGGAAAATTATTTATTTATTTTAACAACTGATTCTTCTCCACTGGACACTTTAGGCTCTGCTTGGCATCATGATGAGGCCTATCAACGCCTCTGAGATGTAAAACACAACCTATCCATTCTTCCCGTTTTCATTACTTCATTAATTATTTGACCTGATTATATGAAGGAGGTTCAAGTCTGCAGCTGAGACTGGCTGAGACACGTTGTCAAGCACGCAGCAACGGCACACCTGTGTCTGAAGAGCAATGAATTTGAATGTTACACACACTGATGGATAAATGCCACTCACACTGATAATTATACACCTCTGTGTGCATTGCCTAGCAACCGCAGTGTTTTATTTACCAACAGTCTATTGTCTGACTGTACTGTCTCTGCTTCTAGATTATAATTTATTTATTTATTTTTTTAATCAATCACCATTTAATAAAAATGCAATCATCATGTCGCAATGGCACTGAATATTACACAATGTTTTTTTCTCCACACAGCCATTTTTCTACTGCATGACACCCAAATTTGAAGGGTGTGCACTGTTAAGATGTGGCGTGACATGTGAGGTTCAAAAGGGAAAAGTTGATGTGGACCTTGTGCAAAATGAAATAGAATCCAGCATGCTTTGTTGCAACAATGGACGGAGAGGGCAATTTTCAAACTTTTCTTCTGAATTCTAATGCAATGTCCTTCCTGCCCACAAGGGAGAGTTGTTAGTCAACAGATGAACTGAGGATATGCATAAAAGAAATGTTTGAAAAAAGGCTGCCTATAAAATATAACGGTAACACTCATTTTAAACTTGTGACCTGTTAAATTATGTACTATTATAATCTTTGAATTATGCATTCAGGCTAGAGAGATTAATAAATATAGAGCCTAGTGATTATGAGTGCAGTGGTATGTGTGTATTGAAAAATGCAGATCATTAAGTGTTACACTAGTCACACTTAACTCAAACCAAATCCAAAAGTCCCCTTTAGCTCTTCAGATAGAGGAACGATTATCAACTCTGATATTACAGTTTTTCCCTCCTGAATTTAACAGAAAACCAGAGTAAATTTAAGTCGCCCCACAAAGTGAAAATTTATATATATATATATGTGTGTGTGTGTGTGTCTGTGTATGCACTTTAATATTTATTATACCTTTTATACTGTGACATTGTAGCTGCACAAGAGATGCTGCCAAACGAAATGTCGTTGTATTGTGTACAATGACAATAAAGCTTCCTAATCTTAGATACAAAACTTTCTGCGTTTTTTTTTTTTTTAGGACAAACTGCGTTTACTATTATTTTTTGTTATTGTTTTGACCTGCATCTGAAAATGATTTCCATCCCCTAACGCCTTATCACTAACAGTTAGAACACTCTCTTTTGTTCTCTTGCTGGATTTCTGTCCATCAAACAGGACAGGGAGATGAAAAAAGTCAAGTGCCATATATAAATAAAAATGTCTTACCAGAGGCATTTACTTTGCAATCACCTAGAAATTGTGTCTTATAGCTCAGCTAGTCCACTCAAGTCACACTGGAGAATGGGCTCCAAATCAAAGCCAGAATCACAAAGCCATGCAATTGTTAAGAAGACAGTGGAGTGCGGAACACATAATAATGATCCATTAGCTTTCTCTGCTTGCATATTCTTAAGATCCACCTCTCATGGTAAGATAAATCAGCTTACTATGCCTTGACTGAAACCGAGCACATAAGCACACGTCCCCATTTCCATACTTTCCAGCTTCCTTTTGTTAGTCACATGGACGACTCACAATTGCCTGTAAATCAACACTATTATGGTGAAGAAATTTGATGAAGCATTGTTAGAGCCAATGCTGTGCCTGTCTGCCTTGATGATCACAACAACTGACATGCTTTCAAGGAACAGTGGGCTTTCTCCCGCCATGAACTCTGTATTTGTCGATTATCGTTGCAATAACAATGACAACATTCATCTTTTTTAAACAAAGGTTTATTGGCTCTGCGTATAAATGCGAGAAAAAGGTAGCAGGCAGAAGTGATCCTCGCTTGGCTGCTCTAACAGCTTTTCTCTGTCTTTTTCCTGCCTCGCTTCCTCTGGTTCTAATTTAGTTGTCCTAATCATAAAAGCATCAGCGAGCTGCCGTTGCAGAGCAAACCAAGAGGTGAAACTAGCCCCTAAAAAATTCCATTTCTACTCAAGTAGACCAGCACAACATGGAACATGCAGCAGACAGAGACAGACTTCTCAGCTGCCAGATAAAATGGCCGAGAAATTGATTATGAGAGACAGACAACAAACAACCCTGCTGATATGTGTTTTGTTGTGGCCATCCCTGCAAGCATGTGAGATGAGGTACACTTTTACATGCAAACATGAACAAGCTTTTATTGTGAAACTTCACACACACACACACACACACACACACACACACAGAAACCCCATGACTGTGCCAGACTGGTATTTAGCAGCACGTGAAAGAGGAAAGGTTAGATTTTGTGTGTTTTGAAGGCATATCTTTGGGGGAAAAGGCTTGAATGGATGCTGTCTACCTTATTCTCCGGCATTACATTTCCCATCTAAGCTGGCAGGCCCTGTGACTGCATATAATTTGAGGCATCAGTCTGTATTTCTACACAGCAGATGTTTCCCCATGTCAGCAGGCCCCCTGACAAAGCAAGATGGAGCACCCTTCTCTTTTAAAGTGTTGCACATGAGTCTCCCTTCTCTCCTGTCCTTCCCTCTGCCCACACCAACGGATCTCATGGAACACTGTCCCATGTCCAGTCCTGACAGTAGGAAAACATATTTTAATCGATGCTTGTGTTGGTGTGCTGAACCCAACTGAAGATGTGCACTGACGTGATAGGCAGAAACAAAAGGCAGTTTGTTATTGTATTTTTTGCGGTTGCGTTAATGACTCATTTATCTGGAAACATGGACTGGGATCCTGGAACTCCCGTGAAAGCCTGGTAAAATCACTAATGGAAGGTGATTAATATGCAACTGGGGTAAATGACTGCTACGATGCTGGTATCATCACTCACTTAATTTGATTGATTCTTGTTATATAATTTGGTGTGAGGGTAAAAGTGTGTACAAATTATTGCTTGTATCTTTTCATGTTTCGCAGTAGGTGTATAAAACTGGCAATGCATATATGTATTGTGTGTTAAATCGGGCCTTTATATTAATCCTGAAGCCAGGTTTTGATGGAAACGCTATTAGACTTTTAAAGATTTTTTTCCCTTGTGATATTGAGCAAAACCGTAAACAAAGAAAGAAAGACCCTGTTTCTCACTTTGACATCAGTGGAGGAAACATTAAATAGTGTTTTTTTCCTTACCCTAACTATGTAATATAGGTTTATAGAGCAAAATGAAATTAAAATACAATTATATATGAAATGTATATTAATAGTGATTAGTAATAAAAGTGAAATCATATAATACATAATAATACAGAAATGGTTGATGTCAGATTTATTATTATTATTATTATTATTATTATTATTATTATTTCACAATAAGCAACAGCAACAACTCCTGAACTTCGTGGTTGATCTCTGAAGCGTTAATTATGCCCGGCATGTTTTCAGGCTCCCCTCGGGATCGACCAGAAAATCGTTTCAAAGAAAAATCATCCTCTCAAATGGTCCCATGTAATATGTCGAAAACGAATCCGGGTGAAAGAAAATTGCAGGGGTCATTAGCCCTTAAAAGAAAGAAAGAAAGAACGAAAAAGAAACGTGTCAGTTTTCTTTGGCCATTCTTTGAACCGAGCGAGTGGATGTTATTGTATCAATTTTACTTGATAGACCCAATTAGGCCATTAGGATTTCTTCTCCTCAAACGGATTTTGTGTTACAACGCTTTTGATACTTTAACATCAAAGTTCAATCAAACAAAAACATTATTTCTTTTTTTTATTATTATTATTATTGGTCGTGATAAAATTAAATTCAGACTCGTTCACATGGAAATGCTCTTATATTCCCTGCGCATGCAACATTTTACAATTGTTTAACAATCGAAGCAACAAGAAAATTAAATTATAAGATATAATTTGTGATCTGGATTAAAACGGAGTTATCGGTGGGTTTCAAGTGGGGAAGAAGGAGTTATGACTTGGCTTGTAAAGAAGGATCTTAGAGGGTGACACACGGTGAGTATAAATCACTCCTGGGCAGTTTGGACATGAAACCGCATTGACAATGTTTTCCTGCCACAGCAGGGCGCTAGGGAACTGCAGGACACGCAAAATACCGTCTGTAACACCACCACCACTAATAATAACAATAACAACAACAACAACATGTTGTTAATAATAATAATAATAATAATAATAATAATAATAATAATAAATTGCTTTGTGATACTTTTATTTGAAAAGCTACTGATATTCTTTATACTTAGCCCCCCTAACTCTTTCGGTAGTTGAATTCATAAAAATTATAGAATAAACTTATTAAATAAATGTGTATATAGGCCTGGTAGAGATGAAATTCCGCGGGATAATCGTGTTCCCGTCCTTTAAAAATAATTCGTTTTTCAAATGCAACTGCGAACCGAGATGTAGAAAAATAATACTGAAAAGGATTTGCTGCATTTCAGGATACATTTTAAGTTTCATTATTTGGGATGACTTGTAAAATGTGGCCTATTTACACTTATTTGCACGCGGCAAATTGCTGCTGGTATGAGGAATAACAGAAGTACACCTTTGTTTGTCTTTCAGATAATGAAATCGATGCAGGTAAAAAAAAAAAGGCCTGCATGTTGCGTCGTCTTCAGGAGATTAAAGGTAGAAGGCGAGTCCGAACTGACTCAGGGTTGATGAGTGGCTGCTTCAGTGAAACACACCGCTGTGCGCTTTATAGTTTCCCTACCTGGCGCTGCTGCTGCACGACATCCCGCAGTGTATGCACATACGCACACACACACGCACACACACAGGCATTTTGCATGCTCAAAAAACCCGGGACAAAATAAAGTTACCACACCGATTGAGGCTGAAAGACAAAATAATATCATCCCAGCAAAGAAACAAACTGAAGTCCTTAACTGCAGATTAAATCGTTCTTTTTTCACATTATAGTAGTTGCTGCTGCAGCTGCTCTTCCCTCCCTCTCTCCCCCTCTCTACTGCTGCTGCTGCTGCTGCTGCTCATTCAGAAAGCTGAATAGCTTGGATCAGCGAGAGTCACACAAACAGCTGGCCCGCGCTGACATCATCTGAATGAAAGCCTCTCCTCGGCCTCACGTCGTGCGCCCTCTCCTTTCCGCTACCTGCGCAAATGGCACAGGGACGCTCGCGCACGACAACAGCGCAGTTGACATGTTGTTTTGTTGCCTTCCTTCAGTTCAGAGCAAAAAATATTGCTAAACAAGTAGGTCAAAAATGCAATTCGTGAATAATCCAGACAAATCTATAAAGGAGATGAACAAATGTTATGTGTAACCTATTTATTAAGGCTTCTCCATTTATTATTAACAAATAGACATTATTAACATCACAGATAGGTTAATGTGGTAGTCTGATGCAATTAAGTCACCTCTTTTAAAGTATATTTGCTGCTGTTTATGTCTAATTATATTAAGTATTACTCAGGTACAGATTCATTCATTCTGGGAGCTGCTTGAGTTTTTATTTTTTTAACTGTAGCTGAGCGTTTATACTTGCCATGTTCTTGAACAGACATTACACCTCATTATTTTGGTGATAATTGATGATCTACAGGACTCTTGTAAATACAACTGCATGTCACAACAACAGAAAATAATGTGATGGAGGTCATCTGTTGAATATACTTGTAGGTTTCTGTGTGAGCTTTCCTTGCAAGTTATGGCAGATGTTGCATGATGATTTATCCCGTTTTACAGGTTTTCCTTTTCAATGCTTTCATAAAATTGTGGCTGCATTGAACGGAATTAAAGAGTATTACGACTGGTGAAACAAACACTCCTGTCTAAACATGCTCTGCCTGTGATGAATCATGTCCTTAACTATTACCTATACTCCATTCAGGAGAAAAATCTCATGTATTATTAATTCTTTAAAGATGAATGTATATCACTGTAAAAAAAATGTGGGCAAAGAGTCAATATCAGACGAGGAGATGGAAAGAGTTTGATAAGTCGGGTCAAGCTGTGTGTAAATGCAACAACAGCAAAGGTCTCTCTTGTTCACCTCGACAGACTATGGCTATGACTATAGCATAGCCATATGACTTGACAGACTAGGCTGTTTCAGGTCTGTGTCAGGTCTGTGTCTCTGTTAACTGATAAACGAGGAGGCAAAATACCTGTGACAGGCAACACAGACACACATTTGTCAGTGTGGACGAAAACAGAGGAGAAACTGCACACGTTACAGTACTCTTAGTTTATATCCCCAACGTTGTATAGAAGAATTTACTCAATGATTAACCTGGTTAAAAAAGGATGGGAAAATATGAATATTTTTGCAGCTGCATGCACAAATTTGTGAACAAAAACAAGACTTTCTAAGGACCAAAATCTTGTATGTACTTTAAAGTAATTTAATAATAACAGTAATAATAATAATAATAATAATAATAATAATAATATGTATCATGATATATTTTTTATTCAGTATTAAAAGATAGATCTCATGTTTATGCATTGTGTGAGCACCCTAGAGACAAAATGCATTACTACTGCTTAATAAGTTAGCCGTTTTCTCCAAAGTGGGAAGTTTAAGACCACAGCTAGTTTGTTTCGTCTTCTTTTTTTTTCCCCCTTGACTGAAAAACCTGTCTTTATTAACATGTCAGTGATCATCATCATCTAATTCAAAACGGTTTTATCACCAAACATTTTTTGTCCATATTAACGAGCCCTAAGACACCACAAATGTTGACAAGACTAATTTATCTGTCAATCTCTCAATACCTCCACTCTTATCCGACCCACTAATCAAGCAACGCGTCCTCAGTCCTTAACAAAGAACTTCATTTTCACTCCTCTGTGTGTTTTTCTCCAAGCTGCTGGGATCACTTCTGCAGGGAAAGACCCCACTCTCCCGCTCCAAGACTTCAGCCTTGTTTGGGACTGTCTGTCAGTCAGGAAAAAAGCAGCCCCTTGTTCTGTGCACTCTGCTCATATCATCACCCAGCACCCCCACTCCTGCAGAACTTCCACTCCCAAAAAGCGTCTCCAAATCTGATTATTCTTGTGTTTCATCAGGTTGAGAGATTTGGCCGATGGCGTATTGGCATTTGACTTCTGATTTATCCTCTTCTCCTTCTTAGCTGCAAGTGGAGCTCTGCAGCTGGCAGCAATTGCATGAGTCGTATCCCTTTCATTAAATCCTATGCAGAGTATATTGAAGTTTTTCCATCTTGCCAATTTGTTTAGGTGCTGCCGATAAATTTCACCACTCTTCAGGAGTGTTTTTCATTCAATCAGAAACGAGTTTATTGAACCGTTTTGTTTTAAAGGAGCAAACTACATTACCTGTCGTAGCATCCTCAGGCAAACCACTAACATTTAGGAAAAATCCAGGCACAGAATGAAAAACAAATGCCACTTTTCTGAACCAGAAGGTTTCTTGGCAACCCTGTATACCATCTTAGTGCCACACCTGTATGCCACTTCTTCCATTAGCTGCAGAGAGCGGTTGATGGGGTCTGAGAAGATTAGAAACAGATCTAAAGTGACAGCCAAATGGAAAATGTTCGACACACTTCCAGAGATGGGCCACAATGGAAGAAAAGAGAGAAAAACAATGAAGAGAAAAGAATGTCTGACCTCCAACCATACACACCCACTCCTCATGGAGCTTAAAACTATTTCTTTCATAACTTATTCCATAGTGGTTACTGCAGCCCTGTCTCTGAAAATTACATATATATACAAAAACATGTGGATTCCCAAATGTTTTGGAAATATTGATGCTTAAATTAAGGTTACGGATTTCAACATTACAGTCATTGTATTTAAATTGTTGCTCTGTTTCAAATCTTTATATTGAGGTACTATGCGTCCATGTATTTCACCATATGTCATCTGTGCTAGAGGATAAAATATTTTTGTAATTATATTTGAAAACAGGACTATATTGTGTGATGCTAGATATGTTTCTTGTGGTTTATTCCAAGTGAAATTACATTTTTCAAACCCTAAAACTATTTCTATGGCTAGAACTAACCAAACAGTTGCTTGAAAAAAATTAAATAAATAATCTTGCCAACTGAATTAACTTACAGATGAGATTTATTTTTTCATCGTTGTTTAATAGTTTATCATATAAGAGAACATGTGACACTGTGAGGGAGCATCTGTGCTTATTTGTCTGAAAAAGGTTCAACACCATCTCATTACTTCACACTTCACTATGCACTTCCTCCAGTTTGCTTTCCCAACAAAGCAACAGGCTTTTATGTGACACGCTCTCTGCCTTCTCCCCTCGTCTTTTATGAAAACACACTCTGACCCTCACCGCCCTCCATCAGCAGCCGCACTGATCAAAGACACTAACATTACAACTAAATTTAGAGCAAGCACCTGCCACAACTCTGCCCAGAGTGTATGCATTATGTTTGTTTCTTGATTTATGGACGTGTGCGTGTATATGGGTGTGTGTGTGAGAGAGAGAGAGCGAGAGAGTGAGAGTCTGTGAAGTTATTCTCTCACACACACGCAAGCATTGTGATTTCTCTCATTGCTGCTGCCAAACAGCATCAGAGAAAAGCTGTTGTGCTCCTTTAGAATGAAATTAATGTTTAAATATTTATTCACGTATCTTCACTTGTACACCTAGGCTTATATTGGCTGTGTAAAACATCAGTGCCACAAAATAGTGTGTTTGTAAATGTGTCCACTTGGAACGGTGCATTGTACCGAGCAAACGTCCCATAGACTTAACCTCCATTACATGCTACTGCTCGGTTGTCAGGTTGCCTGGGCAGCTGGGGAAAACCAATTCAAGGCTCCACAATATTTTTTCTTCAAAACAGCTATTGTGCAGTCACAAAGCAAGCACGTAATTGAATGTCCTTTCACATTAAAAGATGAAATGGCTGTATTCCTCATGTCCATGGGTTTTAGAGGCTGCACCAATCCAGGGGACATACTTGCCGCGTTGCATTAATTGCTTTGCTCATTCCTGATGACTTTAGAGAACTCCTTTAAAATATTATTATTATTATTATTATTTTGTGCAGCAAATTCACAACTGATGAGGTAAACTGAAGACGGTTAGTAGACAGGCAAGCCTGTTTATTTTAAAGAATAAAACATGGGTAATTTTTTTTAAAGAACTCTGTAACCATCTAATGGAAATACAAATGTCTCAAAATGTCGCAAACTGTTTATCTCTATGCTATTTTATTTATCTACTGCTTTGCTGACAGTAAAGCTGTCCTTGGTTCATGGTTGCATGGAAATATATATTGAGACATAACTTATGAAAAGAAAATCAAGGCAATTGACTTACTTGTGAGCAGATGTGATACTAACATTACATGAATGTCAAGGATGTTACAAACACACCCACCATTGTCTTTCTCTATAGGGCAGATGGCGTCCTGCACTAACACAAAGTCATTGTGTGACATATTTCCATTTCTCCAGTATATGCTAGTATATACTCCATTCAGTTTTACTCATCCTGCTCTTTGCAGTCCATTGGACATTGAACAGTGTGAAGTCTCACAAAGAAAGAAAAGTTTCACCTTGTCAAAAGGTAAAAGCAAAACATTACTGGGAATGCTTCCATCACTACATTTTCTATTACTTCTGTTACCATGAATGTATTATTTGCGTGGCTCCATTGTGCTCTGTCTTGCTCCTCCTCCCTTGCTCTTCAGGAGGAACAGAAGGTTAAGAAGAGAGGAGTAAAAGTGAGCACACAGAATGCTAAAAGCATTCCCCCCCCCACCCCACTCCTCGTCTTCCTACTTCAGGCCTTGTGAGATAATGAGGGCCTTGGCTTTGTAAACATTATTTCTGGCATATTGCAGCTGCCATCAGCTTATTTATGGCCTGAATTTTAATAATCTAGGAGCTAATATGCTTCAGAAAGAAGGGGAACGCATAGTTAAGCTCGAGTAGAGCCAAACATTGGTTTCCTACACTCAGCAATGAGGCCACTCAACGGGAACATCAAACGCTCTCTCTCTCTCTCTCTCATGCCTGGCCCACATTAATTGTACATTTATTGTTCCCACATAGGTTCCTGGGAAACCAAAGAAGGAGAACATGGTCCGAGAGAGAGAGAGAGAGAGAGAGAGAGAGAGAGAGAGAGAGAGAGAGAGAGAGAGAGAGAGAGAGAGATTAGTCATGAGGAAGAGACTGAATAAATATCTTTAAGAACAACATCACATTGACAAAGGATTTCATGTTTCCTCATCACTAAATGACAACAAAGAAACACAATAAAGTGCGCGTTACTACACCATATGCAAAGGTGAATTATCTGTTTTGTACATTGCAAAGAAAAGGTGAGGTGAATGTAAAATGTGGCAACTTAATATTCACTTGCATGATAAATAGTTGACAAAAGTAATTTTGTGAGCACTTTCACACAATTACAGTGATTGCTATACTGCACAAAACTCCACCTTAGTGTAACTCCAGTGACATTACACATCAAAGTCCGTTTGTGGGTTTTTGAGGGAAACATTTGTAGCTTATACATAAAATGATATGTATCATTGACTGATAAATGCCTTGAGCTCTCAAGCCTAGTATCACTCGGGTCTGAAGACTACTTGTCTGTAGTCTGCTCGAGGCTTGTGGTTTAGGCTGCATCAGGCAACACTGTCTCAGTGCTCCATGATATATAACTGACTTGCTTTCTTTACCTGGCACTGTAGCAAATATAAGAACCAGATTTGATAAAGAAGAAAAATATAAATAAAACAAAAATATCCTTGGTTCAGACTACAATGATTTTGATCCTTTTTTCTGGCAATGTGAAATGGCTTTACATACAAATTCTTTACAATAAATACAAAACAATGTCCTTTAGCTCAACAGACATAATCATATCTATGATTACAGATTTTTTTTTTTTAATCACAAACACAGCTTTATGTTCTGGTTAAAATAAATACACAGAAGGACTGAAAAACATGTTCCCTAACGAAGGTCAGGCAACCTTTGTTGTGGTTACAATAACAACTAGGTACTTTTCATGGTCTTGTCTGAGGCAAAGTTTTGCTATCAGTTTGAGAAAAGGGGAAACAGACAGTCATCACCTCACCTACATTTTGTTAACCCATCCCTAATCAACAAAATCACACTAATGTTGTTCTGTGGTATTATTTGCAATGATTCTCCTGCAGCCAAGCCTCAAAAACATGCGGTTATGGCCTCAGGAGATACTGAATTATTACACGTTTAGAATCATGTACAATTCAAACATTAATTTTGCTTGCCTGCACAAGAGCAACATCACCAATGGGATAAATTCACTAGCATCAGATACTGGTAATAGAGACTGCATCATAAACAAATTGATATGACAATAAATCTAACAGTATTTTGACTTAGCGGGTATGTACGATTTTTACAATATTATTGAGCTGGTTAAAGTCTTTGGTAGAGAAACCCATGAGATGTAACCCATTGCTGTTGTGCTCAAGTGCATGAGGTGCAAAAAGACAGGCCAGTAAATATACAGCTCCTTGTCTCTTATTCTGCGACAGAGGCTGAGAGCATGCAGTCGGCTGTGGGACCAAGGTTACTGCAAGTTTAAAGGGCAAGGTTCAGAAAAGTAACCGACCCCGTTTTGCCCCCACACACTCCTTAGCTGTCCATATTTACGAGGTGTAATTTTTATGCGAGTGCCAGGCAACAACAGGTTTAAGAGGGCCAGTGTAACCTTCCTGGGGCCCGTGTTGACCTACAACCCGGCTACAATAGTTTTCCCTGGGCCACAATTAGGACCAGGGCTTCATTGAGTCACTACAGCATCATGCTTTCATGGAGACTCAGTCTGGCTCCAGCTCTCTCTCTCTCTCTCTCTCTCTCTCTCTCTCTGCAGCCTAAGAAATGGCTCTGAAACAGTCACATCTCTGCCTTCTCACCAGGCAAGGGAGCACTACCTAGCTTTATATACCTAGTTGGACACTTATGTACTTTATGTTGAAAATGTTTTCACCAGTTTACCTTCCTTTGAGGTGGTTAGAATCTTGAAAAATGAGGAAAAAAGTGAAAAGCAACAATTCCATTATTACTTTTTGGTACAGTCATGTCACTTCACTCCCGCGTCAACCATCGTTCTCTTTGCTTTACTGCCCCTTTCCCTTTTTCAGTCTCTCTGGCCTGGTGAGATATGACAGTCCCTGCAATGCCCAGCGACACAGTGAATATGCAGCAGGGGCTCACTGAGTCTCGCCACACAGACTTGTCACCACCGTTCACCATCAAACCCCAAACTACCAATTAACTCCTGAGCCAACCCCCACCTGCCCAAAGGCACAGTGACCTGCCCCCCTTCGGTCTGCTCCATTCCACACAACACAACCCCTCACTGCCTCTCAGCCCTCACTGCATACTATACAAACATGCCCCATGAGATGCCCCATGACTCCATGACATACAGATGCCTAGAGATATTCCTCCCCATCTGTGTGTGTCCGTCCGTCTGTCAGACCCCTGAACTTTACAAGAGGATAAAGTCAATTTGTCCCTGCATGTTCCAGACAGAGCCCTGTGTGGCTATAACAACATATCTTTTGAAGGAAACAAGAAAAGACCAACTGGCGAAGTCTACAGCTAAATTAACCCATTAAAGATCGATGGATTAGCTTTAAGTGATAAATATGTAATTAATTCTCTCCTTTTCAGTGGTGTATAGTAACACAGAAATTAATTGCTAAGGTTAATGCACTGGCTGTGTAACAAAATATTAATATCACAAATGGATTTAAGTGAACTGTTTGGTAATGTTTCAATAGAAATCTTCAGGTAACCATTATGCAGTTCAATTATTCTAACGTTTGAAAAGACAACAGTGGAGGACATCCAGCCATTCTTTTTTCCTGCTTGGTTTGTGGCTGCTTGTTTTAACAAGACATCAAGCTTTATATGAGAAGAGACTACAGTTATTGAAGAAACACCAGTTGCAAGGGAGTTACTTTTTTCTGTCACTCAATCAGCTGACTGTCGTGGGTGAAGCCAGTTTAGCTCCACCCAGACCGTACTGTAACATTTTACTCAAGAAAAGGGTTATTTTGGTACAGTTTCTAATCATGGCATATTAGGCTAAGGAGCAGAAACAACAAAGGCAAAAGTTCTTTTTAAAAACTATCTGGTATCTGTAATTTTAAGTCACATATCCAGTCTCTCTCTCTCTCTCTCTGTCTGTCTCTCCATCCCTACATTCTAAAAATAGAAAGCAACAATCTGTCTCACTCATATACATTGTAGCTACCAACATTCTAAATAGTAATTTGCATTTAATCATACAATAAATGCTTATTTAATAAGAAGCCCAGTATTCAAGTACAGCAGGGGACTGCATCCAGTCCCAGCTGACATTGGGTGAGTAGCATAGTAAAACTTGGGTGCTGATATACAGAGCCAGACAACCATTCAACCCCCAGATAAACAGTTATGGACAATTTACCATTGAAAGTTTACTGTACATCTGTACAGGGGCTGTGGGAGAAGCTAAAGTACACAGCAAAAATAATGTGACATGAACAAACAGCTCATTCTGTGGGTCTACAGGGTTCAAGTCTGTCACTGTCCCACAGGAGACATACCGCATTAGCACGGACACGTCACTTGGTGGAAGATGACACACTTTCATAGCTCCAGTTCTGGCCAGAGTTCCCATGTTCATCAGTTTCCCATAAGAGGTCATCCTGTGAGCAATCAGCTGTCTCTTTCACCTTCTGTGGTAATTCCTAATTATAGGATCACTGTGCCCGGAGAGATGCCTCCTCACTGTGTCATTCTGAAACCTCCCGGTCCTCCTCATATTCCAATAGCTGTTTTTCACATAATCACAAAGCATGACTGCTTTAATGTGTGTGTTGTGCACACAACACTGTGATGGTATAGATATGTGTGTGTGTGTGTGTGTGTGTCAAAGAGGTTCTTGTAAATGTACCTGTGCATATCCACAGTTTCTGTTTATTGGTATGCATCTGCTGGAGGATAAAGCCTGGTGCACCTAGTGTAAACAGGTATTGATGAGTCCACACAAGAGCGGGACTCTCTTTCAGCATCCACACCTGTTTGTGCTCACCCATCACAAAAAGCAATGATGCATCAGAAACTGAATCCGCTGAATTGCTCACTCATTTGGACTAATCAAATATTTTATTTCTTCAGAGTTTATTGTTTTACTTTTCACTGCCTGGTTATTTATTGCCTTTAATCGTCCTCACTGATGTTTCCATATGATTCATAGGAGTCATGTTTTGGGTCAGTTGTTCACAGAACAATTGTGAAATGAGATTTGTTTAGTCTGTTGCACTGTATTGTTTCCTGTGTCCCATGCATCAGGTATCAGTGAGTGCAGTTGGCATTAACCTTTCAGTTGAATGTGGTTAGATTATCAGAGCCCGGTCAAGGGTAGACACATGGCCCTTTAACTCTGAAAAGACTTATTTTAGACAGACCAAGGTCACAGTAATCTCTGCTGCTCCGCTTCTACCATCTACCATCTGTGGGAGTTGAATTGGAGAAAGGTGACGAGGCATTTTATCAAATTTGGACACCTCCACTGACACTACAACAATGGAATCCAGATTTCTCCCATCTGTGGACACATGATATCAAGAGCGTGAGCTTTCACTTCATGCATTTCCTCTCATCTCCTCCTCCTTCCACAAATCACAAGTAAGCTCTCCAGCAATCACTGAGAGGGTCATAGGGCATCTCCTCATGCTTGTCAGTCACAGCAGTGTCCAATTTGAAGTCCTGGACTGCCCCAAGTACTCTGGTCCAGGTTAGGAGGGAGAGAGAAAACAACACACAGTGGCTAAAAATTGAAACAGGAAGTCAGATACAATAGAGGAGACCTTTGATCCATGATTAGGGGGAAGACTTCCCCTCTGGGTGCAAACTATTAATGTGAAAGTGACTCTGCCCATTACACATTTGTTACAGCAAATAATAGGTCTAAAATTAGCACACAATGGCAGGCAGACGGGCGACACTTGCACCCAACCATGTGCAGGAAGGGAGCGGGAGGTAATTGTATAAAAATGAGTGATTTGTTGTGGTAGGAGCTGGTTAGAAGCGCCTGTCGGTCGGCATCTAAGGGCAAAGGAGGAGAACGAAGGCAGAAGTTGAGATGGCGGACTTTGCTGATTGAACTCTTTTTTGCAGTGTAAATCTGTTGTTGCTTAAAGTGGGTGTTAGTGACTCCTTTCTTTGCGTTGTTATTCTCTTTTGATACAGTGCAGATCCGGAAAAACCAAAGAGAAGAAGAATGGCCTTAGTTAGAGTTTCTTCTCACAGCAGGATTATGAGATTGGTTACAGTGAAGTAATTGTGGCATCTTTTTCGGCAGCAGGTTGGAGTAGACAAAATTTAAAAAGCAGAATATTCCCTTTTAATAATAAGAGGAAACTAGATTTTAACACTATAGCCTCACAGGACAAATTCAATTGTTGTAATTTGGTACATCCTGTGCTGTTGTTTTCATGTTGTTTTACTATGTGGATGCAACGCACTTGAGTGAAAATAAATTTGTAATGGGGACAATTAAGTAAATTGTGCCATACTGCATTAGGGTAATGGTAAAATACATTTCAGTCATAGTCATGGAACCTGGGAAACTTTGATTGTGATGCAATCTGCTTTCCACCAGCACACAATACAAAAATTAAGCTGCAGCAGTGAACTTGTCTATTCAAAAGACAAGCTCTGAAAGCCCCCAGAACTACTTATATCTAACAAATGCAACAATTACAGAACCTTGATGGAAAGCGAACTTGATTTGTGAAGTTTTTACAAGGCCAAATGGAGAAAGAGAGGGTGAGAGCGAGAAAGCCGTCTGTTGTGCATTAACTTTTTTTGGACAGCAAAGAGTTTTTTTTCCAGGCACTGAGGGATTCAGAGATGCTGATGTGTTTTCTGTCTTCTTAAGTTTGTGCGTTGTTCTGCGTCAATACTTATGTATTATTTAATCATTTTTTATTATAACCTAGTGTACAATATTATCTCAAATGTCATCTGTGTGTATGCACACACATGTGCGTGCACACAATACAAGCGTCAATGAACCGCGTACAGACTGGCCAGCAGCAGGGATTAAAATATCCAATTTCCAGTAAACTGCGGTTACCGAAAAAGTCTACATATGGATGCACACTAACACACCAGCTGGATTATTAGCACAAAGGTAGGTAAGGTTTTAAGATAGTTGTTTATGATGGTGGATGTGAAACTGTTAAAGGTTAAAGTTGTGGTGTGTAAAGCCACGGCACTGCCATACAAGTTCCAGCCTCCCCCTGCTGAGACAAAGCTCTGAGGTAGACGAGAGCCGACAGGGGATACTTTCCCTGACCTCCTGTAATGAGAACAGCCAAGAATGTGGCGAAGTTTGGTTGCGGAGGCAGACAATAGGGTCTGCTGGGGATCATAAACTATCTATGCCAGACTGATTAAGAAGAAAGCAAATGTTCATTGTTACACGGTCATGGGTGTATCGCTGTTTACTGGCATACAGATTTACTGAAGTTCAGATCAGCTACCCTTTCTTGTTTTCTGGTTTATGTATTATTTGTAAAAGGTGCAATCTGTTGCAATTATTAGCCAATGAATTGTATTAGTATCTACATGAGAATTAGATAGCTAGATAGCTAGATAGCTAGATAGCTAGCTAGATAGCTAGCTAGATAGATAGATAGATAGATAGATAGATAGATAGATAGATAGATAGATAGATAGATAGATAGATAGATAGATAGATAGATAGATAGATCGTAATACATGTCAGTGCAATGTGACATACTGAATTTTGAGACTAGAGTAAAGAGAGGTGGAGGAAAACTGTGTCCCCAGCTGGTTTTGGCTATCTAATAAACATGTAAACAGTGCGTTCTCTACCTCATTAGGTGATTGCAGAGGCCGTTTACTCTCCATAAATCAGGGCCCAGGTTATCAAGGCCTCTGATCTTAACTGTAGCGGGCGCCCAGCTGTCTACAGCCGCACTGACAAGGAACAGCAGGCTTGGAGGAATCCAATTCCCAGTCTCTCCCACCTTTCTCATTTTGCAAATAAAAGAGGAGATATGTGCTCGTAAGCGCACGAGTACACACGTGAACTGGTCATCAAACTCACGGTATGTTGTTTGCTGGACTGGAATACTGACAGTATAATGTCTCCTTTTTCAGATGACAGGTGATCTTTTTCCTAGACAAGTGATTTTCCAGCAGATCCCAAAGGTGTAACAGCAACATTAACAGAAAATGTGCTTCATCACCATTGTGCGAGGAGCATAGTCTCCAGAGAGAAGGTTGAGTGAAAGATGAAAAAGTTAAAAGAATGAGAAACGGCTGTGTGAGTTTGCCTTCAACCGCCTCTCATGCCACCATAAAGGTTGCTACATGCCAGGTTCAAGCACAGTATCACTCTCTTATTCTCTAATGTAAAACACACTTTGACCTTGTGCGAGTCAGCCAACTAAATGTTCAAGTGCTAACCTAGCACGGTTAGGCTTTCTCAAGACATATGCTAGATTGCCAGGCGTCCAGTGTACTTCTCTTGTCTTTGACTGTTTCTTGTTCAAAAGATGCATTTAAGATGAACTGATTAAAAACCAATGAAAATCAAAGAATAAAGAGCTAAAACATGTGCCACATAGCTCTTACAGTGTGGGCATCAGTGAAGCTGTATTAGTTAGAATTACACGATGAAAAAAAATAACTTCAAAAACTGTGTGTAATTATGAGCCATAAAGTCTTTATAGCCACCAAGCAAATAAGAGTGTTGTGCTGACAAGGTTTAAATTGTTTTTGAAAGTCTCAGCTGCAAATCTTATGCTAAACTCTCCACTGCTGATTTAACTATTCAAAAATATAAAATTATTAAAAAAAACACATTGTGAAAAAGATTAATAATAAACCCTGTGACAGTGCACAACATACACTAAACCGCAAACACATAAGGCACTGATAAAAATGTATCATTATTTTAAATTAGAAAATGGAATCACTTCCAATGGGAAGAACTGATTTGAAGCTCCTCTACTGCTATTAGTCAATGTGTGTGTTTTTTCCCCCAATTATATTGTATATAATAGACAATCTTCCTTATATACTGAGTTGGCAAGTTTTATATTGATCTGGCAGGTTGACTGCAAAGCCAGGAAGTGAAAGTGTAGATGTTGGCGAGGAAGCCAGGGCTTTCTCAGCAACTGAAATCTAAGAGTTGTAGATCCTTTTTGGTCAGCCTTGGGTTGAAAGAACCTTTCGATGGACTTAAAATTCAGGGCTCAGGTTTCCAGGCAAACGGTGCAGAATGATCCTTTCTCTAAGTTTAGCCCATGAGACCTTGTCCTGAGCTGATTCAGGAGGCAACTTTCAAGGGACAGCTCTTTTTTTGTATGAGGTACTGTACTTATCAGTGTGATACACACAGCAAAAGCTTCCAGTGCAGAGAAGACGACATTCTGGCTGTGTGTAAACTATTTTCTTTTAAAGCTTAATTGAACAAATATACATAACAACGCATACAATCACAGAAACCAAGAGAGAATGAACCAAATCTGGAAAGGATGGAAATAAAGGAAAGAAAATTAAAGTTATCACAAAGTGAACAGACTAAACAATCTTCAAACAAAAGAAGAGGATGACAGCAATAACAACAAAGATAGCAACAGTGAAGAGGTGGGACTATGAAATCATCATTTCCTCAAAGTAGCGTATTGGTTGTTGACATGAAAATGTCAGACTGGCGTTTTGAGGTTTTCCTACTCTGGTTCCCCTTTTCCAAAAATTATGAAATGCTGTTTCCATGGTGATGAAACGTCGATACAATAATAATCATTGTTGGATTCACTTAGACTTGTTTTCATGCGGACAGCCTCTAGCAGGTGCAACAGCCAATTGTCTGGCTGCCTACAAAAATATTTATTCATAATGAATACAACAACAACAGACCACTAACTGAATAAAGATCATCCATTCTTTCATTATCAATATCGCTTACCCTTTTATGTGTCACAAGGGAAACTGAAGTCCATCCCAGCTGTCACTGGACAAGAGGAAAGGTACACTCTGGGTCAGCAGTACATCACAGGGCCAAGATACAGAGGCAAACAACCATTTACACTCTCACTCATACCGACAGGTTATTCAGAATCTCCAGATGACCTCATGTCAAAATGCATGTCTTTGGCCTGAGGAAAGAAGCTGGAGAAGAAAACCTATACACACACATACACACCACATAGTAGTGGTGTAGCTTCTGTCATCGAGTTCACACACCGAAACATTTCACACCACTGCACTAACCACACCCAAAACAATGTTGTGTCCTCAGGTGTTCCACGTGGCTCTGTTCCATTTCATCATGCCAGTTCAAACATCATGAAATGGAAACATATTTTAAGTGCAGGCGATAAGTGGGGCATGACTTTGAAACTCTACCAGCTGATCGACAAACAGCAGCAGGTTAAAGAAGTGCTGTGATAAAGCTGAATTTCACCTTTTTACAACTTGTAAGTTGTGGGAAAGATGCTAGTGCACCCATTCTATATGAAGTCAAACATGACAAGTCACATTAAAATGTATTATTTACGGTGTTGTTGGCACATGTAGTGTTTTTTTTTTGTTTTTTTTTACCTGCGGCACATTGATAACCACACCTAGTTGACAAAATCTGGCACTGTGCCACTTGGGTTTTTGAGGCACACTTCATAGTGTCATGGGAAATGTTTAGATTAGTCATTCACCTCAGCTTCCTCAACCACATTACCTTTGCAGTGGATGTTTGCTATTGCTGTCCCCACAAAATAAACACAAGAACATACAGAACAACTTATTGTTGCATTACAGTAATAAATGAAACATTTTTAATGAATCTTAGTAAAATTATTATTAAAAACTGCACTGTAATAAATTACATTTACATATAAATACATACATACTGTATTTTAAGTCATTTTGAACAATTGTTATGACAAGAACTACCCTCATGATGGCAATGCTGATACTGGTCCGAACTGTTCCACTAACACTGCATCAGTATTTGCTTTAGGGCTGAGCACAAGTGTATGTCTGTTGGAAAATGAAGAGTTTGACTGTAATCAGACTTCACTTATTATTGATTTAACACAGTAAGGTCTTGTGGGAAAGAGGTGAAACACAGAAGAGAAGAGAAGAGAAGAGAAGAGAAGAGAAGAGAAGAGAAGAGAAGAGAAGAGAAGAGAAGAGAAGAGAAGAGAAGAGAAGAGAAGAGAAGCCAGATGAGCCACTCTTGGTGTGATTAGTCAAGGTGGTGGAAGTGAAGTTAACAGCTATTGACAGACCAGGCGAGCCACAACTATTCTTCACTTCTAATCAGCCTTAGCCTTTAATCAAGTCTGAGGCTGTGAGACAAAATTTCCCAACTACTGATGAACAGCACTATTAAATTACTTCATGATCTGGTTATGGTCTAAACTGTACTCTCCATCATATGACAAAATGCATTTGAAGGTTTACATACTGAGTGAGGCTGACTATACATGATTTTATCCATCAAACAAATAGCATGTACAGTACATGTATTGCTTCCACATTTGTGCCATTTCCTGCTATTTTTTAGTAACCAACCTCTGTCTACCTGTACACCTGGCAACATGTAATGTCTGTAATTTGCTGGGAAGCTGCAGAACAAGGAAGCAGGGAGTACTCTGGCCACATCTTTAACCTATTGAGGCAGGATGATGTCATGATTAAAAGAGGAAATTGGGATCCCTCCAGAACCTAAACACCCCAAGGCTGTCAGGCTAGTCATCCAGACGGCTGGAGGGAGGAAGACTGAGCCAGAGAGACAGAGAAAGAGGAAAAGAGGAAGATGGGGGCTTGGGTTGACCCACAGTGTCAAGATCAAAGCATAGCACCACTTGGCTGACAAGGAGGTGCACACTCCAGGGATAAGTGTGTGTATATGTGTTTGTGTATGTGTTCAATATGTTTGCCATGGATCTCATCCAGCTTCCCTACCCCTTCACCCATACCTCATGCGAAACATACCACACCATTAAACATATAGTCTTATCGCTCCTCTCTTTTTTCCCTCTTTGCATGATTCATCGTCTCCCATGCATGTACACTAACACACACCTCATACACAAACCTGGCCCGTTAAACAAATCAGGCTGCGATACTCTTCATCGCTTCCGTCACTCACCATGGAGACACTGAGAGGTAATGAGGTGAAGGAGACAGAGAGCAGAGACAGACGAAAAGGAGAGACAATGATATTTCTACATATTATGGACAGGGCCACATGGCGGAGTAGTGGTTAGCGCTGTTGCCTTGCAGCAGGAAGACCTGGTCTGAACAAGGAATTTTCTGCATGGAGTTTGCATGTTCCCCTAATGTGTGTGGGTTTGCTCCGGATTCTTCGATTTCCTCCCACAGTCCAAAAAACATGCAGAGGACACTCTAAATTGACTGTAGGTGTGAATGTGAGAGTGAAAATGATAGTTTGTCTCTATGTGTTGGCCCTGTGATGGACTGGTGACCTGTCCAGGGTGTATCCTGCCTTTCACCCTGTGTCAGCTGGGATTGGCACCAGCGGCCCTGCGACCCTCATGTGGACGATAAAGCGGTTCAACATGATATAACATAGACATATTTCAATCATAATTCTCTGTGCTCATACACAGAGATGTTTCTCATGCATGGCAGCAAAAGACTCCTACAAGTACTGTGTGAAATCCATCAATGAGCTGACCAAGTTTAGATTATAAGGGGAACAAGTGACAGACTGTATTGATCAGGGGTGTTTTGACATTTCTTGTTTCTCAGCTACACTAAATCTCTGTCATACAGTGATCACTGGAACAATTATATCCTCCTTGTACAAGAACTCAGCTGAGCTGAACTGGCGAGAGGCCAAAATGAGAACAAGGGATTCTGCAAAACAAACTATGGTTACAACACTGTAGCCGTTTATTTGCCCTTTATCATGTCTCTGGATATTTGTTTTTTCTTTCATTTCACTAGACCAGCCCACCAACAGGACAGCCCTAAATGTGCTTTCCCAGATATGTTTTTATTTTTTTGGTATGGTGAAAATGTCATGTCCTTAAAATGAACTCTGTATTAGCAGAAAAAGAAAGGGAGCCATTCAGAAGAAGATTTGGGTTGCTAAAGAACATCTTGTACTCGGAAAATGACATGTGTAGACGTGACTTACAACCTAGGTGCAGTGCTCATTTCCGGACAGACGGAACGATCAGGCAGGAGCAGGTGACTATTGGTGTGCAAATGTAAGCATGATGCTGAAAAGGAGGTAGTTTTTCAGTTTGTGACCTTACATTGCCCCCAACAACCTTGCAGGCAATCACTTATAGAGCTTTAAAAGGCTTATATTTCCTCACTTTGGTCACATAGGACTCAACATGCCCTTTGACCCTCAACTATGAAATATGTTGTTGCCTCTAACTAAAACAAACAAAACATAATTCCACATCAGCGTCTTCTTCAACAAGGAATGGCACTTGTTGAAGAGGTAATGAGGAGAATCACTGCACTTGTTAGCCATGTGTCAGACAAAAGAATGATTTAGAGCTTAAGTTCACTGACTCTTTGTGTAAACATGTCTCCCTGTTCTTGTTGTGTGTTTTTGTCAAATGCTGTAATGAAGACAGGAATCTCAGCCATGGCAGAGACAGCTGTGAGCTAGTTGTGTGTGATGGTGAGATGATAAGTTATGGTGATCCTATAAAGCCAGTTTATATGAGATTGGAGCGAAGCTGAAATTATCATTGATGCACATAACAAAATTGTATTCCTATAAAAAAAATTTTAACATTTCCTGTAACATTTTATTAACGTTTTTTTCCACTGTTAATAATTACAAAACACAGATGTAAAATTTCCCTCTGAGTCTGAGTTCCCCTCATGATAATCTGGGCAATGTGGATGCACTTGTGGAGGATATCCAAGACTTTAACTAGTGCTCATCAGAGGCCACCTGATACCGAGTGGAAGTGTGTTTTAAGAACCACACGTGCTGGTATCCTGAGTTTGTTTAGGCCAGAACCCTAACTTCCTGGTGGCGTGTGTGTAAATTTAAATACATAGCATTAATGTGTATGGTTATGACTGCACTTATGCTGTCAGAATCTCCTAGAATGGTTGGGTGATTGCTCTGTGTGTGTGTGTGTGTGTGTGTGTGTGTGTGTGTGTGTGTGTGTGTGTGTGTGTGTGTGTGTGTGTGTGTGTGTGTGTGTTTGAACCCGCTTGACCCCTGCCCTTCTTTTTCAGCTTGGCCAATTTCACTCGAGCCTGTGCAAGGTCTGGGTGGGAAATAATAAGCCTGGCATGGCTCTGGAAGCTATTTGCCATCAGGATTGGATATGGATTGATTGGAGACACAGTCTGGCCCCTGTCAGCCTGGTGTAGGGATAGTGGAGAGAGGTTGCTGGTGAGGTTGAAATTAGTGAGTAGTGTGGAGCATATGGGGCCTCTGGTCTGGTGTCAGGCATGATTAAGAGGATCTTGGGCCACTGACACAACGCAAACAGCACCAAATGTGCATAAATGGTCATGTGGATGCACATATGTACACATGGTACCAAAGCTCTCATGAAGCAACAATCTGTAGAAAATAAGGTCCTCTCAGAAAAAAAAAATGCTGTGAGACCTGCGTCTGCCATTTGGCTGGGAATGACTGACTTAAATCTATGATTTTCACTGAATTACTAAAGACCCCTGTTCAGTGGTTGTGTTGAACGATTCCTTGATTAACACTCTTGACAGCTCCTCTCCCTGCCAGGTGACTATAGGGAAAAGGATGTAAATGTCATCAGAGTATCTCCATTGATGGCAAATCAGCGAAAACCCTTAATGAAAAACATTATAAGGCTGCCAAAGGTAATATCCCTCCTGATGTTTGAGTTGATACCACAGCTGTTCCATCAAAACCCACTTGATCTCACACTTGTCACGCTTACATGACAAGTTAAAGCAATTTTAGTGCCAACATTTTTGTTTTTTTGACATATTTTACCCACCGTCATTACAGACCTGTGGGAATGTCTCCTAATACTCTCCTAATAACCTAATAATAATCTACTCACTCATCTCATTTTCTACCGCTTTATCCACTAAGGGTCGTGGGGGGCACTGGTGCCTATCTCCAACTAACATAGGGCGAGGGGCAGGGTACACCTTGGACAGGTCGCCAGTCCATCACAGGGCCACATAGAGACAGAAAACCATTCACTCTCACATTCACACTTACGGACAATCTAGAGTGTCCAATTAACCTAATCCCCAAATCTGCATGTTTTTGGACTGTGGGAGGAAGCCGGAGCAACCGGTAAGAACCCATGCACCACGGGGAGAACATGCAAACTCCTTGGAGAAGGCCCCTTGTTCCAACCAGGTTGTGAACCCGGGACCTCTTGCTGCAAAGACTGCAAAGGCAATAATAATCTAATAATCTAATAATCTAATAATGTACACAGAATAAGTTAACAAGAATCCTGCAAATTAGTAGCATTGTCTCTCGTTTCAAATATCATTCAACCCCATTCATCGCAGCTTCAGTTAGTTCCTTCATTTAAATGTTGTATAATTTTTCTCCCTAATAAAATATGTTGAAATAATAATTCTCAACTCAAGATAGTTGATATAATAATAATATAATAATAATATAATAATACATACGAAATAATAAATTAGAGGAATATAGTAAAAGCTTTTACAAAAAAAAACAAAAAACTGACCCTTAACCCTTGTGTGACAGAAAAGTAAAGAAAATTGATAAAATGCCAGTGAAATCTCAAAAGCCTTTTCTCGGGAAATCAAAAGTAACATTTTTCAGGAAAATGTGACACAGCTGCCAAATACAATATCACTCTCTACACAGTATAGTGGAGTGCATATCCAACTGTTAGCCCTTCAAAAGCCGGCCTGATTACACTTGTTGCAATTATAGGAGACATTACTGCCATTTCTGGTCAGACATAAATCAAATATGAATGTGTTTTCTCTCTACAGGGCACCGAGAGGTCTATGGAAGGAATTTGGAGGTGAAAAGTTACTTTGAGTAGATTGTAGGGAGATGCTTTGACTGAAAGATGAGAATCAGTGGAGAGTTTAAGATGACCCAGTAAGGGCAAAGAGGGGAAAATGAGGGAAAGTGGTGACAAGATGGAATGGCGGCCAAAGTCAGAGGAGAACACATACTTTCCTTCTGACAGCAGGGCATTTATATACTAATTTCCAACAGTATATTTTTGACTCAAAATCACAGCTGCACCTGTTGTCATTTTTCATCAATTTAAAAGACAGTCTTCTCATCGTTTTCCTACATATTCTGGAATATCCGTAGGGACATGTGACTATAACAGATCAGCAAAATAACAATTTAATATCGCATATTAAGTATGATTACAAGGAAATGCCTGTTTATCTACGCCTGGTAAATAGTTCAATAAATTACTGACAAACATATTTTCATCAGTGTATCTGACATAAATCAGTCCTTGTGTGGACTTGTGTGTGTTATTAACACACAAGTCCTGCTTGTGTGTTAATAATATATTATTAATTCTCTAACTCAGCTGTTATGAGATATGACCAGGTTCGCTGAATACTTTCCTTTGAAAACTGCAAACTTTGCAAATCATTTATTAAAATGAAGTGAAATTACTCTGCAGCTGTGCATTGGTGAGTGCAGCAACTGAAGAAGAACAGGTAGACCACAGATCATGTAAATACAGTACCTTTGCTGATATGTGGCAGTGTCACTTAATAAATCTGTGCAGGATACTCGTCACTACTTGATGAGTTTTTGGCATAGATGGACAGACATTTTTTCTGTGAATGGACTGAACAATTTTCAGTTGGTGGAATCTATATTCTACAAAACATATTTATTATGTGCAATATTACTTCATCCCAACTCAGGGCTCTAAACTAATTTGATCTATCCACTGCTTTAGTCTACATGCTATATGTAGACATTTGTGGTTCCCCATGATATGTCCTCATGGCTTCAACACTATACATTACACTACAGTAACAACATGGGGATCAGTGCTTAAGGTGGCCAGGTACTGTTCAGCATAAGAGTACCAGCACTTTTATTTGTGTACCGACACTTCTCGAGAGATGCCAATACTCTACTTAGGTGTTCTGTCTAATTCATTATAATGGCCCAGGATTATCATTTCCCAGGGTGCACTATGTGACTTTCAGGTTCAGAGTCTAGAGTTTGTTTCTAGTGTCTAGAGTTTTTATCATCATTATTATTATTATTATCCAGGTATAATCTTGGTAACAAGAATTACTATATGCTATAATCAGTGTAATACCTTCGTATGTCCCAGATGCTGAGCTATACTTGGTTTTTCCTTTAAACATTAAATGGTAATAAACAAAATATTACTTCCATATTATAAGTTTACCATATAATTTCCATATTGTATTGTAATGTAAAGTATTACTGGTATTTACCATGAAACCTAGTGTGCACATTCACCTTCCTCTTTCAATGATGTGATATGAACATTTTATTTTTATCCATTTCTCTTGTTTACAACCAAATATATCAAAAACCAAACAAGGTTCTCACCTGCTTGAGCTGTGTTTCTGGATTAATGCTAATTAGATAACGTTGAATGTTTACAATCTGAACCAAGATGATGAGGTTAAAATTGTACCAGTTTAAAATTAACATATCAACTGCACCAATAAGCCCATTAGCATCCTGGCTTTACCATCAGACAACTAGTGCATTTGAGAACAGCCATACAGTATCTGCTGGGGTGATCAGACACTGAAGCTGTCTTTGAAAAATAAGGTTCCTTGTAGGTGTCAAAGCAGCTTAACATAAAATTAATAATTCATTCTTCGTTTACTGCTTAAGCCCCTGAATAAAGTTTGCAAGGCCACTGGAGCAAATCCCAGCTGACATAAGACAAAAAAGGTACATGCTTGACAGGTCGCCAGTCCATTGCAGGGCCAACTCACAATTTCAAGAGCCCAATTAACATGTTTTTGGACTATAAGAGGAAACTGGAGTACCCAGAGAAAACCCATGCTGACCAAATTTTATAACTGTCTTTTGCTTTGTACGTTACTGTGCATTTGCTTTGTATTTACTGCTTTGTACATATTCTTCCTTGTGCACAGTGTGTATATGTAACTGCTCCAACATCTCACTGTTTGGTAAATGATGTAAAGCACTATGTGTCATTCTGTCAGACAGACAGGCAGTCAGTCAGTTTCAGTCATAAAATATTTTAGCAGTATGTGTAAATATCTTCTGGCTTCACCACTGATCAAGGTAGGCATATTAAATTGTGACGGTCTATTATTCTCTCCTGTCTGTTTCCAGTGACACTGTTGTGTTTCTGTCTGTTTCACTGTTTTCTCCCTTTTCCAAATGTCCACCTAAATGTTGCACTATCAACTTCCCACCAGAGTATATGCTGCAGGCCATGGCCTCACAGATTTATGTGGTGTGTATGTTTGTGTGCAGCAATATCAGTTGCAGTAGCTGCCTTTTATGTTCATGTGGCTGAAGCAACAGAAGCCTGCTGCCTTCTGCACAAATTCCTGCTTTAACAATACTACAGTCCTCCCAGTTGTTTACTCCTTACACTTTTTCTTTCTTGAATATATGTTATATTCATTCTTACTTTCCCTTTAGTTATGCTGCCTTTTGCCCTTTCTTTAACAGGCATCTTACCCTTTAAACCCCTCACTCCTCTCAAACCATCCTCTGTAACCTTCTTCCACTGGCCATATCTTTGACAGACAGGGATTACACAGAGGTGCTAATGCAGGCTACTCTACCCCAGATAAGCTCCATTTGTCAACACACTGTAATTTACATACCAGACAGTGACAAATGTTTGAGAGAGTCATTAGCTTACAGTAAACTCTAATTTGAGTATGAAAATGGTATACTTGTTAAGTGAAATTTTGGCCAAAGTGAGCTGGTAATTGGACCCTATCAGAGGATATGTTTCATATCTTTCAAACAAATTATACTGACCATTCATCATCATCAATTTCTGAAGAAAAATAAAATAAAAACATACAAATTCATTACACATGCAGAATTACATCATCCACATCATGTATCAAGTGGAGCTTATAATGGCTTTGGCATATGTTCTGCAATAATGAGTAGTCATTTTTTGATAGCATTTTTTGTTTAAACACAGTTAGTTATTGATATCTTACAATAGACTATGCACTAACACTGAAACCTCAAATCCAGTATTGTGTGGATGGCGCCACTCGTAGTCAGCCAGTCTCTTCCCCACCTCTGCCTTCCCCAGTGAGGAGCACTCAGAGCCAAGGTCCAGGAATTAGCCCCAGCACCCGGCCAGACAACAGATCAATGGGCCCAGTCCTGTATTGATAGGGCCACTTGGGCTCCAGAAGTGCCTGCTAATCCCTGCAGTTTATCAGCCACACTGACTGCTTAGATGTGTTGTCTGGTACAGTTCTCTGTCGAGCAGACAGGCAGTATCCTTGTGGACATTCACTATTGCACAAACATACACTTTCCTGTACATATACACACACACTTCCTTGCTCCAAACCTTCATGAATACACACACACGCACGCACGCACACACACACACACCGCTACCTATCTTATGATCTTCCCCTTTTCCCTCAAACATGGCGTCAATTGCATTACCTCGGGTTTTAGGGCTGCAGCGATACAGTTGCCATGTCTCAGTTAGCTGTGGCTGGGTGATTGTAACTATATCCACTGTCCTGCTAAATGGGCAGGAGGCTGGCTGGCTGGTAGACAGAAAGTCTGACCGGAGTGTGGCCCATTGATTCTAATGGGCTTTTTAAGGGGCCTAATGATGGGAATCTGTTCACGCCTCGCTTGTCACGCCTAATTAAGCCAAAGCAACAATGAGTCCATCCACACTGGCTCAGGTTACCTCTCTCACCCTTCCTGTTAGAGCTGGTTTTGTTCATTTTAGCCTGGGTAAAATGACTGGCTCACTTGCAGATTGGAGGATGGATAATTCAGAATCATTTGCCCACTCTTGGGAGTCTGCCACATCTGGAATAAATGCATTTTTCTTTGTTTCATGCTGCCTTTCAGGCTCTCCGTTTTTAAATTAATTGTCTTGTGCGAGTTGTATGAATTTTGTTTTTAGAAGAATGATCTATGTTGTTTTTGTTACATATGCTATTTTTAGTCATGTCTTCCTTAAACCATAGCTAGGCCACAACTTCAAATGGCCTAGATGCATCATCTTTGTTGAGCCGGAGCCAAAAACTCATTCAGCCAATCACAATTTACAACAAGTGCTGAAAATCTACATGCACTTGTGTCAGTGACACCAATTTGTCATCAAATGCCCAGAGACTCAACACACCAGTATTTCTTCCACCGGCAGCTTCAACTTGCTGTGAACCTTCATGAAAGCATGTTGCTTGGGGGATGGAGGATGCACACAGTGATGTATAGTGATTAAAACAGACCCACATGCTGGCTTAATGTTAAAAAACGCCTACTTAACATGTTTTACTTTTATTGTTTGTATATGTGTAAATATGATGTTTGTACGGACAGATTGAATAGTTTCTTGTCAGGCTTAGTGATGATAGCAATATATCAGGTATGTGGTGAGGCCAGCAAATAAACGGCATGCACCACCTTGCTCTCTGGCCCTATTTGTGTGCACATGCTTTTAGCCAGCCACTTAACTGCCAGGATTAGTTCTGTAAGGAGATAATTGCAGGGTGAATGTAGACAGCGGTTGCTGTGTGTGACACAGAAAATCCATAGACACCTTTTGTCAACCTTTACTTGTGCTTTTGTCTCAGGGGCGGAGTGCCTCTGTATGGGGGTGTGGGTTGAGGACAAGGTAGAAAGAGAGTATGTAGTGCAGCGTGTGGGCTGGACATTACGTTTGTGATGAGGACTGTTTGTTCATTCTGACATGAATGCTGTCTAAAGCAAGGGAGTGTCTGTAAATATTGATCTCCTGTCTGTAACTGCATGAACTACTCTGCCACAGACTAATACACTCTAAAGCTTTCCTCTTGTTTATCTCCCATTCTATTCTTCAGGATGTTTGACATGGATACAACAGTTCAAATATTACATATGAGACATACAGTAGGGCCTGCCTTTTTGAGAATTAAAGGCTGTTTTATTTAGGAAGCACCCACTAAAACAAACCCATACGTGTATATATTACAAAAGAGCCTCAGCAGACTCTTCCACTCTACTAATCAATAAAAACATTTAGGCAGTTTAGAGGATGAGCTTGCATAACTGGTGTTTGTGATTAGATTGTCATACAAGGAGCTGTCAGTAAGTAGATAAATGTGAAATCAGATAAGGTGCTGCACATGACAGGGTGGCGTAGCACTTGAATATTAGCAAATATGTGTAGCATATTTCCCTGTGTGTGAGTGTGTTGCACTGTTGGCACTCAGTAGTGTCATGCTTCTGCTGTAGCTATGTCATCTGACCTTGCACCAACACTGGCAGGCAGGTCTTGTGATTGGTGGAAAGACAGGAAAGACAGGCCCATTTAGGGGTCCTGACCGTGACTTCAACCCTTGTCCTTCAGAGGCAGGCAGAGAAATGATTGAGTGGAGAAAAATGAATAACTGCTAATAGCAGATTCTAACGCATAGTGAGGCCCTGCAGCTATAATTAAACTTTTCAGTCAACAACAGGCTATGATTTAACAAGGGATGGGTTTTTAGGTAAACACATAAAAGGAAGAGGCTGGGAAAGGTTGAGGTTTTGTATCTGTGTGTGAACATTTGTCCCAAACATTTAGTCTGTATGCCTTTTCATTAATTACATTAGGCTTTTGCTAGTAGCCTATTTGCTTAATAGCCTCACAAGACCGTGTCTGGTATAAGATGCCTTCATGAGGCAACTTAAACATGGCCTGAGGGGCTGTGGTCAGCTGGGGGCCTTGATCACTTTACCTATGCAGTGTCTGGAGTATGTCTCACAGATGACACTGATAATGCTTGTCTTGTAAAGAATTGCGTTTGGCTGCACTATTACCAGAGGCCTGGAGTAGGTAGATCATCACGTCTACAACAACTTGACTCCGCACATGGTTAGATTCCAATCACTCTCTCTGTATATAATCTTTGTATTGGCTGTAATTTCAAGATTGATTATTTACTGATCATAAATTTTCTTTCGCAAAGTCACATTAACTTGACCGTCTAATAGTTCTTTGATCATGAGCAATGAAATAACCTGCCAACTTTGTTGGGACTATGAAGTAACAAGACACACCATTTTCTCAAGATACCAAGGTTGTCAACTTGTTCTTTCTGTCCCTCCATAAATATTACTAACTAAATATTACATCCATCATTTGCTTGTCACTCAATCTACATGTGGGACCCAGCAGACATAGGTCATATTCTTCACAATATCTGATAGATAGCAATATCAATTTGCTTTCCACTGCCATGTATAAAATCATTGAGACAATGACATGTTTTTGGCCAGCCCTTGGGACGTGTCTGAATGTCCTTTGAATGTCAATTCCCAAAACAAATGCATATTTCTTAAGCTTTTCAGAATCCTTTATAAGACACACATTACCCAACTGTGGTGCATTTCTGTGTTTCACAATTCATAAGAGATTGGATGTATAATGTGCTAAGGACTGGAGAGGAATTTCCCCCACAAAATCTATCTATTAAGGACAACTGGTACCTCAGGCATCATCAGGGACAGATGATATAATAATTTGAGCTTAAAGCTAAATTTCGAATTACACACTGACTTCACCTACGCTATGAATGAGCTGATGGCCAGTAATGTGATTTTTAATTAAGAATTTACTCTCTGTCTGGGTAGAACAGTCTAGCTACTGTCTTACAAAAACATTGCCAAATTCAAGACTCTTCAAATCAGTTTTTTTTTTATGTGAGAAAGTTTCCGATCAGCTTTTTCTGCTTAAGGATATTAAACACAGTGAGAGCTTGTACACATGGGCATTTAAAGACTTCTCATCCTTCACATCCAACACGCACACACATCCATCAGTGCCAAGTTGAGACCATATTCACAGCTGTCTCGCTTGAGCAAAATCAAAGATGGTGGCGCCTGTTTGACATGGCGAATATAACATTGTGTCTTTGCGTTTTCCTCCTGACAGCCCCTGGTTCTTGTCACCCCAACGCCATCCTGCCTGCCTTTATAACCTGTTGGACAGCACTGCGTGTCACAGGCTGGGCCTCTTGGCATGTCACGGGGCTGATCAGCCCTGTGTGGCAGCTACCTGACGCCCTGTCTGGCAGTTCACCTCTATCACTGTCATGCTCTCACATTCCAGTTTCGTGAGGCCCCATCACAAACATGATTTATAGCTTGGAAAACGGTGAACGCCGGGGCAGTGCTTCAGAACTTTGGCTACACTTTTTTCTTTGTTCTCTTTGCAGGGAACTTCATATAACACTGATGCATGCCGCCATTAATGGCTACCCTGAAATTATCACAATTTCCTAAATTAAACTCTGTTTGTAATTTTGTGTAAAATCACTGTCTCTGGCCTTCCAGCTACATGATAATTGCTGAGAATGGGAGTCTGGTCATCCAGCCCGAGGGTTGGAAGGCTTCTAAAACATCTTTGTATTTTTCTGTGTTTGACAATCAGGGTCATCTTGATGAGTGACCTCTCTGTTGTTCAGGCTATGCTTGAACAGCAAATATGTGTATTGAGGTGCAGTGTTCCAAGCCACCCGCAGACACTGAACAGGCTAGTGGTGACAGAAAAGTAGCGAGACGAGCCCTGACAGGTCACAGCTTCTAACACGACGTGACACCTAATAAGTGGTGTTTTTCCTCCCAGAAACACACACACACACGCACGCACACACACACCCTGTCATGCCCCTGAAGGCTTTCAAAATAATAAAAGAGAGGGGAGTGCTTGGTGGAAAGAGATGAAAAGGGAGAGGGAAGGATTTAATAAAATGTTTTGCCTTCATAGACTTCCATATTGTAATGTTTTGAACGGTATGGAAATAGTTTGACTCCTGTCATTTTGTTTATATGATGATTTTTAAACAGTCAGCAGCACTAACAAGTCATTTCTATTCTGTCCTTTTCCTCTGTTTTATGTCATGTTTGTGTCCCCCCGACTCTTTAGAAATGAAAGGGAAGAATTGGAAATATCAACAATTCTATGTGTATCGTGTTTAAGAACTCCAGATCATGGCATTGTTTGTTTATGCTGAATTTGTACTCATTTACGTTGTTTCCCTGAAGGCACATTTGACTCTACAACAATGAGGTTAGCAGTTGGTCATGTCTCTGTAATACTTCACATGATTTAGCAAATGTGAATGGTGCTGTTTGTTGGAAAGGGGTAAGGAATAGGCCCTTTGTCAAAACTGGGGATTTTTGAGACAAGGGCACAAACTCAGATTTTGAGAGGGAACAACAAATAACTGTAATAGATTTTTTTATTTGTGAGTTTAAGGATTAGTTTATAATTTAAGGCAAAGAATGGTTCTTCACAAACATTTCCAACATTCTTAAATGCTTTTCCTTGTGATTTTTACAACTAAATGCATTTCATCATCCAGAGGCATCGTGCCCTGACAGTTGCTTGTTTAAGGTTAAGGTTTTATGAGAAATAAAATGTCTACGAATTTTAAAGTCTATGACAATTACAGGCAAGTAGGACTAGATTAAAACATTACCAGGTTTCTTTATTTAATTACTCACTACAGACCTTTTCGAAAACCCCATTCACATTCTTACATTCTTTTACTTCACCTTGTCAGAAACATTTAAATTCTATGTCTTTAGACAGCACAGTTACAATTCCCCCGTGGCAGCACTGATCGATAATTTCAGTTTTACTCAGTAACCTAAGACTGTTTTGCAGTCAGCAACATTACCTGCTTCCTCACCAGCCCTTTCAGTCCAGCTGGCACTTAGACTACCTGACACAAGGGAGATGAATATGAAATGCCTCTTGCTTTGTTTCCCTTCGCAGCCATTGTTGCTTCTGTGATTAGATTTGAGATTGAAGTGCCCCGTAAGCTGATCTGTTGGACGGCAGGGCGTAACACTGCCACCCCCGTCCTGATTGCTGTTGCACACAGTGTACAATATATCTCCTGGCATGTGGAGCAAGCAAACCAAGATGACATTTATAGTGAACAGGTCATATTAGCAAATGCACATTTAAAGCAGAATTGAGGTGGTCGAAATGAGATTGTCTCACATATTGTAAAGATACCAACCTTTTCCATTTAAAGTTGAAACTGTGACACTTTAAATTGTTGTGTTTAAGTTTTAAAATTTGAAAAACAAAATATGTTGCATTAAATCCCGTGTCAGGTGAGTTTAAAAAAAATGCTGATTAAGCCTATCATCAATACACAACTCTCTCTGTTTTTCTCTGTATATCAGTATTTAGATCCTGTGTCACCCGGCAACATTACTGTGCTGCACACAGAAGGTGAGTTTATTTCAATTAAGAATTAAAAGAATTACGACAGACGGAGGCAACAGCAAAATTGCACTATTAAATGCAAGTTGCTGCAAACTAGTTAGAGTATGAATGAAAACGCAATGCAGCAACAGTGAAAAGTTTCAAAAGTGAATACTACTCCTGTTTAGGAGTTTTCCAGGGTAAAATTCCTAAACAGATGTCCCTACCCATCCATGTGCTACCTGCTGTACACTCCCTCATTCAGGTCTAATAGTCCTGCTTGACAGAGCTTGTTTTTCAGATGAAGGACGCAATATACAAATATTGTTACACTGTTTTTATTCACGAAAACCAAATAGGTAGAATAATAATCCCTCCACATGATCTATGCCAAGTTGATCTGACACCAACTCACCCCTTCACTACAGTTTCATGAGCCTACTGAATGTCCATTTTGGTTTGCTTGTTGTTGCCATATCACTGTTATGCCTTGCCTCCATCAGTTGTAAAAATGTGTATATGTATACTGTATGTAAATAAAATGTATAACTAAGAAACAAGATTTAAAACACTGCCATACTGAGTGAAACTGATAGGATAAATCCGGATTGCCTCATTTGTTAATGGCTTGCATGCATTGATTTATATTTAGAAACTTATCCACTGCAGCATTAATTATGTAAAAAGAGAAATATTTTCAGAAATGGACACATTATGTCAAAAAAGGATTTTGCTTTTAAAAAAAGTTCCAAGTCAAGGCACTTACAGATGTTTTAAGGCATTAATATAAATATAATATAAAGCAGAGGACCCAAACTTGCAGCCACCAACTGATTACATATGGCCTGCAACTGAATATCAAGCTATAATAAAAATAGGACCTGTGACCTTGTCCTCCTTGTAAGCACAGCAGAGGTGATGAACAAGGTCCATCCAGCATCTACAGTTATCAACTAGCTACCCCAATCAACACTTGATTCCCCCAAACCAATGCCTCTATAGCTACACTAACTCTCTTAAGCTTATCTGACCCCAAAGAGACTGTTTCCCTTGACGGGAACTGCATCTGTTAAAGCATGTAGCTGTCAGAGCAACTTAGCCACCAGCCTCTCAGATCTAGCCCAGGGGAAGCTGTCCTTTCTGGGCCAATGAAGCCTGATGTTTTGGAGCCTTGGTTAATGGTAGCACATCTTTAGTCGGATAAAATGATGAGCTCCATAGGTGTAAAACTAAGAATTGTATCTTCTTTCAATACAGATTGTGATGAATTTTAAGCAAAGTGTGCAAGCTATGTTTGAGGGTGCCTGCAGTCCAGATAAAGTACAGACAGGCTTAAGTGCTGTCACTGTTGGTAGCAGTGATACTGGTGCCAGTTGTAGTGTGTATGTGAGTAGCAGGACTGGGGGTTTTGTGGTTGGGTTGTGTTGACCATTATGTGGTTCTTGAACTCCATGTTATAAAGACACTCAGGGGCCTTGGATTTCCAATGTTTTTAAGTGGAAATTTAACTCTGCATGCCTTCTACTAAGTGGCAGTAGTGAGCTGTGAGCACAGTAAAGAGACTCATGTTGTAAAAGAAAACCACAATGTTGTCACTCTAACATAAGATTACATTCCTTTTTTGTATGCATAATTTGTATACAAGCCACTTATAGCTTTCGACTTTTCAGGATATACAGTATATTATGAAGATTTATTTTAGCAAAGAGGTCGAATGTGGCAAAAAAGGACTGACAAAGAAAACACGAGCACAACTTGATGTATACACAGAAATTATAAAAGACTATGCTTTTTGAAAAATCACAATATGTGCTTTGCTCCTTCAGGAACAGTTGTTAGCCAACAGATACGCCACATGGATTAAGTTTGTGAAGGATTGCAAGTGAGGTCTGAGATTTTGGGATATATCGGGGTATCCATGTTTGCAGGACCAATTTGTGTTTGCCCTGGTATGTCAATGTTAATGCCACTATGTTGATCTGTTTAACTATAACTAGCATTTTACACTAAACCAGGAACAGATTAATTGAAATATAGGACACTGACTAATATATAGAACAGTCAGTGAAACTTATATTTTCAATCTGTTTGTTATGGCTATAATGACATTGTATGATATTATGCTCCTTATGTGGCCTGCTGATTGCAGCTATATGATTACTGAAGTTAATATAATAATGTCACTTTAATTTATTCAATTGGCCGGCTTGTCTCTGTATTAACTGATGCCTCTAGCTCCAGCCTCCTCAGCAGTGTGTCTTCTAAGAAGCTGCAGTCCGAGAGGGTCAATATCAACATATTACTGAGTCCTGACTGAGCCGCAGACAGTCACAATGAGACAGCATCAGCAAGTCAGCAGCACCTGCCGCTCTCTGCATGAGGCCACACACACACACACAGAGAGAGAGAGAGAGAGAGAGAGAGAGAGAGAGAGAGAGAGAGAGAGAGAGACAGAGAGACAGAGAGAGAGAGAGAGCAAATGATGCACAAGCAATACACTGACAGGCACCAACACAGATGAATAAACACACAGACACTCGCACATACACACAAACAGAGCTCAGCCCCTGCCTAATCTAATCAAGTGCGATGGCTAGCTCGATTAATAAAGCCAGCTATTGACTTCTAATTGGCGCCGCTCTGCTCTGCTAATTTCCTGGGACGAAATTACACTAATGCGGTTTGCCTGATGGAGTACTTATATTTGGCTCCCAGGAGAGACTGGCCTTTGAGACGGATAGATAGCAAGGTTGCAGAGTGAGGGGGAGAGAAAGAAAGAGAGAGAGAGAGAGAGAGAGAGAGAGAGAGAGAGAGAGAGAGAGAGAGAGAGAGAGAGAGAGAGAGAGAGAGAGAGAGAGATGTTCAACCACGATAAAGATCAGAGGCTGTTGTTTCAGTGCAGACCATTTTCTAATCAGTGGCCTGTTGTCTTTGGAAATGTCATCCAGGCTGGTGTAGCTTTACTGCACAAAGGGTGAGAGAGAGCGAGAGAGAGACCCCTCAGGCTTCTGACTTTCACTAGTTGAGTGTAACATTAGCCACCTGTCTACACAGTAATGAATTCTCTCCAAACCACTCACTTCAGCCTACCACTACACACACACACACACACACACACTAAGGCCAGCGCACACTCTGTGCTCTGGCCACAGTGGTTTAGGCAACGGAAACCTGGTCAAAAGAATGTGTGAAACATGCACAAACACAAATAACAGGGGATCAAATATTTTTGCTGCTATAAAATGCAAAATATCATAAGTAACATAATTAAATCAGTATAAATTCTGCTACTGTCTTTGATGACGTTTTTCTCTGTTTGCAATAACAGATATTTAATCCAAGCACTGCTGCCAAGCACATGCTTTTCTCCTGCAATCCCAACATCTTCTTACCCAACACACATTTAAAGTATGGGGGGGGGGAACATACACACACACACACACACACACGCATGTACACACACACACACTGTCAGCCATCTTAATTCTGTTTTCAAATAAGGGATATTTTCATCAAGGCATGCTGACAGATTATCTTGTGAATTTAGCACTATCTGAGTCTTATCCTGTTCCTAATCCATATTTGTAATCTCAGTTCCTATGATAGTAAATCTTGAGCCACATTCGCAATCCCTCAGTGACACATGCTGTAATCCCCAGTTGACACTGATCTTGGAGGTCACAGCACCTGCTCTGTCTCAAGAAGAACGATAACACACTGCACTTTCCTTTTGATGTGTTTTGTCCGAACTTTACAATTTAAGACATCATAACAATACATTTTGTTAACATGAGTTATGTTATTTGACCAGTCCCTGTCTTTTAGAATGACACCGCAGGATTTCAAACTTCAAAAATAATGTGTACAACATTATTTACATGGTACATACAATTTACGACAGGGTGAATGACACACTATCAGTGACAAAGTTACAAGTGGATGTCTTTGCAGTGGCAGCACAAAAAAGAGAGAATATAGAATAAGAGTCTGGACAAGGGAGAATATTGGTCTGGCTTTCACTTGCTGGTATGAACTGAAAGTGATCAAGTGATTCAGACATCAGTGGCCTTGAGATTGAGTGGCATTATTTCTGATTTCTAGCAATATCAAAACAAAAAATCTTAAACAACAGCTGCTCACATACCTGGAATCAGCAGGAGCTATTTGACAATATAAAGAACTAATATAAAATGATTGGCTGATTGTACAGGTCGGTAAAATTCAGCCTATCCTTTATTTTATAGAAAGAATGACAGCCTGATTTTACATTCTCTATCAAAAGGTCTAAGAGTTTGAAATAATGTAAAAATCCTATATGTTTACAAGTTGTGTTCCTGTGACTTTTGTGTCATTAGATCACAATTACACATGTATGTGAAAGTCATCTGCACAGTAAAATATACATTCTACATGTGGTAAACAATGCACTTCATGAATAAGTGAAAGTTGGAAAAGAGTTATCCCTTTCTTTAATCTGTCTTATCCATGCCTGCGACCTGGATTATGGGAACTTGTCTTGATCCAGTGTTAAGATCCCACATTAGAAGACAGATTGGTGTGTCTTTGATGCCCTAGATTATTGGTAATCTTATCTCCTTAGATTAGGGAAGATTAGGAGAGTGCAAAAAAATCAGATGCCAAAAGAGATTCATTTCTGGCATTAAAATTAGATAAAATTGAACATTTCTAATCAATTGGCGTTGAAGTAAACACTGTGCAAAGTTTTATGTGAATGGAGTTATATCGTTAATATTGAATATATATCCTGTCCTTTATTTTCTACATGCTCTCAGATCTAAAATAAATAATAATAATAATAATAATAATAATAAAAAAGGAAGATATGTTAATTTATTCAAAATAAGATCATAATTTGAATAGAATATTAATCCATGTAATTTTCATGAATGCATATTGCCATGGATTTGAAATAAAAATAAAAAATGGATTGAAATAGGGAAAAACATCGCAGTGTTGATTTAATTTTTCGGAAATGTTGGTGACAGTGCTGGCGTATGTATAGGCCCATACAGAATAAATAAAATGTAGAGATTCTCTGTAAATTAAATAACCATTGCAGACATAACATGTCCCACAGACAGCACCAAGATCCTGGAGACTTACACGCCCAGACGCAACCTTGAAATTAAAATACACACACACACACACACACACACACACACACACACAAGAGACAAGTTCCTTTTGAACCTGGTCCAAACACACACTCTCTCAATTAGCCGAGGCCGCCAAGGCGACGTCAATGCAAACTTCCAAACAATAGGCTCAGGGGATTCATAAAACACAGGGAGGAAACATGAGCTAATACCACTATTCCAATTAAAGAAACATTTGTTGCCTCTGACACCTAAATGTGATTCTCCACAGCTGTGGCGTGCTCCAGTACAATAGTAGCTCAGCGAGGGCAGGGTTTGTTGTATTGTTGGCTTTCGATTGTGTGAAAGGTTGAGTCAGGCACAGGCCCGGTCTCTTGAGAGGTCTGCTTCATCACAGCAGAGGAGACCCTTTGTTTTCATTTTTCAAAGGATTTCCAGCACTCCCTGCTCCAATCACAACCCCTATTCATAAAAAAAAAAAACAAAAAAAAAAAACAAAAAGCTCAAGTGGACTGTGATGGAACATATAAAAGTACTTCACTGGCTGTGATGTTTACTGTTGATTGTTGTCTGCGGTAAAGGGTTTTGGAAAGACAACCCACATGAAAAATACTGTGTTCTTTGTGAAAAACTGTGTGATGAGTCGACTTGTGCATCCAGTTACTTCACATTACATTAACACTGCCGTGAGTGTCTGCTTTATGGTGATCCGCAATAAAGTTAAAGTTAAAGTCAATAGATTATTTCTGTGTAAATTAAAGGTCTCCCTAAAATAGCTAATGTAAACTCATGGTGGTGAGCAAATGTGTATTTTCTTTTACAGTAGAGGTCACTCTTTTCTCTTCCCAAGCAAAGCTTTTACAGTAGATCACAGCCTTGACACACATACAGTAAATGCAATGAAAGACCAGATCAGTGGTGCATGTGTTTGCAGTATTGCACGCACATATGCATACGCACATGCACTGCCAAAAACATGAGCACACTCTGGCTGTTCTCCTCTGTCCCAAAAAAAAAAAAAGGTCTGCATTCAAGATATCACAGTAACATAGACTTCTGACAGCAAGAGCAGTATTGTCTGTCTTGTGGTAGCTGTGGTTAGTGTCACACAAGAACAGCTACTGATATGTTCATGGACTCAGAAGAGAAGCTTCCTGCCAGGGGCCTGTCGCAGACTAACCCAGGCCTGGTGTGTCAGCTTTCTCTGGGCCCAAAGGGAAGGCCTTTAACCCAGAGCATCTATGGCTCCAGCTCACGCCACACATCAGCTCCAGCCCAAATCACTAACCTGGCCGCAGAAACCACAAAACCCTGTATCCAGTTTAACGTGACAGGATGAGAAAACACAGATCATCCAAATCTAATTAAATATTCAACATCAGAAGAAACCTTAACATTATATTCTGCACACCAACAGAATGCTTGTGTAACAGTGTAAATATGCCTCAATATCTGATCAAGTCACCATCTGGCTGCCCTTCTTTTACACGGTGAAAAACCGTCAGCATCAACAAACAGCTTCAAGAATGTTTTGTTGACTTTCACAGGAGAAAAGAGTAAATAAATTTGATGTATTTAAGAAGAATTTTAGTTTAAGTTTAAGGAAATCCATGTTTACAGAGTTACAGAGTACAGAGGCAACTAAACTCTTTCCTTCGTATGTTCTTAAAAGGCAGACATTGATGAAATCCAGAGGTAAAATAGCTGTGGTGGGTGCTTTCCTTAGCAAATCTCTCATCTCGTACAGTCTAACCTGATCCTGTGCAGCCAGAGCCTGAGCCGGAGATCTCTGCACTTCCTGGTGTCCCACTAATGATTGTTAATGATGTCATCCGATCAGGAGAGGAGGATGTGTGTTCAGAATGCAATAGTGTATGTGTTTGCGTGTGTGTGCGCGTGCATACAGTGGTGGGTGAAGATACCTCCCTCGATTGAATAGCGGGTAATTTCATGTTGGAGAGGAGGGGGCGGGTGGGGGCACAGGAAGCAGGAGGACAATGAACTCCACTGTCTGTTCGTACACGCATAACTGTCTTCATATTCTGTCTGAGTAAGAGGACTCCCCTCCCCTATTCTTAATCCCAACCCCTCACCCATTACTCATAAACTCACAGGGGTCAGATGGTAATTACTGTTCAGTCCTTCCTCTTAAGACCTATACGGCTCCTTTAGGACATGAACCGGACCTGATTAGAGACCGCATGGCTCATCCACCAAACATTAAGTACTGATAGCCTTTCAGACTGCAGGTAGCCAGCTTGAGTAAAATACACATTCTTTTATGTTGCCTCAAACAGCTAAAAGCATCCTTAGAATTGTTTGTGATGTTATTCCTTATGTGTAAACACTGAGCTTGGTGAATTCAACCTACAAACTCCCTCAACACCTTAAAAGTAGCGACTCGTTTACACAGCCAGCTGCTGTGAGACACACACGACCACTGTGGTTTTGAGCTACCACTTAGATTGATAGCCGATTTTTGTTTTTAAGTATCTGTAACACACCTACTTTATAGCATGCATTTTTAATGTACAATGTGGCAGTCAAGGCCTAGTGTGAAAGAATTAGTGATATCTAACGACGACTGCAGGGAGTAGTAGACTCTTCTGCTTAGCCCTCCCTTTCCCAAGCACTTCAGGGAACTACGGTGGCCCTCGCATATGAAATGGAACACTGTTCCTCTTCATTTGTGAAGTAAGACTACACTTCAGAATGTGAAATGTGCACTCTGGCTGGTTTGTCTCTTTGGGATGTTATAGAAACATTGTAGCCCTTGACTAAACACATATAAAAGACTTGTTCTAATACATAATTATGGGTAGTTTCGTCAATTTCTCGAAATAGACCCCTCTACATATTAAGGGTGCACAACAGTGCAGTGCAAATCTTTGGACTGTTAGGGTTAGAAAGCATCACAAACACAGGGCAACTGGAGTTCAGCAACATTTCAGAACTTCTGTTATGAATGGAAATCAAAACAGTTTCCATAGCTCCACCTTCCAGGACCCAAGAGAACATGGCCTAGCTGTTAGATAGACTAAAAGCTGCATCTGTCTCACACAAACAATGTTTAATGATTTCCTCATACAAACATAAAGATGTGGGCAGACAAGGCATTATAAAAGCCTTGTAGATAGTGCTAATGGAGCCGTGGTTGTTAATGGGCCAGCAGCACTCTCAGTGATAAATGATGCTTATCAAACGCAAAGCACCAAGGATTTGTTACACCTCTCCCTCTGCCTATTCTTTGATGCAGCCACTGATAACATCATAATGATCCGTGGCATGGTTGTGGCTAGCCATATATGGTGCAACATGAAATCATATCAGGAAACTGTTTTCTCATTTTATAATGTCTAAAAATACATTTCAGTTGATTTTCAGAGAGTGGATGTTAATTTGTACATGAAATTGGACAAGATACAAGCACAAGATAATCAATTTATATGACAAAAACTCACTCCAACAGAAACTCAAATGTCTGCTAATCACCCAATAGTCTCAGATGCCTGCGGCTGACAAGGGTAGGATGTGGCCCTTGTTTGAGGAGAGACACAGGCGACTGCAGACCACTTGCCAATCCTATGACAAGTCCCGAGCCAAATGGGTGTAATTACATCGTGTTTGGCTCCTAACTCTTCAGTGGGGGTGAAGGTGAAGGGGCACGACCTCGCACTTCCAGAACATGACCTGGGATTGTAGACATGAGGCTTTAGTCTGCTTGTGACACTGGCTAGTGTGGTGACCTGCCTAACGGGCCACAGCTGATGTCCTCCAGCATCCATCTGTTCCTTTCACCTCCTTGAATCCCTTGTGGTGAAAATGTTTGGATGAAGCAGTGCGGTCAGAATGAAGGTGTTACATGATATTTTAAACAGATTGTCTCAGCTCACCCATGAACTAGGTGAATGTTTTGTGTCCAAATTCAATATTAAAGTAAAGTATTATTTTAGTTGTGTCCATGCATGTGGACAAAAGTGGCCCAAATACATTTGTTGACGACTTTAAAAATCAGCCACTCGTGATTTTCTTCAAAATATCTTGAAATAACAAAGACCACAAATGCACAAATTCATCAGATTCATATTATATTATCTGCTCTGATACAGAAAACATATATCCTCATTAACCATGAACTGAGCCAGGAAATTTATATCATTCAGGCTAATACAGTTGTCTTTTGATCCTAGTCATTAATGCACCATTATGACTGTATTTTATGTACTGTTTTATGTAGCACTCACTACCTCAGACCTTATTATGAGCATAATGATCAATATCCAGTTATAAATGGGGTTCTGGAAAGAGAGTGTTTTTTAGTTAAAAAGTAAATTGAGCCCAAACTTTTCTGTCAAGGCAGCAAAAGACATCTTGAAAATTTGTGGTAAATCAGAGGCAGATGTGTATGTTTATAAAGTTAAATTGAATTAAAGGCTAGCCTGTGCTTTGTTGCCCAGACTCTTGGTCCTCAGTGGCCCTCTAATCATGCTGTCGGTGATTTAACTGGCTTCAACAGGTAATGCTATTTAAGGGAAACTAAGGCAGGCACCAGGAAATGAAACACGGTTGCCTTAACATTGTTGAAGAGTAGCTTCACTCCCCCCACCCCCTGTACCCCACCTCACCCATCTCCCTCTTTAGGCCTCATCAGAACCAAGGCTAACTAGAAGAAAGATAATTAAGCTTTGGAATAAAATTCTTGACCACCATTGTTTTACCACACCACTGGTGTGGTTTCATTACCCAGGTTTGGTACTGACATGGGCATAGGCAGTGATGTGAATATACTGTATCAATTTTCACTTAACTTACAGTATATACTTTCAATATGCATGATTTCCAGCATGATGTTTAATATTTCACGTTTACATTAGCCTCAAAAAAAGAAGTCTTCAAAAGAGGCTGTCATCATCAGCTTTCATGCTTTCATCGTCCTTAGCTGAAAGGCTATACACTTCCCCTAAAGCCACCCAGTATACTTAAAAAAATTTTTAATGTTGTACACAGAATAATAAACTTTATTATTATTTTCTTCAATTGCTAAACCTTTCAGCACGTTTATGAAATGTTGTTATTAACTATAGTATAAAGTGTGAAAAATATATTTTGTTGATTTTGGGAAGCAAATCTTTATATTCTATTTGGATCTATGTCAGTCTGCAGTGTCGCAGCCAGGTTCAGTGTCCAAAGGTTGTCCAGTCTCAAGGCCCCCCCCCCTCTCTCTCAAAATCCAGCCCTCATCAAGGGGAGTGTTGATCATAATTCCCAGTCAGGTCTGCCATTTTTCACCTTTGTCTAAAAATACAATGAAGGAAGAGGAGGGGGTGTCTGAAAGACTGCTTAAGAATTGTCGGAACAAAGGAAATGAACTTGGATGGGCTAAAAATATAGCGCAGCGTGTGAATACGATAAAGGACTACATGAGAGGGCGCTGACAAAGCTTTGCTGACTTTCAAGTGGGAGAACAATGTGGCAGACACTTTCAGGGCGTTTGGCTACACACTGTGGCGGCTGGACAGGCTGTGAAGCAGGATGTCAACGTCAGCGCTCGTGGAGAGAACTAAGAGCTGTTGCAATGGAGTGTATGAGCTCTTATAGTTTCCTTTGAGTTATAGCAATATTTAACCTTGATGAACATCTTACAAAATCCTACATAAACATATTATGTGTTTGTGGGTCTACAGGACAAGGATAGAGCAAGTTTCTGACAGGAAAGTGCAATGTGAGATGGGTCTGTGACCCCTCATCTCATTGATTCAGACAAGGAAGGCTGGACTTAATTACCTTCAGTTTCTCAGCCATCACTTTCCTTGTGTATCACTTTCTCCTCCAAGTGAACATGCAGGTATGTGTAAGTACCTGCATGGGTGAATGTGTGTCTGTAACAGACAGAAGAAAAAACAAAAAATATGGGGTACATTTTCAAGGCCAAAGCATTTAGGGTGGATGTGCTCTGGAAATCATGGCCTCCCTAGTCTGTAATCTGATTTCAATGGTAGAGGCTGAGTCAATCAGATTTTCTCCCTTGACTGAGTGACTGGATTATATGTGTGTGTGTGTGCATGTGTGTATATGTCTCCACTGCAGGATGTTAAATACTTACAAGGCACCACTCAGCCAGTCAGTCGCTTTCCTAGTGTGGCATCTTGGGAGCGTTTGATTGGGTGACTCACAGAAAGTGGAGTCAATTAGACAGCATGGAGTCATATGAGAAGACGAGTGAAGAGGAGAAGAAAATCATGCAATCAAAGACCTGATCAACAGGTAGCTCACTACTTTCATCCAAAATATTTTAGACAACATCATTTACAAATGACGCATGCATAGATACACTAGGGTTGTCCCACAGCAACCAAAAAACAAATACCAATCACTATGGTGGTGATTAAGTGTTAAGAAGAGAAAGTGATAAAATAGATGAGAGCCCCCTGCCCAAGATGGTCAGCATGAACAAATACCACACTCTTCATTGCTGCTCAGGGGCTGAAACCTCCCATTTCCATGAATTAATCCTGTCCAGTTTCAGCTCTTGCATGCAAACAAACATGGAGACACACACACGCACTGATATAGTGCTCTTTACTGTAATTAGTATCAGTTCGTTTACAGCCCATTGACCCAGAGTGACCTGCTGGATGTGGGTCAGCAGAGACAGCCACAGTGGAGACGGGTGGGGCACAAGGTGATGCTAAATGAGAGTGCATTATCATGTGTGTCTGTGAGGAGCAGAGGGTTGATGGGTCGTGCTGAAAGTAAAAGCATCAGGTAAGTCTGCAATTATGCCTGTGACTACGTGTGTGCCTGCAGGTACGGTGTGTCTAGAAGCGGCTGTTGGCTCATGACAAAAGCCGGTGTGTGCTTCTAGGTGTTTCGGCACACGTGTGCGACTCAGTGACTGTGTATGTGTGTGATCTTATTCCTCATTGTGCTGGACTTCAGAGGCCCAAGCGTCTCCTGCTTCCTCTCAGAGGCAGTGGGTTAAAAATAATGTGGTGTGCAGTGAGCAGCGGGGAGCAAGGCGCAGACAGCTAGGAGCCAGAACGTCTCTCTCGCTCTCTTACACACAAACACACACACATACACAAAGAGTCCGGTTTTCTTGACTTCAGAGGACATTTCATTGACTTACATTCATTTCCTGGAGACTTACTCTAACCTTAACCATACATACTACATTTTGACTCCTTATAAGGACTTGTTTTTTGTCCTCTTAAGGAAGACAAGTCCACAAAATGCAACTTTGTAAGCAGATTTAGGTCCCTACAACATGAGTAATACCTGGAACACACACACAGAGAGAGAGAGAGAGAGAGAGAGAGAGAGAGAGAGAGCGCTATGGGTTTTTTCTCTTTTATGTATATCTCACTTACTGACTAAAAGAAGAGCTTGAAGAGAAAGAACATCTGTCTCACCTTTTCTGTTCTATTAACCTTCCCATTAAACTGAAACTTAACCTTTTGACCTTTACTTAAAAAACAATTATTAAACAATAAAACATTTTGAATTTAGTGTACTTGGAACAGCTCACTGATTCAACCTTACGGTTCATCCGTGGTGAAAAACAGGCTAAGTTTCACCTTAAATTTAAGGTTACTTGACACTTCAACAGGTTCAAGCTAATCCACAAGCCACTACTGTAACTGACTAAACCCTTGACACAGGCAGGACTGGCGTCAGTTGACTTCCATCTGCAAAGTAGAGGAAGAAGAGTCAGATGAATCTCAGGTAATTCGCCTATCACACCCACTCCCCCATCTCCCTCCTCTACCCCTCCTTCCATTGCGTGAGGAAGTCAGGGCGGCTGTAGTCTCTCTCCGCCCCAAGATAAGCCTGTCTCCAACCAGCCTCGCACACCTCCTGTCATCTGTCTGCTCTCCTTATCAGCTGGTCGGTGCAGTGTGGTGGTGTTGACGCTCTAATTAAACCCATGCTGTCACACTTGCCCCACCAGCCACCCGCTTCGATAAATCACCTTTGATACATCAAATTTCTAACAAGTTTTGTGTAGTACGAAATACAATGTATTAGTAATGGAGAAATGCTTTCCTTTGTGATTTCATGATATCACAGTAACTGTTAACAATTTAATGCACTAAACTGTGCAAAAAGTCAGTAAGCAATACAGTGACTCTGAAACAACAGTGACTGGATTAAGTTAAACTAAAACTATACCATAGAACAATTTAACTAAAACTTTAGTGTATGAGAGTATATGTAGTATAACCATTTCAATCACAAAACAACACATCCAGAAAATACAGGCTGAGTGGTAGACCAAGTCATCTTTCAAATGGAAGGTCAAGGGTTCAATACCCAGTTCCACTAGTCTATGTGCTGATTAACCTCAATTTGCTCCTGACAGCTGCGCGTGCAAAATGGGTATGAAAGATGCGTGATAGAAAAAGCACTGCATGAATGCAGGTATGAACGGATGAATAACAAAACTACTAAAAAAGCAGGTCTGGATGATCATCAAGACTAGAGAAGTGCCATATACTGTGAATAGTGACCATTTACCATGTTTGCAGTGACAAAATAACAAATCTTTTAGAAAAAAAATTGTCCAATGATCACTGGCAGACATAAAAACAATAAAGATGGTGGTACCCTAAGACTTTTGCAAATTGCTATGTACAGTACATATGAGGATGTCTGATGTCTGACAAAAAAGGCAGCAAATAAAGAAGAAAAAGTCAATAAAGTTTTCTAATGACTAAGATGTTTTGTTATGATGCACTAATGCATTTCATTTGAAATCATCCATTTGAATTTCTTCTTTCATTCAATCTTATTAATTAAAAATTTATATATTGTTTATTCAGGTCGTAATAACAGTAAGTCCTTGTTAGATAGTAGAGGAGTCCATGCAAATCAACTTTTTTTTTTCTTTATCCTTATCTGATGTGTTTGCAAAGTGGGAGTGTTGTTAAAACAGATCTCTTGGGCTATTTTATATTCCTCTTAGTCAGAGCAAACGCATGCTCATGTCTCAAAGCTGTGTTTTCACACCTTTCTGTGTGCTTATCAGTGCTTTTAAACCAGGAGCAATTAAAGAATTCAATCACTCAGGTGGACAAAGTCAATACTCACTGTAGAAATGGTGATCCTACCTAACAACAGGTGATATGTTAAACATTCAGGTGAAGAAACTAGACTATTTTGTCTCCATTCAATCTATCTGTGGCACCACATGCTTGATAAGGAGCCCCTGATAGAGTTCAGAGGAGATACTTGAGCAGAGAGTTGCACACAAAATGGTATACTCATAAATGTTTATAGCTCACCATTAAACTTTGCTTAGATGTTGAATGTGACACTCACTGATAGCGGAGCCTGTCAGCTGATTTATGGTCGTCCCTGAAATTGCCTTAGTGACGCCTGGAGAGGATGACTAACCCACTCAGGTAGGGTCAACAAGCTGAGACAGCCAGATAAGACAGAGCGAAGCAGAGACAGACACAAAGAGAGAGACACAGGGCCCTTGGGATGGACGAGAAGAACAAGGGTCACCCCACGTAAACATGGCAGACATCTCTTGATCTGCCCCAAAGACATAAGACCAGACACAAGCTCTTTTATCTGATTGCTATGTTGTTTGTCTAAGAGCTTATATCGATAAACATGCAACTTTATGTTTAAAATTTTACAATAAATTAAACAGTTTCACTAAGTGTCTTTCAGTTTGTCAGTAAGTCCAAGAAATGCAATAATGTGGCATTTATACAGCATGATAGCATTGCACAAAATATGCCCTTTTTTGTTCTCTCTCTTTCTCCGTTGAGTCATCAGGCCTCGACACCATTTGTCTCAATCAGCTGTCACTGTTTCCATTTGGCTTGTATACCCATTCAATATAGAACCCAGCAGCTCCTAGTTGGGACATTAAAACTTGTACACACATGAAAACACACACCACTGCCAGCACCACCACACATCCCACCATAATGCTATTTGGAATAATAGCACTGTGACCAAATAGCAGTTAACTCTGTTAACGTCTGAATCTGCTCCACCGTGCCTATGTGAGCATCTGTCATCTTTATCAATAAGCAGAAGGTCTGACATGAATCCAATTTGCTCCTGGAAAACCTCTTGTCCCTGTGTCATCCACATTCATACGCACACACTTGCAGGCACTGACAACAATGTCACAGGTGCTTTTGCTGTCCTCTGACCTCAGAAGTGTGTGTTTTTGCAGAGATGGACTCCCTTTTCTCCAGATTAAGGCATGTGGAATCATGTCAGTGTGCCCCATGCTGAACCTTGAGCATAAAAACAAGACTAATTTTTTGGGGAGGTGTGTTCGATTTTTGGGTTGTAGCTTTGGAGGGTGGAGGAGCCAGTCCTTCCCTCTGACACTGACCTCCTGACCTCCTTGACATGTGGGGCAGCTTGGACAAAGGAAGCCTTTCCCTTTTAATTCTGCCCAGGGAGCGTTATATAGGGCCTGACCCTGTGCTCCTCTTAACCTTTTTTAACCTCCAGCCTGATGTCCATGATTTAGGGCAAATTTCATTACACGCATTCTCCGGATGAGACTGTTGCCTAAGAGGATGTGGCACTGCAGCAATTCAGCCTGATTAAAATGTCAGGTAGACCAGACAGCTGAGATGACATGTTCAGCTCACATGAAAAAAGCATGTGTATATTTTTAATGCTGTCATGATATTGTTGACATGTGATTGTGAAACTGTAATAAAAACAGTGTTACCCTAAAAAAAAAAAGTAAATTTTAAACAGCAGCACAAAACTATTGCTTATTTATTTATTTTGATGAGATCATTCTGCCGGTTTGATCAGAAATTCTGTAATATTATTTGTATGTTTTATTCTTAATCTGAAATCAGGAGGGAAGAAGTGTTCGTCCAGTCAGACTGCTGAACAACTATTTTTTTCAAGCATTTTTTAAAAGCAGAGTTCAATCCTGAAACATTTTGTTGGTGCGTCTTTATCTGTTTGCAGCCACCTTGCTTGAATCGTGCAATTTTGTTGTTGCCTCAGTCTGTCTTCACATAAAACAAATCGCTTCCTGTAAGCAATGCGGGAATGTTGGCAGGCAGCACAAGATCACATATATTGTGAAATACAGAGTGTCGTGAGTAGAGCTGATAGACTTAATTAGCATTGTGTGAACTCATTTGACAGTGGTTTGAATTAAATGTCACACAATGCAATAATAGGCAATCATAATGATATTGGAGATTCCCTTGCCCCTGACATACGTACGTATTAACTGTCGGAAATATATGTGACATGAGCGCTTGCCATTCACAGGTACGCTGTGCATGTGAACCCAGCTAGGGAACTTGTGAGGGTCTAAAAAGCAGAACAGAATGCCAACACTATGGGGGACAAAAGATGAGTGAACAGCATCAGAAAGGGAACACTTGAGAATGGGTGCCACGATAGGCGCCTAGGCCTGTGTGCTGTCTACCTGTCTCTCTTCCTAACTGCCATGTTCTTGTCAGTGTTGACACCCTGTCAGCCCCACCTTGACAGGGCCCTGTGGGTAGCAGGCAGGCGGCTGAGGTGGAAGTACACAAAGCAGGCAGGCTGAATGGGACAGAATGGGCTGGGCTCTAATGGAGCCAGCCTTCCAGACACAGACAATAGCAGGGCCTGAGGCCGGGGCCTGAAACCTGAAGCCCCGGCCTGGTATTTTAAGAGGCCTGAGTGGCTCTGGAGCCAGTTGTCAATCAATAGGTGCACAGAATCAGGCAAAAACAAGACGGAAAAAGGTGGAAAAAAAAAACTGAGACGATGACAGGGACAGAAAATATTGACAGATTTTCTGTTTTTCCTTTTCAGTGAGGCATTCTAAAGATTCACTTTGAGTCATCTAATGCTCACTCCAAAACTACATATACACATGGATTTACTGCTTCTCTTTCAGGCCAAGGCTGCTGCCTATCCACTCAGGTCTTCGTTTTCTAAAGTGCCTCAGCAGAGAATGAGGTGGAGGAGTTGTGTGTGTCCACAGGATTCATCAATACATAGTGTAATGCTTTCCCCCTTCTAGGTCAATGTTGCTGTCTTTGTTCTTGTATTTGCTATCTCTTTATACCTTTTCTGGAATAAACACTGACCTTGTCAGGACCAGTAGTCCTCATGGAGACCAAAATCTGGCCCAAGTTTACGTCTAACAATCTGGATTGTGGTTAGTTTAGGGTAAGGGTTAATCATTAACTAGTTATGGATGAGGTTAGGTATATGTGTTTAGGCACTTTCCCAAGAAGAATAGCTGTGCAAACCTGTCTGTGTTTATGTATGTGTATGCACCTACCCAAAATGAACCGTGGTTCCTCCTCTCACAAACACTTGCATCATTTTGTCAGGAGGGAAAGGGCCCGTCTCTTTTTCTTCTCCTATCCTCTGACACCTCACAGACATCTGAGGGGACGGCGAAGGGTTTGATGATGCCGCTCACGAAAATCAGGACCTGTCTAAATGAAATGACAGCCTGTAATTACCCATGCAAAGACCTGATAGCCCCATAATTATGAAACAGTCTACCAGTATCACACTTTGTGCTCCCCCCAGTGCTCTCCTTTCTTCTTGAGAGCACTGTGCTGTCCTACCTGTCCACCAGATGCCCTCAGTGTGTTCCCCTGGGATGTAGCATCCCTCTTTAAGTAAGTGATGGTGTGTTTTTGTTTCTTGTTGTTTTTTTTTGTTGTTGTTGTTGTTTGTTTGTTTTGGGGTTTTTTTGCCTGCCACAGTTGGTTTCTGGATTGTTGGTTTCTGGATCGTGTCTCTCTATGTTTTCCTTGATAGGAAAACAAAACTTTTATCTCACTTCTCTACTTCACAGTTGTGTCATTAACAGTCTCGTAAGGTTATTAAATACCCTCATAGAAGTAGTATTAAAAATGAGGGAGACTGTTGAAAAAGGTCCCTTTTAAATGGTCCATGTTTTCCCTGACAGGTTTAGGTAAGCATTAAGTAAGTCTTAGCTGAATTGCCGAGAATAAAGTGATATTTAAACTATTTTCATTCACTTAGTTAAGTTAAGTGTCAGTGGCTTAATGTGATGCCACATTACTAATGAATGTCAATTTATTTATTTATTTATTTTACATATAGCACCCAATCACAACATTCATTATGTCAAGGCACTTTACACAGTAAATGTCATGGCTTGACACTGAATACCAGAGACAGAAGAAAGGAGATTATCATTGTGATGCCAAGGTAATACAGTCAGCAGCAATCAGAAGTTGCAAAAGTACAGGGTAAAAATCAGTTACAAGTACAATTCCTAAACCAACAGATTAAAAGTTTTAAAAAGTAAAGTTCTCCTTATGCAGAGTGGCTCTTATGAGTGTCGCATAGATATACTGTGTACAGTGCTGACAGTGAGTTATTCCAACATATCAGTTATATTGAATAACGAGATAAAAAGATGCTTGGTTTTGCTGTCATCACAGTAACACCAAACAGAACATCTAAAGCTATCACTTTATTTGTTATTCATAGGAAGCTATGGCTGTTTTTGTTTTGCAGATTTCCTTTCCTCAGGAAACTCACTGTAGTTTCCCAGTGTGTGCAAAAAAACATTCGAAACAGCTGTCAGAGATGCTTTGGTGAGGTTTTGAAGTATACACGCACTGTTTATTTTCTCCAGGGCAAAATATAAGCTTTTTGTTGATTGCATTAAAAGATGCATATATATATATATATATATATATATATATAAGAAAAACATAATGCAAGCTTAAACAAAAGAGCACATTTCTCCTCTAACACTATCTGTCAGAGACAAAATGCAATAACTGCATAACATGATGTCATAGTACTAGAGCAAATCAACCAACTAAATATGTGAGCTATCAGGAGATGGGTCAAAATATTCTGTCAAGGGCCAAAGTCGGTTCAGATGGCTGTCTGAGATTACATGCACTAACCCTGACTGGAGTGTTGTGGCTTTGTCTCCGGCAAGATGCAGATTAGAAGTGACCAGTGGTACCATCAGACAGCGGCGCCTGCCTCGTGTTTGTCAGGGAAACATGCGTCCAGACACATCTGCAAGCAGTTGACTGGGCCTTTTCCTGCCGCTCTGTTCCTGAGAGGTCTGGAAGTGTGACACGACAATGCTGACCCTTCTGTGCCCTGCCTGTCACTTAACCTTCATGTTAGATGTCAGCTCCCCTGCCGCTGCTATTCAATCGCCCCAACCCTGACATGACACATGCACTGTTCAAAGTTGTGAACCCGAACTTGTGGAAGAGTCACTTAAACCCATTTAAATATTTACATATAGTGATGTGAGAGATAAAAATAGTAACATATAAGGTCTTTGCTTTTGATAATATACAAAGAGCATTGAACACATCATGATCAGTTTCTCACCCAAAGCAGTCATGATCTTCAGCATTTGAAACAACAGTGGTAACGGTGATAAATTGTTTCAAAAAGTTTACATTTTCTTTGCCTCTGGAGCCCTAGAAACACAAGCTTGTGCTGTATAAATCTGTCAAGGCTGCAGAGTTGAGCATATACAGAATCCTGATTTACACATTCCAGATGGGAGATTACATGACTCTGATGAAGCACTGGAGCATCACACACACTCCACACTGTCCATCCACAGCCCTGTGGCCCTTTGGTGGAGATTCCTTCTGTCTTGGCAGTGAATATTATGAGCTTTCTAACATACAAACAAAAGCACTAAAGAAATTGAAGTGTTGGCTTTCGGGGAGCGGGTGCAGTGCAAACAAAGAAACACATTTGAGTATTTTGTCTGGAAACTGTATCTGGTCCTAATATAAACTTACAAGAAACAATTCCAGCACATGAAAGCCTTAGCATGTGTCACATTTTGAATATATGAAGATTCCCCATTGGTACAGCACAATAAGACATTGTTGATCATGTATTCAAACATTTTTTTCCATAGTTGTCTCCTGAGTGAACTTGCATAATAACTATGTGGACAAACAAAGGACTTACACAGAGGAAAGAGTCCTCATATTGAGACACTGCACCTTGGTTAGACCTATGCCTACATATGTTTGTGCATGTGCTTTTTGTGGTGACAGCAGCACACTTTCCTCCCTAAGGGCTTAGACACGGGTGCATAAACAGTGATCCTATGGTGCTGGGCGGAACAATTCAGTGTCAGGGAAAAGGTCAGCTATCGCTGCTCAGCTTCATCAGGTCGCAGAGGAAAAAAACGAAAGAGAAGAAAAAAGCAGGCTGAAGTGGTAAGAGCCTGAAGAATATGTTTCCAATAGACCCTCGTCAGGCTGTGTTAGCGTCTGCGTCCAACACGTGCACTGCAGGGATCACGACCTTCCACTTCCCCTTCCCTTGCTCTCCCCACTGGGCAGAGAAGCCCTGCGAGGTCACCGCAGAGCTGAATGGGGCAGAGGGGCATACAATATACATGGACCACCCCCCCCACCCCACACACACACCCAGAAATCCCCCACTCCCCTCCACTTTTTCAGAGAGAAGAAGAGCAGAGAGGTCCTACCCCATCCCTGCCAGGGTCACTGTCAGCTTGCAAAATCACACCAGCGCCTGCAGCATCAAGCTGGAGGAAGCAGAGCAAGTGAGCTCAGGGAGCAGCTTAGGCCTTTTCTCTAATGGCTGTTCATCTGTGAAGCAGGTTGAAAGTAAAAAGAGAGGGATTTGACATGGAAGCACTGTGCCATCACTGGAGGCATTCTGTTGATGACGCCATAGCCAGTGGTACTGTCGGCCATGATCACAGCACAGGGGGCGAATACTGCTTAAACAGTAGACCTTTTATGCAATTTCCACCTGAAGTAGCATGACTCGTGGGGCATTCGCCCTCACAGGGAAGCAAATCATTATTGTTGCATAGTTGCAATCTTCTCCCATTATGTTGTAACTTTTCACTGCTGTGACTCTGCTGCTACTGCAGATACACTTTCACTTTCAATCTCTGCCTGTGTGCTGACCCCATGAAAATGAAACAATAGAATCCAATATTTATATAAAAAAATACAGTAAACAGTGGGACATTTATGTTTATGTAAGTGCATGAACACAATGTAAAGCAAGGAGACAAGCACAGCTCCTTCTATATTTCACAAACTTTGCATACCACACTTTCCTTTAAATGCCTAAGGCTGCTTCTCTCACTCACTCATTTTCTACCACTTTATCCACTAAGGGTCGCGGGGGGCGCCGGTGCCTATCTCCAGCCAGCATAGGGCGAGAGGCAGGGTACACCCTGGACAGGTCGCCAGTCCATCACAGGGCCACATAGAAACAGACAACCATTCACTCTCACATTCATACTAACCTAGTCCCCAAATCTGCATGTTTTTGGACTGTGGGAGGAAGCCGGAGTACCCGGTGAGAACCCACGCACCACGGGGAGAACATGCAAACTAAGGCTGCTTCTCACATTTTAAATATATCACTTTAATATTATATCTTTAAAATCAAATACTAAATTACTGCCCTCATACAAAACAAAATTAATTGTAATAAGTGTCCTGAGTTAAAATTGTTTACCTGTTACACTTGAGGCTTAAAGGCAAGAGATCTCACCTGCTGTACAGTAAATTAATGAAGTAATTCTTAATAACCTCTTACACATGTATTCATTATCATATCGCAATAAAACCTGTTGACTGAAACAAAGACAAGTAGGTGAAATGTAATTCTGGAATATCAAGACAAACCAAAATATTAAAATAGTAGGACCAGAAATCCAAATGCTAACTGAAAGTCATGGCTGTTTATTCCATTTTAGATTTGACAATAAAACAATCAGTCAATGAAATAAATCACTCCTATAAGTACAAATTTTCCATTTGCTATAACAAAGTCGAGATGTTAGATATGGAGGGGAAAGCAGATTCTTCCGCTTGACAGAGGAAAAATAATTATTCCTGAGGATGAAGCGGCTCATTTAATTAGTCCTTTTATTAAGAAAATGAGGGGGGGAGAAGGTCTGATCGAAATATGTGGATGTGTTTTCCAATGCATGACTGTGAACATAACAGGAGAGGGGGCTGGAGGAGGGGAAGAGGAAAACGACAAGGGGAAAACATCCCTAGCTAATTTAAATACAGTCTTATTAGTCTAATGACCAGAGTCTGTGATCACTACTCATCACCATTAATGCCACAACTCTCCCCTGCTCTGACTGCCCAAGGCTTAGCTTTTTCCCTTAGCCCACATTCGGCTGGGGAACCAACGCATTTTCTCTTCCGCTACACATGAATTGTGACACGAGGACACTAATGTATGTGGAAAGGGGACGGAAAGCAGGGATGTGAGACACTCTGCACTCCTCCTCCTTTTACGGTTAATGGTATGACGCGCTGCACGGAAACCAAAAACTCCTCTCCTTTTAAAAGCCATCAGCTCTGAGGCATATTTCTATTAAGAACACTCCTAAATGTTATAATAGGTGGTTCTAATGAGCTTTGGCCTTGGTCTCCAATCTGCTCTCCTAAACAACCATATTGATGTTTATCAAAATGATGAATGCAGCATTAAGTTCAAATGAGTTGGAAGATTGGAAAAGGGCGGAAAGTCATGTTTATCATTGCATGATTTGGCCCTGTTTTCTGCTTCACATTGCTCAGAGACTGCTTATTATTTTAACCACATGTTTTTGTTTTTTTTTTTTGGTTTTTTTTTTCGAGACAACAATCATGTGATAAGACTATAATATAAAAACAATCAAAAATTGGCCTTATTTGAATGTTTTGTGAAATTGAGGACACAAATCCTTTAAGAGAGAAAGAGATGCACAGAGAAACAATGATATTAGATTGAAAAAGTAAGATCCTGGCATCGAAAAACAAAACTGACATTTGCAGATTAGAGTGCTCAACTTGGAGTCACTCCATTTTCAAGATACTGTTCTTGTTTGACCTTGTACATAATGCTAACTCTCTTAACACCATTTTTTATGATTAGGTTTTTTTTTTCCTTTTCATTTCTTTTAATCCCAGAGTAGTCCTAATAGGACTGAATGCTTTTGTTATGCAAATCCTGTCTTTTCATGGGCACAAATTCACCACTGCAGTATTATGAAATACTGTATATTCCTCATGGCATAGCCCACTTTATTATGGCCTTGCTAACAGCTTTATGACCCATAACAGCAACTAATGAAAGAGGCGTTGTCAAGGGCAAACCCTCAATGACAGAAAAAAACCTTTTATTGTTACAACCGAAAATGAGGTTTGAAGTCATTTTAAGCCTTGAAATAAAGCCATGTTTCCTTAATGACATGTAAACATGTCAACAATATTAGCAGCACAGTAAAACAACAGGCCACCGAACATTAGGTGAAAATGTGAAAGCCACACGTCTAATGCCCTACATCACCAGGCATAATTCCACCCTGCCAGACAAAGTGGCACAGCTGGCAGAGAAAAGAGCAAGCAGAAAGCAGGCAGCGTGTTAAATAACCCAGAGGTGGGAACAACCTTGGTGATTGGGGAAGGCCAGCGCTAATTAAAGCTGGGCAGCCTTGTTAACTGTCAGAGCATCATCAGAGGGACACAGTCCTTGGATTCTCCCCCATGGTTGTCCTCGTCACAACCGTGGTACTACCCCAGTCAAGACCCTCGAGACGAATGTTCACGCCCTCTCACGCCAGCCTCAACCCAACGTATGATAATGAGACGGGTGTTTGTGAGAGGAAAAGACTGACCCAAATTGTGTTAGTCAAAAAAACCCGCATTGTCATTATTGTCACTTCACTTTGCCACCACTCCATTGATGATTCTTTGTTCTACTTTTGGACATTTACACTGTCAAATCTAGTAGTGTGAAGGGCCACAATATTCATTCAGTTTTTAAGCATTATGTATGACAATTTACAGATGCATGGCCAACAATTTTGACATTATCTCATGAGTGGCAGGGCTACTTTCATCTCAGCATGGATGTTAGAAGTGAGAAAAGTAAAAGTCAAACATGTCTGTCAATCATCATGACATGGTGCCTTGAAAATGCTGGGATACTGTCATAGTATCAACACTGCATCCTTTTGGACATGGTTTAGTATTCTCCCAATGTCAGAGCACTGAGGAATTAATATTCATCCCTTGCAATTTATGGATTCATTTATCACCCACATCTTATTTGTTTCTCTTAATCGACCCTCGGGGTCTGACTATAGCCTTGGCTGGCCACCAGTGCTGGAGCTTTATTCCACTTCACACAGGCCTAGTGTTAACGCCGCTGGCCAAGTTCACAGATTTGACTGACTGTGGACTTAATGCCGCTTGCCTTGTTTTCAGCACTTGTCCCTCCAGATTTGCCACCCTGGCTGCACAATTTCCTCCAATTCTAATTATTCATCAGCTCGTTATGCCTGTGCCTGGGTGCCTCTCCTAATTAGAGACGATGCAGGGTTTGGTCCCAGGCTAGCCCCAAGTGAGGGAACCAGTTCAGAACCAGTCCCTGGCGTGCACTCATTGAGAACTGGGTAACTGCCAGCCACTCTAAGTGCACAGGGCAGAGGAAGGGCCTGTCTTGACAGTGTGATGTGACGCTCACGCAGTTTCTCTCTCTCTCTTTCTCTTTCTCTCCCTCCCTCACACATACATATGCAGTATAAACTAATAATACTGCTAAATCCCACAGTTATTAGCCTAACCTCTAGATATTTATAGAACAGTTGGAACAATGGAAATCCCTTGTCTCAGTGGTGTTGTGTATTGCCTTTGTAGTGTGATTTTCTTTTCTTTACTTTGTTAATTTGTTGCAATGTTACAGTGTCAGTGCATGGGCAGGGTAGAGGATCATGAATTATTACATTTTTGTTCCCTAATTGATATCAGGCCTAAGACAGAAAATAGCCTCTCAAGCTAAGAACAAGTGAACGTTTCATTGGTTATCGAAACAAAAGATTTCACGGTACTGGCAGCAAACAATGGCTGTTTTGTGGATCACTCTGAGCTTATAACAAAAACAAATTACTTAGCAGTGCAAATGCGCGCAGGAAGATTTCAGGGACCATACTGATCGACCTCCTCTTGTCCAAAGATTGGTGTTTACAGAAAACTGAGGGTATTTTACTGGATACAAGCCGCCTTTCTATTTTAAGTTGCTATCTTCTGGCGGCAGATTCTACCTGCCCACATGCAGGACAGACATAGTTAAGCACTCATTTCTCCCTGACACCATTGTTTTGCGGGAACTATTCATTGTGAATGTAAAGTTTAGTTCCCACAAAAGAAACATATACTTTTCACTGACAAAATCCACTTTACTTCTAAGTGAACACAGAACCATAGCAACAGGATGTAAGAGTTTGGGAGGTTTCTGATAATTTAGGAATATTTTGCCAGGAAGGACAATGATACTTTCACCAATGGCTGACTTCATATTAACATACTAACATTATACAGCCCATGAACCCTAAGACCTTTTCAACTACAGCTGGTTTTATGCAAGGTTATAATGGTCCGTTGGGACATCATTTGTAACTTTTAGTAAAGAGGTTAGCAACTTAGATAACTGGCAGTGGATTATGTAGCTCATGCAGCCTGTCCTTACTGCTCTGCTTCAGCTTGAATAATTCATTCACACACAAGGATTGATTCTTTTAAAGACCGTGCAGCTAAAACACAAAGGCCAACTTTAAAACATTTTAGCACCATGAACTGATGCTTCTTATAATAACAGCTCATTTTTAGTATTAAGATTTTAGGAAGTTCTCAACCATTATAAATGATGACATCTCTGTGAGAATCCTGGTGGCCTCAGGCTTCAGAAAGTTTTATGTGTCCAAATCTGTGTGCAAATGTGTGGGGGGTTGTGCTGTGGCTGTTTTGCACATTAGTAGATCCGCTACCGCTGTTAAGAGTGATTCCTCATCTTTTTCTCACCTTTTCCTTCTCCCGCTTTTCCTCCCTCATCTTGTCAGCCACTCTGGCCTGCAGTGAGAGAGGATTGGGGGCAATGAATGGAGAAATCTGCTGCGGACATGGGTAACACAGGAAGGTGCTCATGGTAACAAAATGTTACAAACACCTCCATTCAGGAAACTGACAGAGACTTATGCATTTATTTTGCTCTCTCATGCACAAGCACACTTACGCATAAAAACAGACACTAGTGCTAATTAAAGCCCTCAGTGTGAGCAGAGAAATATGTAATCCTGACATTTAGTCAAGGGAGATTTGGAGAGATGAGGAGAAAATCTAGCGCTCGGCTTGAGCTGGGCCTGGGGCAAGCTGGCAGACAAAAGGACAGCGGCAGGCAGAGAGGATGGGATAGAGAGCAGCGGAAAGGTCATCTCCGTGAAAAGGCTAACGTGTCAGTGCTTTTGTTCCTGGCCCTCGGAACATATGTTTGGCCCTCCTCCATGGCTGCCCTGCTATCAGGATGAAATCTAACCCCCAGCCCTCAGAATGCAAGAACAGAACACACTTACACAGAGTGACACACAAACACACACAGTGGTCAGTGGTTATGTTACTATACCACAGTTGTTTAGGATAAGTGGATAAAAGTTGGGCTGAAGGTGTTGTCTAACCGCTCTCTGTGCTGGAAAGCAACACCAATCAGAAACACCTGTCTGATTCTGTGCTCAGAAATCAAGATAAGCAGGAGGTGACAAATGAGGAGAAATGAACAAGTGTGTTAGGGGAATTAAGTGAAGGCGCCACTATACACACACAAAGGACACAGTCCAAACATTGTGGACACAGAAATGTCACAGAATGTTGCTAGATAAATAAATATATCTATGAACAGAAAGCTACAGCAAGCAGCAGACTTAGACCAGTAGGGTAAAACTATGTCTGCCTCAGTGCAAAAATCAAAAGATTTGTTCACCTATGTTAAATAACAATAACAGAACAGAGTTAGAGCTGTACTGTGTAACCTTTAATTATAAGCAAATGCCCATTACATTCAAGACACTGCCAAATGAGTTCACACTACGTGAATCTATGTGACTCTTTCTGGGTTTCTTAGTAAAGCAGTGTCTTGAATCTTTTGTTTCCCAGCAACAACATCACGGTGCACACAGAAGGGTTCACTCAAAACAATGGGAACAAGGAGGGAGGCACAATGGCAACATTAAATTGCGCTAGTAAAGCAAGGCGGCTCTAACAGATTGGTTGAAATGCCAAAATGTGCCGACAAGATGTTTTAGAAATGGATTCTACTGTTAAAAAACTGGAAGTTCAGCAGTTTGATGGGATAAATGCTTCTTGCAACTAGGAAGGGAGGGAGGGATGAGAGTGGTGAGAGATCACCTAGGTATACATAATGTGAAGGTATCAGCAGTGACAAGGTTTTGGTGACTTACAAGTTCTCAGGGGACAGCTAGCGTTATATACAGTAGCTTTAAAGGAAGAATCTCATAGATTTGGGTTTAAAATAATTTTGCCAACAAAAATTCACATTGTATCACCTTAACTTTCAGTAATCAATATGTTATGGCTCATTTGTTTTGTCTCTCTAAATGTCCCAGCATATGGCACCTAACTGTGGCTTTACATGGAGTTCTTGGACAAGTTTTTTGACTGCAGTGACTTCCTGTGCCTTCGTTTCCTCTGCACTTGCTGTTGGCTATAGCTTCATATACATCTGGTTGAGATTAGATTTTCAATTTTCTCATCTAACTTATTAAGGCAAAACTGAATTTTCCCAAAAAACCATGAATTTAAATCTATGCCTTTAAAACTCAAGCATTTATTGTATTTACCTGGTTATAATGTGCATCAGTGACCTTCTATTTGCCATGTAAATGTGGTTGGCTGTCTCCAGGCATTGATTTGTCATCAGTGTTACTCGCACAGACCAGTGGTATCAGTCAGAGGAAATAAACCAGCAATGCCATTCTTTCAGGAAAATTGAATACAGACATATTTAGTAGCATGTCTAATGTGGCAGCATCTGCTTCCTGTCAGGTAGGCTTGCTCTGAAGTCTTGTCTCGGTCTTTTATGCTTGAGGACATTTTCTCATAAACATTTATGATCAGGCTATTCCATGTCATATAGTATGCAGTAAAATATAGAAAGAATGTACCCAGTTTAATCGGCAGACTTGTTAACATGAACCTGACATAACCTGCCATAGAATTAGTCAGTCCTCAGAGCAACATGCTCTTTGCAGTTATTCAAACCATTTAATGGGGTTAGTGGTGATTATATAAACTGTTCAGAAAAGGATTTAAGATCTGTACAATAGTCATGGACTATACACACTGAAGTTAGTGGGGATATGAAAAGTATAATCCATGTTGCCACAGCAACTACCACTCTTAATCTCTGGGCAATTTTGGCAGACTCTCTTTCTACCTCAGGTATAACTTTCAGTGTTAGCTTGATGATGCCTGAGTGATGGAAGTCCTGTCCTGCTATGAAGGTGATGCTGGGAGGGACAAGGGTCTGGTGGGTGGTGGGTGAAGATGCAATGTCAGTCTGCTGGTTTTGTCAAGCAGCTGATGGAATATTTTCACTACTGTGACACTAGTGTATTTAAAATTCCATTTTATTTTATTTTGAGGTCAAATTGAGCAGGTAAAATGCAACTCACTTTGTGCCCATTTTGGTATTGTAGACTGTTTTGAGCATAATACATTAACATCATCAGCATCAACTCCACAATACGATCCTCCACCACCCATCCAACACCGCAACCTTGAATCCCATTCACTACCTTGCTCACCTGTCAAATGAGCTGTCCACATGCATCAAGGATGAGGACAGAAAGACACACACATCTCTGTGTACATGCTTGTATGTGAGAGGTGGAAAAAAAAGATGCAAACATAGAAGGTCACTCTCATTAGGGTGACTCACTGTCACTTCAGGATTGTCAACAGTGCCCAGATTACCAGAGTGAGTCGACAACTCAACTCCTATATCTAGTTCTGCCGCTGACATACCAACATTCACCCCCTTCACTTCCTGCTTCTTTGTCATATTGCCCCTTCACACCAACTGCACCAAGCACGATGACCTACATTTACATAAAGTTTCAGTTGGCACATTAGACTGGTCACTGGTAATCTACTCTTCTTATCCTTGTAGTCACCACACATGTCAGAAGAGGTACTAATAAGCAGGACCATTAATAATAAACAACCAAAGTAAACAAGGCTGCGTTTTCTCTGAACACTTCGAATGTTTGTGTGTTGCCATCTTGCGTGTATAAGACCTCGTCTGTGGAGGCATCCATGTCCTATTCCTCTCAAAACGGGAAAAATCAGAGTGCTGAAAGGAAAACAACATTGGAAAATGGATAAATAAATAAATGATGGTGTGCAGATAGAGCGAAAATGCAAGTGGCAACAAGAAATGCTAAGGGAAAGAGGAGAAGAGAGAAAGAAAGAGATTAGGCAAAGGAAACGCTGGTGATAGGGCCCTCTTCACAGTCTCTCTGGACCCTGGAGATGAGCTTGAGAGGGGGGTAGACAGCCCACACGGCAACCTCTCAGAACACATCAGACTGTCACCGACTGTGATGTCCACCCAAGAGACCAGCGTCAGCTCTCCACAAGAGGGAACAAACTCATAAAAGCTATTATCGTGCAGATGGAATGTGCTCTTTTCTACTCAAAAGTTGTCAGAGACAAAGCTCAGGCTTTGGTGGTAACAAACAAAAAAGGAGGAAAGGTGGGGAGAAAGTAGATAATCTCAGGAGTTACAGTACAAAATCAGAGAATGTTCAAGCTGATTCATCAATCAGGCTCATCTTGACCTAATCATGTCACACCATTGACAATGTGTGGGTGCATACTGTGGCCATATAAAGACTTGAAAATGGTGCTTAAAGTGGCCGAGTGTGTGCATATAATATAATCCTTGGGCATTAATTCGCAGGACATGCTGCTGCCTTGGTGATGGAGGCTGACCAAAGGAGTTATCTCACAATCAGGGCGTGAAATGCTAAAGACCTTCCAGCCAACACGTCTGCATGGTGTGCATGGTGTTTTCTCCTCACTACTGTTCATTTGACATTTAGTAAATCATTACTTCAGTCAAGGCCTGAAGGCTCACTCACACTCACACCCCCTCTTTCACACACACACAGACATAAAAATCCACCATGCATGTACATGCACTCATGCATACACCCTTGATGACAAGTGTTTAATAACACCTTAGGTGACCTGATTTCATTCCTTTGCCAAAATTATGACACATCCAACAGGAGGTGCGTGGTTGAAGCCCTACAGCATGCGGCAGTTGTATAAAGCACACCTAACCCCTAACCCATATATGCATACACTTGTTATAAAATGACATGATAAAATAGCTTACATTTTTAATAAACATTTAAAAAGAAATGCTGTTAATGAAATGAAAAAAAAATTAAGACTTTCTAACACCATTCACAAGTAGACCAAACTCAATTTATGTAATTTCTTGCCTATGCAATGCATACCTGTCTAGTGAATTCCATATAAGGGTTTAAATAAAGATGTCAAGTAATCTTTGAACTTCTGCTGGCCTTCACTCTGTGCCTGAGCCTGTATGGACAGGCAGGCCCTGTCAAGCTTTCACACATCACAGATGTGTGCTAAACTTCCTCTAAGCTCTCCAATCATTGTCGCGCAGTGGGGGATGAAGGATGATAAAAACCCAAGTCATACAATGGCCACACATCTGTCTACTTTCCTCTCATCTCCTCCCATCCACGCGCTGTCAACAACGGACGGACAGCTGATGGCTAGAGAACATTTTAAGAGATTGACAGGTGACTGAGGGAATTTTTTATCGCATATTTTAGAAGCTGTTTTAAATCTATAGCATATAATCTAGTACAGATACTTAAAACGTGTGATATATGCGTTGACATTTGTGTATTATAAAACTAGTAGAGCTAATTTCTAAATTAAAGGCACCGTCAAAATCACACTATGGCTCCTTGCACCTGGGTGACATAAGGACACAAATGGGGTAACATTTATGCTATAAATATACATTTTTTTTCAGTTTTTCAGTTGTTTGACTGACGGAACACATTTCAATTTTGTGTTTGGACGACGTGTGAGTAATTTCTTAATACAACCATTCTTACACAGACTTATCTTAACATTGCCATCTTATCATCTCTTTAAAAAGCCCTTCCTTCAGTTTATCAGTAGCACTCTCTTAATTGCTTCAATATGGACCAGCAGCCCCTTTAATTAATGGAAATGGAGCAAGCAATCCACTTCTTCAAATAATCCTCTGGCTTTGTCGTTGTATTGTTTTATAGAAGTGCTTTAAGCCCATTGTCTGTGTGATTAGCTAATAAAGAGCTCCTAATGTCTTGTCTTGCACTCACGGTTCACATCCTTCTTTTAATCCATAAGCTCTTAAGGCGGCCATAACCAGTAAAGTGTACAAAAGCAACCTTAACAGTCCATACACATTCAGACACACTTAATATCAAGGAGTGAAGAGCAGAGAATTGAGTGTGTGTGTGGATAAGAGTCATATCCACCATCAATTAAGGATGGAGATAGGAAGCAAGGCATTTTAATGTTGGCCTTGAGAGGTTTGAGTGGACAAAGACGAAGAATCAATAGCATAAGAAACCATATTCTCACTTTGTGTTTTTCATCAGAGAGGAAAATGCACTTAAAAAAAGAGAGTTTGATGCAGCATTTGAGTATGATTTCTAAATTATACAAATATGAAAAAGAATTTTCCCATATTACTAGTAAAAGCCCTTTCGACATGGTAAAAATACACTAGCTCTAGGACATTTATCTTCTTAATGGCCATTTTTTTACCAGTATAATGCTTAACTTTAATGTAAACTTTGAGGTATGATACATTCAAATGATTGATCACCCTCACCTCTACCTTGATGCCAGGCCCAATAGATGTCCCCAAGTCTCACCATCACTTTGGTTCAGAGTAATAGCCTGAGACACCAGCAGTGGAGCTGCCAGTTGTCTTCTCAGTGACAACAAACATTATTACTGAACTACTGGCTTTACTTTCATTTTGTCCATAACATAAGGTTATCTGGACCGAATAAAGAAGAGAGCGAGAGCAGTGTCCATGATCGAGTCCCTGAGGCAGGATGAGGAAACACGCTGAGGTGAAGGATCGGAAGGAGAGATGCTACGAGTCACTCGCTGTGGACCTATTGGGTTCACCCTCAGGGTGTGTATGAGTGTGTGAGTATGTGGTTTGGAAGTGGGAAGGGTTTGTGTTTGGCCGTCTCCATTGTGGTGGAAGTAACCTGGAATAGAGGACTGCGTGAATGGACATAAAGAGGGGAGGGGTCATGGATGCAGGACGCGGGGAAATCCAGAGGAGAGGATCATTAAAATTATTGCCATAGAGAGTGTAGTGGTGGACGTAGGGGGAGTTGATATTACCAGTGCCTCAAGCATTTGGATACTTTCTCAAAACAGATAATAAATTAAGTGTGGAGCATCACACCACAAATGATACACAGAGGCTTATCTAAACATTCAAGTATGTGTCATTGACATGTTATATTTACCTTGAGGGCTAAGTGATGAGAAAATCATATACATCCATACGGAGCTCCATCACAAGAGCTCTATGTCAGTCCATCCTTTCTTTCTACCCTGAAGAAACCCAAGCATTATAGCTTTCATAATATAACCTTTCCTTAAATAGAATACTTTCCAGTGTACAGTAATAGTCATGAGTTTGAAATTCTGTGAGTGTCTTAATCAAAACAAGAACAATAGATCTAGTGTGAAGATAACAGTAAGCAGAATAGGATCATGGGAATTGTCGTCTTGCTTGGTTTCCCTGTTTGTTTGTACTTTACATGGAGCGCTTCAGTGGCAGAATGCACAGAAAAGAGCAACGAGTAGTCTTGATCCATTAGTGACAAATACACACAGTAAAATAAAAACAAAAGATAAGGCAACAAGCTGGCTAGCTTGTAGTGCAGAATATTTTCTTCCTCACTCTGCCTTTTCATCGGGGGTTTGATCAGGAAGTTATAGCAGAGACAGTGGAACAAATCATTCCTGTACAAGGTGACCAAAATTAAATGGGCCGTCACCTTAAAGCAAAAATATTGATTTTGATGGATTTAAAGCATTTGAAACATGTTGGCTAATTTAAATAGAAACATATAACATTAACATTCTTGTTCATAAGATATATTAATGCAGAAATGCTGCATAATATATATTTAAGTGACATGTTTTTAATGAATGACGGTGTAACAGGATTGTGATTGGTCAGTAGGTCTGAAAAACACGACACATAATGTATATTTGTTATTTCCTGACAAACCTAAAGTCATTCTAACATAAAAAAAAGCAAACAAATACTCCCATCAGCTTCACTTTTTGTTTGTTTTTAGCACTAATTAGCATGTTAAAACAGCAAAATAACAAAATAATATACTGTATTATACCTGCTTAACATGAATACAGTACCAGGTCAAGCAAATGTTAAGATGAGACTGTGATGTAAAAACTGATGTTGAGACTCACTCTAATACATCTAGACTGTTTCCAGATGCAAAATATGCATATCAGCAGCTCAGCTTTAACCTCCAGCTTTGTGAGAGAGTTGCCTTCCTGTCTGGGGATCGATGGGTAGCTGGCTGCCTTGCACATCTTCCTCACACGCAGTGGCTATGGCTACATCATGGTGCCACATGCCAGATTAACATTAACTGTCCCCTGCCCACAGCACAACATGAGCCCATGACTAAAGCTCAATCATCTCCCACTCACTGTACAGTAAAAATATTGATTAATATAAACAAACATTGGTTTCAAACCAACACTGGTTTCAAGAAAAATTTGAATTATTTGAATTTTTTTTATTATTTAAATACTGTAACCTAATATTAAATAAAATATGATTTTGCTTCAACTGCATGTGAACATGTGTGTGTTGGTCCTTGACAAGTAGCTGTATCCATACTGTAATATTACAAATGTTTCTTATTGTTGCTATCATCACTGTACTGCAAATGAAGCAAACTTTCTAAATATCATAATAATAAAAACATACACAAACAATAATTATCATACAATTTTGTGTCACCCAATTACAGCTTTTAATCTGCAGTACAGTTTAGTCAGTCATGAAGTCACCTTGTGACAAGCAGTAATATTTTTTTTATTGTTGTATGTTAAAGATGCTTTGTTATTACAATAACAATGATTAACAAAATTATGTTAGTGAAACACTGACATTCGAGCCCCTCTACATCCTGTGCCCTATAGGCAACTGCTTGTCTCATATTTAATGGCTGGCCTTGGGCTACTTGAGTGTATGTCATCTATTTTTCTGAGGTACATGTATTTGCTGTACGTCTCTGTCTGACATGCAGGAATAAAAAAAAAACCTCTGCCCGTCATTGAGTACTACAATGCCAACCCAGGTTGTTAACCCAATATGACCTTTGACACACTCCATGTGGTGCTACGGGTTCTCCTTGTTACATTTCAATGGGTCAAGAGTTCACAACAGTCCATCAATGTCTTAAGAGACGTGATGCCAAGAGAAGAGAAGAGAAGAGAAGAGAAGAGAAGAGAAGAGAAGAGAAGAGAAGAGAAGAGAAGAGAAGAGAAGAGAAGAGGCATCAGTTTCTTTCCTGGACAAACCACTGCACCACCTGGGTCCAACCAACATCCACGTCAATTCTAACTCAGCTGTTAAAGATCTAGAACATTACCTTTTTAATTTTAGCCACTTCTCACTCCAGATCAAACCCACTGCTCATTACTCTGGTTAAAAATGGTGATAAATTAGTAAAAGATTGATTCCAGCAAGTGATAAAAGGGGTGCTATGTATGAACTACATGAACAACAGCACTGAATAGGATTTAAGGAGTAAGAAGCTGGTTATTTAACAATCAAATTAAACAAAATACCCTAATCCCATTCAATACAAATACCTAGATTTGAAAATTTGGAAAATTCCATTTAACATTGTTTTAATGTGCAATCCATGTTTATGACATTTCCTTTGATCTGCTCAAAATAATCCATTATGATTTAAAGAGTGCAGGTTAGCTACATCAATTGAAATGAAATGAAATAAAGATGGAATGGGAAAAGGAAATAGGTGTGGGAGTGGGAGTTTCACAAAAATAGTATTTTCCCTGGGAACTGACATGAGCTAAGTTCAAAGGACTCTTGCTTAAGTACTTTCATAAAATGAGTAAGCAGCACGATATCCTGGTGAGTTTATAATGTAAAACATATCACAATATGTTGTACATACATTATTGTAAAGCACTTCGATTGTGTCCAGTAGGTTTTTTTTCAGCTGTTTTGTTGCACACATATATGTGGATATTTTTCATTGTTGTTTTGCCATTTGTCGAGTCAATGTATGCACTTACTGAGGGGAATAAAGACCCTACATGCTGCAAATGGAGGGAGGCCCACATACTTACTATTGTTACTTAGCAGCTGGGACTCACATTTGCTCTTTCACCAAAACACTGGGTCTCTGGAGAGAGAAGATATACTGAATTAGACTTTGTAATTATTGTCAAATTCACATACAGTATGTAACAACACATTTGTGCACCTAAGCACATGCATGTCCTAAAACATGCAGTAAGTAAGGCAGTCCATTTGCATGCATACAAATGGACACCGATACTCACACACCAAGGCTAAGGAGAGGAAGGCACACTAACCCAGTATTAATTTTTCATAACATCATGCTCAATACAAAATGCAATAAGTGTTTCTTGTAAGACGACTCCCGGGCACTTACAGCACTTGAGCATTCGGCAAGGTTCTCCACCGAGGTCCGGCCTACGTGTTCGTCTGACTGACTTCGTCTCCGGCAGGATGACATCTGATGCTGAAGACGCCCAGGGGCTGCAGTGGAGTGGAGTGGAGTGAAGTGGGGAGAGATCCTGTGTTGTATACATAAACAGGATAGAAGAGGAAGAAGTGGAGAAAAATAGTCACAGTATTTATAAAATGAAATCTTTCATAAGCAGATACCCTTCGATGAGGAGGAACAGTATTACACCATATGTCAAATATCATAATCAAAGCAAAGAGGTTTGTATATCCCGGTCTTTTCATTTTGCGTCCAGTCAGGTTAGACTTATTTTTGTTGTCAACTAGACTTGATCAGCTTCACACTTTGATTTTTACTATCACTGCAGTTGGACCTTCCATGTAGATGATTTTTAACAGTTAATCCCCCCCTACAGTATTCATGCAGCCTTACTTGTATATGATATGTCTATATAACCCAGTAGTGACATGACTCCATTTCTAAAGATCAAAAGAAACAGAATATATTTGGGATGACAGGTTCAGGGCAGGACATGATGGCATGTAGCTACAGTATGAGGTGTTTTTGGAGTAGCAGAGCACTAGAAGGAGTTACCAGGCAGGAATAATCCAGGATGCCAAAATTCTCTACACCCCTAAGTCAGTTAAAGGTAAAAGGGTTCTATTTTTCTCAAGTTTATTTCTCTCCCAAGTTACTACTTCCTCTGCGCAGTTAGCTTTCTGCCTAATTGGTATATGTGCAAAGGAATCACAGCAAATCTCAGGATTTGCACATTCAGCTGTATGTTTGGGAAAGCACTGAAGAAAAAAGGACATTGACATGGAAATGATCGTCTTGAACTTTATTGAGCGAGTACATTTAAGTTAATTTGCAGTTGGGAGTGGCTAATGGAAGCAGGCTCCTCCAGTAACTCTTAAGGAGTCAATCCACCTGATTTAAAGGAAGCAAGCACATAGATCTTTTGATTGACAGAGCTGTTACTCTGCATGTGACATAACTGATGGACAGAGAGAAAGCAGGAGCGAGGGAGGGGTTTTGGGAAGGCCAACGTTGCTCTCTCAGCTCCTGCATCATATCCAGATGCCCTCATGGACAGTATGTTCCAGATGTTGGGGTTATTCTGGCGGGATAAGCAGTTAAGTGTTGTTTTAAAGCCTTCAGGGTGAATCATAAATGTTGCACGGGGGAACCTCATGAAAAATGCAGCATGTACGCCCCTTAGCTAAAACAGAGCACTGATGCACCTCTGGGAATGGAGCATGTTAGTGTAGCGTCATGCTCTGATTACAATCATAGCAAGAAAGGGGTTTTATGTAGATGACAATAAATATGAAGGAAGCTAGTTAATCTTGGTCATCAGAGTTCTTTCCAAAGAGCTACAGGCCTCAACTCAGATATGAAAACGGTACCATGGCGCTTGTCAGAATTTTAAATGTGTGAAAATGTGGTGAAGCCCTCATTCCTGGGGTGAAGGTTGATTCTGAGGCAGTGTAAATTTCCAAATAGAGCTAAACATATGAATATGCCTTCAGCTCAAACATCTCCTACAAGCTCACCTGACTCTGCAAGTGTTTGACTGTGTGTGGGGGGTGGATCAAGTCCCATCCACCTTTTTTATTAGTAAAATGTGCTTGTCTGATGCTGCTCAAACACTCTCTCAGTGTGTGTGCGTCCATGTTTGCCCTTTTATAGATGTGTGTGAAGGACCAAGCGGAGGAGCTAAAAGTAAAGTGTCAGGCCATAATTGGGTTACGGGGACCAGTGATGGATTAAAGCACGGCTCGGGAGACACTGCAGCAACATTAGGGTGTCTGAGATGTCAGGGGCAGAGCGCTCTCATTAATCGCCTTGGCCCTTACATTACTGCATTAGTTGTATTAGCAGCTTGGAGTCGGCAAGCACTTTGGAATTTCTTGCTGAGGCAGGCCACATTCCTCTCTTTTCATAGATGGGAGCATGGTGTCTCCATTTTGAAAAGAGAAAAAATCGTCTAACTGAACAAAAAAGATAATTTATTCTATTTAAAAAATGTGATTTTTATGGTCAAAATTTAAATGTGAAGCAATTTCTTAGCAGGGTAACAGTAATACTTTGTCAGTCTTCGGTAGGAAGAACAACATTGCAACGTCTTGAGGCTCGACTTTTGTAAAGTAATTTACAGTAAGCACACACAATATGGTGATTCACAGGAAGCACACACACACACACACACACACATACACACATAACTCCAATCAGTCATCCCACTTCTCAATAACCTAATAGTTCTCCTGTGAAAATTGATTTTTAGGAGCATGTTCCATGACCCCAACGACTCCCTCCACCACCATCACAGTCTCAGTCTTCTTTTCCTTCTTTCAATTCCATCCATCTCCTTCACAGTACAGATATTTACACTGTAGCTGTTATTAATAAGCAGGAATTGATTTTTCTGTGCAGTAAGAACATTACATGTGCAGCTAGAATGGTGTTGGTTACTGAGCCCAGTAGGGAAATGGGTGAATTTCTGCATTTGCCTGATGGATAGGACTGGGTGGGGCCGAGGTCATGAGTGAAACCTATATGAGGATGTATAGACTAACATTAGTGATCCTGAACGGTCAACCCTTGTACACTCCCTCTTGATGAAGTGAGAGCTTCATCACTCATTCCCTCTTCCCTTTCTCTCTCTCCCTTCAGGGGTTTAAGTATGTGACTTAATCACAGCTGAAGTGTCTCTGATTGCCTCAGAGCTGCTGGTGGCCTAAACAAAACCCAGTGCAAAGCAGACCATCTAAAAATATTATTAGTCAGTCTCACCTCAACTACGACAACTGAAATAGTGAATACCACGTTAGGTCACTCTATTTATTTGAATAATGTTTCCAAGATTATTTTGATGGTACAGTACATCAACTTACAACAGGGTGAATGGCACCTCTGTCAAAGCCTCAGCAGGTCTGCATCGCCTGCATTGGCACTATGGTTCCGGGTCAGTGCCACAAAAAGAACTACAACATTCTACTTTACGGTACACGTCACACTCCAACACCCAACCCTCTCTCGCTCAAACAAGGAAGCAAACAACTTACAAACTTACACAGGTTCACAACTATTCACTGAGTGGATGTCATGGCAGAGGCAGCCCAAAAACTGATGAGAGTTGAAGAGCATGATAGATTACATGAGGCTGGACACGGGAGAATAAAGTGTCAGGCTATGTTACTGAAGTCATTTCGTCCTCTCGTCCATTTATAAATCAAATGATTCAAACAATGTGCGTACAATGAGAAACACATCATATAAGGACTATGGTTCTTTTGTAATTTTGCCTGGGTTAGTTTTCATTTCTAATATATTAAAAAAACTGTAATCATATTTGTATAAACCGCTATAATACAGGCTACTGTACCTGGTCTGATATTTGTACATTAGAAGTCGTGCTTCAGAATTATCTGGTATTGTTGGCTTGTCAACGAATGCATGCTACTGTGACATGCATTTTACGACAGTCGTAACAAACAATAGCGTTTATCCCCCACTGTATTACTTTAAAAGGCTGTTCTTAGGATTTATATTTGAAGTTGATTAGAGACAGTACTGAAAGCAATGTACTAATGAGTAATGATTAGCTACGTTTACTGCTAAAGAAAGTAATATAACAATATGTAATGAGTACTTGATTGCATTTTCCTCATGTTACTTGCATAACACACAGTGGGTAGATCCTTTTTTTCCTCATGGCCGGATGAATCGCAAGGGGCAGAGGGCAATGTGTACAAGGAGGTGGGCAGAGGAAGGGATGTTACTGGATCATGGTTGCATAGAGCGCAATTTCCCATGAGTGTCCTTGGTACCTGATCTATCCAAAGAAACATTCAACCCCAGCTTCTTTTGTTCTAAATGCCAATGTGCACACACACACACATACACACACACACACGCATACACACACGCTCAACTACAGCTCTATTCCTTAACTTACGTCTAATCTAATTCCAATTCCAAGCCTTAACTTTAAAAGCACCTTTTGGATGTTGTGAGGACCAGCCAAGTGTTCTCACAACCAAACCATGGTTTTGGGCCACAAGTTGTCCTCACAAGTGTAGACAGACATGCATGCACACACACACACACACACACACACACAGGTATCTGTTTGTCTTGCAAGTGCCTCTGTTCACATGGAAGGGGTTGTCCTGCCGCTCTACGATGAGGTATTAGCTTTCCCCTGAGGGAGAGTTCTAATTAGGTAATTGACTGATGTATAAAGCAGGTGCATGTATCCGTTACAGCCGACTCGACCTGTTCATTATTAAACAGTGACCCGCTCAACCACTTGTGCCAAAGCCTTCAGTACAGGGGAGAAAGTGGCCAGGAAGAGCTTTCACAGGGATCAGACACACTCGTAATTACACTTACTGGTTACCTGACGCTCACACCCGTTACTGTCGTATGTTGAACAAGACTGCTCTTTCTCCCAATGTTGGAGCACATTGCTACTTTCCAGTTTTGTGAAAAAAGCTTCAGGAAGAGCTGAACAATAGGTCATTTAGTTTCCGTTGACTTTCCAGGGAACAGATAAGATTTTGTTTTGCAGAAAATGCATCTACACTGAGTGAAAATAGCATCGTATATGATAGGTCAAAGCTTTTCATCCTCACACATTTGCACATTGATAGGCGAATGAAACGTGAGCTAGACTTGGCCAGAAAGGAGAAGAGAGATTTGCCAAGTGGCACCAAGCAGCACTTCATTCTGACATTTTGACATCGGGGAAATATATAAAGTATTGGGTTGCTGTTAGGGCTATATCCTCGTTTATTCACATCAGGAGGGCCAACGATCGAGATATGGATTGATAGCGGAGACAGGAATTGATTCCAAGTGTGCTGGAGTGTTTGCGTTGTTCAGTGTCGTGTGTGTGTGTGTATGTGTGTGTATGTGCATATGACTGTAGCCTTAAAACTTCAGCTGGCCAGTCCATTTTAATTCCACATGCATTTTCGTGTTAAGGTTACAGAAGCCAGTGAGAGAGACTGCCACAGTTTTTGAGCCACCACTTTTTTTAATTGAGCTAGACCTGGACCATGGCCAACTAATAAAGTATTATATGAAATACCATAAATGACATCACATATTTAAACTGACCAGTCAATCTTGTTTCACATTTAGCGCAAATAATGAGAAATCCGTTAAAATTCTTGTGGAGATAAGGACATGACAGGACAAGGACTGCGACTGATATGATTCATTTCCTATCTATAAAATAAAAATGAATCTTATTTCCTTTAAGCAAGTAGGGACTTTCTTTGATTGCAGTTTTTTATAAACATTTTCATACATAACACAACAAATACTGAGGTCTAAGATAACTGACATACTGTATATGTGTTTTGTGAAGCAGTGTGCAATAATGTTTTAACTTTGACTTCTGAGATTCACTGAGAAATATTTTTAAAAAAAATCTATAGTATTCATTACTATGCTTTTCCCATTAGCCATGTTTCTGGATTAATAGGATTTTATTAATCTTTTCCAATTATATTCCTTTTTTTTTTTTTTTTTTGGCAATAAGTGGCTAACTACTGATGAAATGCAGGACCTTGGGCCAAGAAGACAGCAACACTCATTGACAATGACTGTGTCTTTAATTAATTTAATTGGGAATTGTTAATTTATTGTTAAATGAATTGTGATGGAGAAATATCTACGACACATACTCCAGGATGGTGCTTGTATTCTTCTCTTTATGAAGTTCCCATTTCAACCAAATATAGCCTCTCCTCCTGCAGGCCTGCCAATAGGTTACAGGAAAGGATTGTCACAGGATTGGTTTCATATTGAGTGTTTATTCTCAAACAATCCCTAATCTGATCCATCTGAAACTAATCCCATCTCCAGTGATGGCTGACAGGGGGATCACCTCTTCCACACGAAATAACAAAACCACTTTTGCCCAATACCTAAAGGTGGCAGAGTTTTTAGTGCTGCTAGGTTCCTAAATTAAATGTATATTTTCATATACATTCGATATACTTAGCCTTTGCTAAGTATATCGGATGTAACATTTCCCATCATGCAATTTAAAGTATGAAACCAGGAGACACGGTAGTTAGACAAAAGAGCCTCCTCTCTGTAAGGCTCATGACATTTGGGTTTGACCTTATTGTACACTCATCTCCCTACAGTACATTGTTGGAAGTGTCTTCAGGGCACACGGCAGCTTTTAAATTAAAATGAGGTGAACTTACATTTCTCTTTGATCTTTTCTACAGACACTTTTTGGCTATTGATCACCATAAAGCAATAACTTCAACAACAAGGAGCAGCCACTGAGATGAACCAGCTGAGGATTTTATCTCTGTCTCCCAGATCTAAGCTGCAAAGAACTCAAGCTAAGTTCAGAGGTCATGAAGTCGTCTGCACAAAGTGAAAGAGACACCTCCTTCAATGATTAAAATAGTAAATCTGATTAGCCTTCTCCTTCTTAATTTTTACAAGAATTCTGCAATGTGTGGGAGCTTTCAAACTCAGTTTATTTCTTTCATCTCCCCAGGTGTGCCCATACAACATGTGAAACTTGAGAGTAGATTAAAGTGCCAACGCCACAGAGGAAAAATGCTTTTAGGAACTTTTAAAACTGTGTTTAACAGTGTGTTTTTTAGTGCCTCCTAAACCCAACACACGGCACCACATGGCAAAGATGGAGGGATGCAGGATCCTAGAAAGTGAGAGAAAGATGAGGGCAGCGAGACAGAGAGGAGAGACACATTTACTTTTCGTCATCTATAAAACTCACAGCCTGTTGTTCTTTTTCACATCATCAAATCTGAATTTGCTTAGCCAACGAAGGCCAAGACGATGACTTCACAGAACCCCCTGATGATGTGTTTTGTGTCATCTCTGCAACTTTGACTGAGCACGTCTGTGCTCCCCTCCCCCTGACATTAGAAGAACAAAAAAAAGTTATGCTTATTAACAAGTTATGCTTATTGGGTTTGTGACTTAATATATGACTGGAAAAAACATTGATTTTACTTTCCTTTTTTGTTTTCTTTTCCATGACTATGGTACTGACAGGGGAGCTCTTGACCTTTTCATACCTGTGCTTGTAAAAGCAGCCACAGGAGGTCCCAACAAGTGAAGAAATGGAAGCCATGTGACACAAGACAGTGCCTATAAATATGGCCGAGATCACAGGGGCACTTAATGCAGGGGTGGACAGACTGCCTTTTTACCAGCACGTCTACAACATCTTAAAAAGGTTCTGTCGTGTCATATGAAACCAATAAAACCCAAACACTTCGAACATTGATTAGGTAAAACACAAACTAAAAAGTCAACACAAGCAAAAGTAACTTTCTGACATTAGAAGAACAAAAAAAAGTTATGCTTATTAACAAGTTATGCTTATTGGGTTTGTGACTTAATATATGACTGGAAAAAACATTGATTTTACTTTCCTTTTTTGTTTTCTTTTCCATGACTATGGTACTGACAGGGGAGCTCTTGACCTTTTCATACCTGTGCTTGTAAAAGCAGCCACAGGAGGTCCCAACAAGTGAAGAAATGGAAGCCATGTGACACAAGACAGTGCCTATAAATATGGCCGAGATCACAGGGGCACTTAATGCAGGGGTGGACAGACTGCCTTTTTACCAGCACGTCTACAACATCTTAAAAAGGTTCTGTCGTGTCATATGAAACCAATAAAACCCAAACACTTCCTCCCCAACAGGGAAAGGCTACCACAACTCACCATCTGCCATCCAACTAGAGCAGACTTTGGCTTTTAAGCCGAGTTTATTCATACTAATGTCCATTTATCTTTAAGTATTTGGTACCATTTGTCACAATGGCTAGGGTTTATTCCTTTCTGTCTTTTCCTCTGTTTTGTCCAATACTCCTCCCTTTAATTATTTATAAGTCCATTGAAAATGCTGTACCTTTGCAGCAGAACATGCATTTCCATGATCTGATTATAGGGTTAAAAGCATTGCCACCTTTCAGAGACCACAGATTAAGACAACATGTATTTCATGCATCACTGTGTGATTTGAGGATGAATACTGAAGCTTTACTCTGTCATTTGTTCCCCGCCCTCTTTCTACATTTTTTTGATGATGTCATTAATCAGCACAAGCTGAGATCTTACACAACTGGTTCTGAGACACCACTGACTCTGTATCGTTCCTTCAACCAAAGCAGCATATGCTGTTTGTTTTTACACTCTGATATAACCCATGGGAGTGTCTCTTATAAAAGAGGAATTATCATCAAGATATTTAATTATATCACATATATTTTTGTCTATTTTAACCGTTTGTAGTTGGAACAGCCACAGTTTGGTTTTATTAAGACACAAACACTTGTTTAGTTTTAAGTAAAGGTTGTGGTTTGGATAAAAATAAGTATTTCTTTTCAGCTTAAAAGAAAGGCATTATCTTTGGTTGCAATAACAATAGATATGTCATGGAAATTGCGGGACAGTCAAGAATTTAAAAATATATACTGAACACAATGAATATCTGAACCTCAGTCGGACTTTCTGTTCCAGTCATAATTACTCCTGCTGCAAACCCAACATAGAAAAATGCAACTATCTACACACGTTGTAAAACATTAGTGTCGTAAATATACTAGTGTGAATTTGAGCAGAGGTTGTAAACCTTTTTGACTACAAGGACCGCCGGTGGGAGAGGGGATGCTACAGAGCTGGTAGAGGTAGCTGCTAGTAATCTACTAATAAGATGTAAAAATCATATTAACAGCATAATTTAGCCTTAAACACAGTACAAAAACAAAATTAACTTAACATATATATATAGATATATATAGATATATCTATAGATATAGATATATCTATATCTATATCTATCTATCTATCTATCTATCTATCTATATATATATATATATATTTGTTCAGTTTGCATGTTCTCCCCCGTGTGTGTGTGGGTTTTCAAATAGACATGGTCCAATAGACTTGGTTCCTACAGATTTGTGACCATTTACACAATGATAATTCCTGAGTTAGTGCAACTGTGTCACTGCTTACAGGTTACACAGGTCATGTCGGGGCTATTACAACTCCTTTTAATACAGCATAAAGAGAAATGTAATTAACATACAAAATAATTAACAATGAGGAAAAAGCATATTGCTTCTTCACAAATTTTAGATAAATATATATATCATAATCATACACATTAAGTAGCCCTTACCCTCATATGTGAGGACACATGTTTATTCAGACAGGGTCAGCTATTCTCTGACTGAGCAAAAAGCTCATTAAGTTTTACTCACTGAGATTTGCAGTTGGCACTGGAATCCTAAAAGCCTCAATAGCTGCACAAAATTGCTTTGTACCTCCAGACAGAGAGAGAGAGAGAGAGAGAGAGAGAAGGATATCCTGGATACTTAATGGATTACAATTCAGATCTCTCTTTCTTATTGTTTCCACATACTGTCAGGTCATAAATCTATTCTATTTGGGAGGAAACTTTATATTATTATTTATTATTAATATTATTTATTACCAATATAATTCTAGAATTCTACCTTAAATGGTGTTGATGATTATCTCGTCAACAGTGCTCCTACAGTACAGTGCAAGAGAGTCAGCTGACTGGTTGGATCATGCACGCTGAACGCTCTTCACACTTAAATGTCACATAATTTCAAAGATAAATCAGCAGTTTGTTATGGCAGTAAAAACACAAGCCATACAGGATCACTAAGGTTGACAGCAGTGACCTGAAGATCCTCTTTCTTTTGTCTCTCTGTGTGGGACAATGAAATTCTTTAATCTGGCCATTGGCCACTAATGAACGGAGGTGAGTAGATGAGCGAGGAGAGGAGAGGCAAAGAGGAAGGCAATTTCTGGAAATGATTACGGACTCATTTCCTTATTTATCCTTCTTTTGAAAAGAGAGCGAGACCCCCCCACCTCCATCTGCCCTCATAGGCCCTTCATTTATTGTGTCACAACCAATGACCCCCCACCCCCACCCTGCGCCAACAGCACCCATCTGAAGCCCTCATTGGTCCATCCTGTAATCACTCTCGCTCCACGCTCTTTTACTTTTGCTCCTGTCCTTTGGCAGATTTGTTTCACTCTTTCAATAAACTATTTCCTTTGTTCCTCCATCCTTTCTTTTCATTCCCCTTGCTTTCCCTCTTTCTTGCACTCTGCACTATTGTGGATTTGAGGGTCCCACTTGTAAACAATTTCCCCACAAAATCAAGCTGGGTCCCGTCCCTTTTCAGACTGGGGCTCTGGCTTACCACGGCCCTTGTCTCCTTCAAGTGGGTGAACTGGCTCAGAGCGAAGTTAATGGCTGGAAATCACTAACCAACCTCTCCAGCAGCTGTCTCCAGAGTTCCCTCTTTCTTTTCCTCTCCTTTAACTGGGCTTCCTTTCTTTCTGCCAAAAATTAGGATAAGGGTGGTTGATTGGAGGGGGGAAAAAACTTGAGGAATTTTTCCAGAAATTTGCCTTTTCCTCATAACAAGTGGCTCAAGGCCGGAAGAAAACCAAGGAGGTAGAGCAGGAAGGAAAATGAGGCTCTTAAGCTCCTTCCCCCCCTATTTCTCTCTTTCTCTCTCTCCCCTCCTTTCAGGGAAAAGATGAATAAGGAAAGACCCTCCAGTGGACATGTCTTTCATTTTCAAACACAGGTTCAAAGGCACAGGGAGATTTGGGGCCTTTGTGAGGGTTTGACGGTAATGATGAGAGGGAGGAACAACATCCAATTCCAAACAGCTTCCTGGCCTATTCTACACAGAGTCCCTCCAACCCCTCAGCCGCAGAGCTGAGGTCTAATCCACACAAATCTACACTAGCTGGAGAAAAGCTGTTTCTAGCCTTCAAGTGGATGAGAGCACTGTTGGAGTGGAGGCTGCTGGCTGACTGCTGAATCCTGGTGGCTGTATGTTTAGCTTTTGATAAAACACATACAGTAAATGGAAGGTCAACAGCTACTCTGGATTTATAAGATAATGGGTGCTGCATATGCATGAATACAACAGTGAATTGTGACACTCTCATGTGGCGCAAAATATAGTTTTCAAATAAAGTTTTAAAAAGTACTAAAAGGATGTTTTCCCAAAAAAGTAACAAAGTGCCATAAGTATACTATATATTGAGAGGAACACATACTGGGTCTTTTCTTTTATAGTGATGTAGCCTTTTTGCACTATACTCTGATAATCAGTTCATTTTCAAGCTTGCATATTGGAAATTTCAAAATGATAAAACAGAAAACAGTGTAACTGCTACTTAATATTACATATATTTGAAGTAAATAACTGTTTACATTTTTTTATATTGATATCACTAAACCTTTTTAAGTGACAATAGTCTATATCTATGACTTTATTAAAAAATAATAATCCTTAAAGACTACTCTTATGAGACTATTTGTTCATCAGCTGACTGAGATAGGATGGATCCTGCCATCTTCAGACACTCGGATGCCCCTAAGAGACAGGTGACGACCTCCCATCATGCCACATCCCGACCACTCTCTGCTAGTGACAACACTTAATCTGGCCTGGCAAGTAAGCATTTAAACTAACAGACAGGACAAGTAAGCAAAGCTGGCCAGCTGGCACAGCATCTACAGTATGTGTTTTCAAATAACAGTATAATCATATCTGCAGAGAAACACAAACAGACATAACTGATGTGAGCACACCCTGTTAAAACACACTCGTGCAATTTTAGATTTTATTAATTTAAATAGGCTTTGCGAGACACACTTTACAATGCTAGCCTTAACATATAGGCTGCTGATGTGTGAGCGTGCAATACCTAATATAAAAAAAAAAAAAAAATGTAACACACACACACACACACATACACGCACGCACACACGTGCACACAAACTCAAACACTGCCTCTGTGTTGTCATGCTGATGGTGGTCACAGGCCATGAGGGCTGATGAGTAAGATCTTGGCTGACATGCCCTGAAAGAAAAGATTTGCTGTCCTCCTTCATCACACCTACCTGCTTTTTCACACTTGGCTTCTTTCTACTCCTTTCCTCTCCCCCCCCCCATCTTTTTTTGCTTCCTTGCTGAGCACATATTCCAGTGCCGCAGGACCCTTGAACATCAACGCCTCCCTCCCTTCCCAAGCTGGTCATCAAACACGGGCACCAGCTCACAATACCACCCTCTTCCCACCTGCAAAACACAAACAAAACACCCCTCCTTCATGTGCCCTCAAACAAAGAGCCCCCCCCCTTTTCTTTTCCTGCACTGTCAGTCCTGTCCGGCTTTTCACTTACAATTAGCTGTGGCGGGCTTCGCACTCATCAACTGTCATGAGTTTAGCACCCAGTCATGAGGGGTCTTGACAGATCAAGCTAAGGCAACCTGACACCACTGGTGTGAAAGAAGATTCTAATTCCTGATAATTAGCTGACGAGAGCATGTAAGAGGGGAGGAGGGTGGTGGTTGTGGTGGGGGGGTTACCAAGGCACAGTGGCAGTGCGTCGTAAGCACTTTCTGTCAACTTACTGTTGATCTCTATTCTCTCTTGCCCTCTGTCTCATTCCTCCATTCATTTCTTTGTCTGAATGTTTTGTTTTTTCCCCCCTTCCTCCTTAACTAGAACTCATTTACACATTTCTCTCGAGCGAACAGTTACTGTATGAGAGACTTATTCTTAAGGTACTGCCAAAGACATAAGAATGTGGCTTAAAGTAATTCTAAACAATCTGAACTTTTTTATATTAGTGTAGCTATAGTTTATTTCTCTGGTCAAGGATACCAGTGAACTATGAAGCAAGACGTCTAATGTAAAAGCAGCCATGTCTTCAGACCAGGTACAGTATAGCTGATGTATCATTTTATACATACAGTAATGCGCAAAAGTCTTAGGCCACCACCAGCTTTGTTGTTTTTATGTCAGTTTTATGATCATTGGCGTTTAGATTGAAAGATGTGACTAAAAGTCAGTCTTATACTAAATGATCCACCTGTCAATGAGTTTAACTTGTGCAACATGTGCATGTAATGCTCAAACATGTCTTGAGTAAACCAGGTATAATAGACCTTTTTCACAGCAGCTATTTGTTGGCATGAAATAGTAGGAGAAACACAGGTTTTACTAATAACATTAGGGTTCCATTCCAGGTTTTAAAGAGCCATGATTGTGTTATTGTTCAAGTGTAAATGTAGGTCACATTAAATATTTAAAATATTGGAGGAATATTTTTGTTGTTTGTTTTTTCTGAAAAAAAAAATGTTATTTTCAAAATGTATACTGTATGTGTTTCTCCATATTTTCAGGATGTGTTCCAATAAAATGATTGAGAAATTATTGTACAGGATGGTCATTGGAGCATTGCTAAAACAATAAATCTAATGGTGGCCTAAGACTTATGCACAGTACTGTATAGTATTACATTATAATCAACAATCCCTATTGCTCTGCACATTATTTGAATCAATGGATTAATGCACAAGATGGACGAGAGAACATGATGACTTGAATTACACCTCCTTGTCCAACAGTAAAAGGACCAGGTCACCTTTGGTTGCATAAACCTACACCAATATTCACCCTTGTCCACCCTAATATTCTATCACTCTTCCACTTTATTTTCCATGTGTCCTCAACCTCAACCCTCTTCAGTATTTGTGCCGCCTCTGTCATGACATCCACTCAATTGTTGCTTTGTTTGCTTCATGATTTTAGTGAGGGGGGTTTTGGGGGAGATGCAGTGCCGACTTGCTCAGGCTTTGATGGGTGCAATTCACCCTGTTGTAAGTTGATGTACCATCAAAATAATCTTGGAGACATTATGTGAAGTTGAAATTCTGGATTGTAACAAATTTTTTTTTCTTTTTTTTTTTTTTTTGCTTAGATGAAATCTGTATCATTTAAACAATAAAAAAAACAGTAGCGCTTCCAACTGTAATGAGCAGCTACAGGAACGAGTGTATAAGACGCATGACAAGTTTCCAGTTTGTTCTGCTCTAATATGTTAAGATTATCAAATGAAATGATGTAATTAATCACAGGCTAGGCTTAAAACAGCCCAACACATGTTCTGATTGGAATACAATCAATAGTCGTGTTAGCAAAGAGACTCACAACACAGGCTTATTGGCATTTCTTTGGATTTGTTAACCCGAGTTCAGATGCTGATGTCATGCACTTTCATCCATGTGTTTTTAAACATTTAACTAGTGAATAAGCAAGGGTGGAAATTCAAATTAGCAAATTCTAATTACATAAAATATTGTACATGATGCATGTAAGCCAAATGCTCATTGAGTAACAACAATACTATATACTATTTCATATCTCAAACACACATGGTGATTTGCATCAATATCTAGTCAAAACAATAAGAAAGCTTTCAGATTAATTAGCAATAAGGTATGAGTTCCTAAAAGCACTTCAGTGTGTGTGTGCTCACCACTGACACTCTGATGCTATGGACAGTTGAAACAGTGACCCAACCAAACTAGACACAAACTGTATTAAATTTAATTGCATTTATCTCAAAATTTTTCCTACACCCCAAAACTTGTAAAAGAGACCTCATATGGCTTTTCTTATGCCTGACCATATTCTTAACCATCCACTCAGTCCTGCTCCTTGGTCATATCAACACGTTTACTGAGTTAACCATCCATGAATGTCTACATATCAGACCGTGACCCAACAGTTAAGCCCGGCGCCAGGGCCCCTGTGTGCAGCACACGGAGTAGGCCCATCCAACCGTGGCCAAGGTGGGCCCCAGCCACTGGCCTGAGCCAGACACAATGGGCAGGTCCAATGGTTTTGAAATGATATCTATTACTGCTAGTGACAGCAGTCCCGGACAGCATGCTTTGATGCTCCCAAAGACTGACAAGGCAAACAGAGTGATGCTGATGGCTGTGGGCACAAATCAGAATCGCTTTACTGCATCTGCAGCACCCCGGCGCCGCTACGCTCTCCATAACCCTAGCCCCAAACCTCTGACCTGCTCTACCCCCACTAAACTGAGGGTGAAGTAGGGAGGAAAATCAAGGTTGTTAGTGAAGCAGTAGGCAGACTGAATACAGGGATATGCATTTGTAAGTTGTCATTACACCCAGCACTTTGTATTGTCATTATTATTATCACCTCTTTATTGGACACTGGTCTGGAACTTGTTCCTTCTGTTTTGCTCTACATTTGACTGAATTTTCAGGTTCGGATGAGGTTGCTATAAAAATAGAATGTGTGTATTAACATTTAGGAGGGATGAGGAATGAGATAAAGTACAAGAGTAAAGAAAAAACAACAAACTTGTCAAGACATGAAACAAACTGTTCAACACTGTCAGAAAGAGCCAAGCTACTGAAAAAACTTCACTATTGGGGAAAATAAGCTAATTGATCCAAGATGTGTTGATATTTCTTTGGCTTGACACACTTTCATTTCCACCTGTAACTAAAAACATCTTACAGCGCAGCAAATTAAGGCTGACCTCCTCCACCAACACTAACAACAGTCATAACTTTACATATTGATCCAGAAATTCACTTTGATCTAAAAAAAAAAAAAAGAAATATCCAACATACTCACACAGTTTATTATCTAGGCAAATACTGTAACTGATGTCTGCTATGGTATCTTTCTCTATGCAGGTGTTTTTAATACCTGCCAGCATAGAGTTCTTGCTTCACCAACACACATATATATCACATCTGTTATGTATCCTGTTCAGGCTGCCCACTGGTACTTTTATAAATCTCATCAGTTAAGTGATGTTGTGGTTCAATGATCTGAGGACTGATGTGAGGTAACACAATAAACAATGGCTGTAGACACAAACGAGCACACCATTTAAAGCGCACATAGACGCACGCAGAGACGGACACAATGGCGAGTGAACGCAGGTGATGACGCCACACTGGTGTCTGAATGAGCGTGTGTGTGTGTCTAACACCCTTCTCGGCATCTGAACACCACCGTGGTGCCTGACCCTCAGAGGGCGATCGTAGAGGTAGTGGCACCCACACTCGCCTGAAAGGCCTCTGGCCACCATGCCAGCACGATCTCGCCAACACTTTGGGACCCACATTGTTCACCACATCTCCCTTTGCCTCTCCCCCGCCAACCCGCATTTATTTCTGTCATCTTCCATATTTTTGTCTTCACTGAATGTTTGTCTTTACTCACAAGACATTTATAGTCCATGCAGATGAGGCACTGCCACCAACTGTGGAGACCTCTGGTTAGATTGTAAACAGGCACACCAGCATCTCCTAGCAGACTGCCCAGTCACACTCAGGGCCTAGGGACATGTTGAAGTCAGACCTTCCCCTTATACTTATTCTCCACAGGGACGATCAGCGGGCCTGTTAAGGCACTGGTATGACACCGCCTGTCCTATATGATACACCAACACAGGCACTCAGCTCTTCCCCTGGGGTGGTACGGCCTCCATATGCACACATCACTACAATGAGGGTCCTTTATTGAAGGCCCAAGCTTTCCAGATATCCTGTGTTGTTATCTGGAAAGACTGTAGCCAGTGGACAGCAACAAAAGGTCAGAGTATTCACTGGTCATGGCCATGATGAAAAAAAGTACTGAAAAATAAATGTATAGGGGTTTGAGAGGTGAATTACAAATTGCATTCTAATATAAAAATGAAACTTAATAAAAGGGGTAAACATGTAATGGAATTCCTGCCTGAAGTGTCCATTCAGCTATTGAGTGGATACAATTTATTATTTAACCACTGAGCATAATAATGTTGTATTCACCTTCAACTTAAACATTACTTCCAATGTTGAATATATATAATATGTATGAAAATGAGAAATGTCCTTTGATTGTCAGTTGTTAAGATTTCTAATGTAAGCCAGTCATATACCGTAACTCAACAAAAATGGAGAGTTGCAATGACATTTCTACTTCTGAGTTACAATGTTAAAATATGGCCAGAAAGGTGTTTTTGGGTGTCATTAATGAACTGTCCATTGACCTTTTGCATATAAAATGTCTCCACTTTATTATTTTGTCCTTTAAGGAGATATTACATTCATGAGCAGAGCTAATGACGGATAGAAAGACAGTAACAATGAAATGCTTAAAAACTGAACAAGCCGGAAAAACTAAAACCTTTGTCATTTCCACCTTATCTTGCCCCTTCAGTCTGTGTAGCTTCCTGATGGTCCTCGTCTGATGGACATGCTGGAGCCAGATCTATCTATCTGCTCTTTAATGAGATGAGCAGGAGGGACAGCTTCAGGAATTGATAGCTGACATGTTGGTTCCCTCCTGCTCCTGCCTCTGGACATCAGTTAGGGGAGGTAAAGGCCGTATATAATGACCAACCCCAGTATACTGATTTACAGTGCTCATCCTCAACCTGCTACAATTGCAGAGCCAGTATTGAAGTAATGAGGAAACATACAACAGACCCCAGACATGTCTGCAAGATGTTCAGTGGAAACAAGAAGATGCACACCAAGAATTTTGATTAAACATGCATTATTTTTCTTGTCCTAACACCTCAGGCTGAACAGACTTCGTAAAGAGTAAACAGTAACATGTTAAAATAAATCAAAATCAGAGCTTATTGCAATTAAGCCTTACATGTGGTTCTTAGCTTACTGTACATCAACACTTTTGTAACATATCACCCCTCATTCACTCTTCTGTACCTGCATATTACAGCCCCTTACTACTACAGACCTTCATATTAAGAGGCATATAAAAAGGAAACAGACAAAAATGTAGCATAAGAACTGTTTTAACCATATTTGGATGGGAATTACTAATAGGTCCAGAACTTGTGTGACTCCAAATCCAAAACTCTGAGTTAAAACAACAGAGAATAAAACATTTGTTTTGAAAGTTTTGTTAAATGTATTACTAAGTCTACTATGATTTCAAAGATTTACTGTTGAAAAAAAAGAATTAATTAAAATAAAAAAAATAAATAAATAACAGTTTAAGTATTGTTATAACAAAAACAACAGAACTTGTTTAAGGGTTTAATGTTATTCAAAGTTGTTGGTCTTGTTCAAACAGGACAGATGGACTCAGGTGCCGACTTGTATCCCTCCTTCATAAAGACTGAATGTGGGCCTTCATTGCCTCCCCACACCCAGTCTTTTCTGGCAGGTCATAAAAGATAACTGCGTTGTGTGGCCTTTTTAAGAGTTGGGCAACAAGTGCTCCGGGGTGGTCAAGGGGACTTAATATATGTAAAGGTGCGTTTACCATGACACAGAGACATGCAGTAAGACTGTACGTAACCACTCACCAGACAGAATATAAGATAACAAACTGTCCCATCTTTCCTCTTTAGGGAAGAAGAAAAGGGGAGATGGATGAAGAGGAGGAGCTGCTTAAGGAATGAGTGTTGGTGGCACCATTCCCTGTACACCAGGTCTGAGGTTTCAAAATCTAAAATGTATACTAAAAAAAATTGTGCGTGTGTCTGTGCATGAATACTTATGTGTGTATATGTGTCTGTGTGTGGGCTAAGGCAGGCCCAGACCCAGCAATCTATGGGGAGTCATTGCCCTATAGTCCCAGTCCTGCTATAACTTCATTAGGTGTGAGTGGAGGTAATGGCACCATGGTCCAGGAGCTCGTAATATGGAGCCAGAGGCCCATCGGCTGCCTGTCACCCCAGCCCACACAGATACTGAACTGGTATATCACTCTATGAGCTGCACCAGCAGAATTAACATTTAGTGAGAAGCCACTGTAACTTAATATGTGCTTATAACCTAAAGTGTGTGGAATTCTTGAACAATGCAGAAATTAAATAAGCAGATTAATTTTCAGTAGACATATATAATCCTGCTGGACAATGTGAATAAAGGCTTACGTGAAAGTAATTGATTCTTAGTTCTTTGACAATCCATACTGTTCACACCACTGATGCAATAATGCTGGTCCAAATTCTGCTGACAACCAAATTGTGGTTACTTCTTTGCTGCAGTCAATGACAGACTGGACAAAAAAATGCTGCTTCTTCAAAAATAATATATTAAACCCCTGGATGAAGCAACATAATCCTAAAATGTTGCACCCGAAGGTGTAACAATCGATTTCAGGTGGAAGGAATTAAATTGCATTGTGTCATTGTCTGTAGCCCATTGTTTGTTTAGTTGTCACTCACCTTTGGCAGTCAGCCAGCTGAACACAAAGTCTGAAAAGACCAGAGTTTCTATACACAAGAGATGCTCAGAATTTTCAAATCTATAGATACACTTAAGATAATATGTTGTTCAGTTTTTATTTTGTTCTTTAAATTTTTCCGTCCTTTATTAAAAATTGATAAATTGATTAAATTAACTATTCTACTAATCTCCCCTCCTCTTGATTACCAGATATTTATTATTTAAAACCAGTTACAATGAGTTAAATGCTGTATAAAATGCACCACAATATCATATACAAAGCAGGAAGTGGCACTTTGCTGCTAAGGCAAATACACAGTGAGTGTAGATTGAGAAGTTACAGTACATGGCCCATTCACCGTGAACTGCTTGTCCTTTCTAGTTTCTTCCAGAGACTAAAAGGTACAGCTCATCTGAATAATCAGCCTGGTCACTGACAGACACACATGCACACACAGAGTGATTGAGTTCCATATCCCATCCCTGAAGCAACCCTCTGTTTATTTATTTGCTATATGTCTGAACTTGCGGGCCTTGATGCTGTCGTGTTGTAAGTGAGTCAGAAAGGGGCCCTTTATTAAATCACAGGCCTCTCTTGCTGGAGTGAGACTATCCCACAGATCTATGGTAATACACAACCTGGGGTGGAGGACAATTCCATTAGTGGAGGACAGGGGCTTGGGCTGATAGCAGAAGAGATAGGGCTGCCCCTCTTACTACAATACCTCTTGGCTGACTGGCCATCAGCCTGTTCATCTTGAAGTTGTATGAAACTAATCAGCGCTGTTTGCACAAGTCAAAATAAATCTGCCCCCTGCACCTGAGGGGTAGACATACAACAATGTATTGTCATCATGATACACATACCTGATAGGAGATTTGTATCAACCATTAAAGAGCAAGATAACTGTTGTTGGACCCATGTCTCTCTTTTTTGTATTGTTTTGGCCTCTTATTGATTACTATAAAACTACTCACCAAATTGATTGCTGAGGTCTGGGAAAGGCAACATCGTCACAAGTCGGCGGTCAGAAGATTAAAGAGGGCTGAAGCGATACACTTCAAGGAGGGAAAGAAAAACAAAACCTGATCTGTACATTGCAAATCTACATCACGTCATGAGTTTTATTTAGTGACAGATTGATATTTCCGCAACAAAACTGTGTCTTGTGTGTATAGTAACCAATAAAATTAACAACAAATCTAGGAAAGACCTAGGGTAAAATGGGTACTGCTAACATGAATGCACTGAAAAACAGGAACAGCACATGTTGCGTATGCCGTTTAAAGGCACTCCCAGTGCACAGTAAAATCACTTTACATTTTTTTTCAGCTGACCTTTACAAAGTTAGGCCAAATGGGTGAGCCAGAATAGGCCGGGCTTTGGTAAAGCCGGTGATGAAAGCCCACCACTTTTGTTTTTATTGTCCACTCTCCACCATGCAGAGTGTTGTGGGAACTCTAGAGACTTGTGGCTGCTGTTTGATCACACCATCAGAGTCTGACCTGTCACTAAGTGGTGGCAAACATGGCCCACACACAGAGCAGGGAGCAGCTATGCATGTATATGTGTGTGTATGTGTTTCCCACACACAGCACCACATACTTCACCAGAGGAGGCAGGTCACAACGTGTCAGAGTGTTGAGGATCCATAATGGCCATTTAGCCTTCAACAGCTAATATCAGCACTGATGATTTACAAGGAATTGGGCTGTTTGGTTTCTAGACTATGGAGCTGCTTTTATGAAACTGTTTAACATGAACTCTTTTGAACATGCACAACTATAGGTACATGTATAGTGCAAAAATAATAATAGAACAATAAAACAGAGGAAAAACTGCACAAGCTGTTCCAAGCATACACCATGCACTTTTCCATGTTAACTAGCAATGGCGCTGGCTCTGGTTACCAGCTGTTTGCAGCCAGGCAGAGTGACAAGGGACTGGAGGGAGCCACTGAAACTCCAGGGACTATGACAGAAGCGCAGTGACAAGTGACGACAATGCCCTCCCTCATGCATGTTTGCCCCACACACTGCACAGGACAGCACCCTAAGCAACAATACAAGATGGAAAGCAAACACCATGCTAGGCTAATAGCCACAACATGGTCTGCTGAAGTCAACTCTGATAGAGAGCTGGCTCTGTGATCACTGCTGATGGCGGAACAATGTGACTTGTCGATGTCAGACTACATACAAGCAAATGGCAACTTAACTCATCTACTGGATGGTTTTAAGTAGATGGCAATGAAAACTTGAAGATAAATATTTAAAACCACATAAGTGGTGATCTGAAGGATTTGACCTCAGATTCACCTTCACCACAGAACGTTGGGAGGTATCACACTGGTGTTAAAGGAGGCTGTGTTTGGTGTTTGTTGCAGAGGATTGGTGCAAACAACGTGTGCATGGAAGTTGTTACCGTACACACACACACAAATTCAGTTTTGGCTCTTAAAGCTACAATCCTCACACACACACAAACAAACAAACACACACACACACACACTCTATTTGCCTGTGTGACCAACTGTAGACCAGAGAGACACTGACATGACCCAGATAAAAGGCCCAAAGTCTTGCCTCCACAATTTGATCAATTTGCAGTTTCCTCGCAATCACAGCCACTGTGCTGTCCCCCGCAGCTACAGTGTAGCCCCCCGACGCCTGGTCTTGAAGACTCACAACAAGATGCTCTGCCTTTCTCCCCTTTCTCCCAAATCAGCACTAAGCCTGCCTGATGCCTGCTGCCAGGACACAAACATGCTCTTGCTCCTGTCATCTCTAAACAAACAGACAGGAGGGAAAAGGCTGACAGTTTGTCTTGTACCATATGCCACGTGGCAGCAAAGCCTGACTGATATGGCCAGAGTTTGGGCCACAGCCAAAGGCTCATTTTCTTATCTATTTTATTCTCCTCTTCCTTGCATGTGCCTCTGTCTTAAACAGAAATGTGAAACAGAATCACTGTCTGGCCCTCACCAGGCTGGATTTACTGTCATGGGCCCGGCCAGTGCAGGGAGCTGCTTTGATCGTTATTTGTGCAATATTTCAGAGAGTGCTCACGATAGTCCTGAGGAAACTGCTGATCGCTAAAATAGACTCTTTTAAGCTCATGTGAGACTCACTGAAGTAGGAATCTGAGAAAATACAAGACTTTCTCAATAAAAGAAAAAAATAATCTGTTAGGATTCTTCCTTCTCTGACCCGCAAGACACATAAAGCCTTTCTGTCATGGATTTACCTGTGGGGTCCTACTATACACAGTGCAGGGAAGGGAATTCAAGCAAGGCTGTTAGTTCAGAATTTACAGGTGTATTAAGCTCAGCAAAGACAAAGTTGTTGCTGGTGATGTTTTAACCTTTGAGTAGGAGCAGCACTGCTTTGATCATTTTCCACAGAGTAGAAAGGCAGGTCAAAGACCCTCAGGCCATGTACAAATTTCCATAGAATAAACTTGGTGTTTGTTTACAGGTGCCAGGAGTACAAGGATTAAATGTGCCAAAGTACTGACGTGTGTGTTGCATGGTCTTCTGATATGACTGTAAATTATCAAACATGATATTCCTCTTTGTGCCAAGGGAAGAAATGATTATGAAATATTATTTCAAATGACTAGAAACAGGAAAAAGAGATGAATGGCATGTCATCTAGCTGACCACTGAAAAAATGTTGCTGTGAGAGAAGAAGTTTTGTTTTGACTTTTTCAAATAATGAAAAAGAAAAATAACACATACATTAATCTGCTTGTTTACACATATAACCAATAGTTTCTCTTTTCACTACTAGATTTGTGGCTGAGGCCAAATTGTTGTTTGAGCAATTCTATGATGACCATGCAATCTAATTATTTTTCAATCAATTTATTGGTTTTAAATGATTCTACAGGTCAAACTGTCAAGTATTTAGTGTGACCTACCCTTACACTTCAACAAAAGCATGACCTTGGCTCTCTTAAATCCAAGGTGGAACCCTATATTTAAAGGTATTGGTTAGAACAGTGTTTGTCCTTTTGTCCTGCATTACGTACACGTGTTGGTAAACAGTTTTCAAATACTGTATAAGACCAACAGTCAGTAAAATCATTCCAAATGCCAATCATCAAAGAATTTGACAAACATAAAAAGAAAGAAGCAGGTGGAACCCTACGACTCTTGTGCAGCTCTGTAAGTAATTAAAAAGTTATAATAATTCATCTTTATCACTGAGTTGGCTATTGCAAAACAAACCTATGAAATTGTTATCTTTCAGATAATAATATGGAAATCATACATTCGGTATGTTGACAGATTTTACCTGACAGGAATATCTACTTTTGGCTCATATATTGGTGCAGTGGCTAGAATTAGTGACTCACAGCAAGAATGTCAGCAGTTCAGATCTCAAATTGAAGGCTTTGCTGTGTGGTGCCCTGTGTCAGCTGGGATTGATTCCAGCCCCCCATGACCCTCATGTGGAGGATAAAGTGGTAGAAAGGTAGAAAATGAATGAATATATACTTTATATACTTTAGTGAGATTCCACTATCAGCCAAGACCTTGCCAATGTGTTGCAGCTAAACTCAAAACTTGGACAAAATGGTCACCATTTTTGCTCCAATTGTTCGCTTCCCGCCTTTACTGATTCTGGTGCAAGAAAGACAACACAAGGAGCTGGTGAAAGAAGTGACAGGTGAGTGACAGATGCCTTGAGGAAGAAGTGGCAGGAGCGGTTGGGGGTGGATTTGGGTAGTGGGGCAATGGAGGCGTGTTGGCCAGCGAGGTGAAGCGTGGTGCCACAGGTCAGGAGATGCCAGGGTGAAAGATTGACGCACCTTGATGGCACTGGCAGGCAGATGTGACACAGGTGAAGGGCAGAGCTGAAGGACCTTCCAGGCTCTTCACAGCTGCTTCTTTGCCTGTGTCAGACAGATGCCATACACCAGAGACAACGCAATCATGTGTGTTCATTTGCGCAATCATGCTCACAGTCATACATTTTTACATGACCAAAAACCTTCAGAGTGAATGCCCAGCTTTCTTGAATGTCCTTTAGTAATTCATTTATGGATGTCTTAATACAGCACTATATCAAAAATCTGATAGCCAATTCATGGTAGGAAAATATGAATTTCTGATTGCATCAAGCTATTACTCTGTGTGATGTCTATTACTCTCCTTCTTTAGCTTTTCGTTATTTCCATCCAAGCAGAACTCCATAACAAATGCTTGATAAATGTGATGGTATACTCTGAATAACATCAGCAACAGACTGAAGCCATCTTTCTACTTCTGAATTATGTGGAGCCAGCATACCGGCACCTGTGGGAGACTGTAATCCAGAGTGAATAAACTATTTTCAGTGGCTTATTGAGAACTAGTGAAAAAAGTTCTCTTCACAATAATCCCTACAAAATAGCACGGATATCGATTGGCCATGGTTAAGGCTAATTTGAAGTAGAAAATAGATAAATCATATCACCATCTCCGTGGGAAAGACAGTCTATCATTAAGTATGGCAGAAAAACAGAAAATATAGAAAATATAAATGTAAAATATATATCTACATTATCTCATATACTGAGCAATATTTACAATTAATATTGTTTGATGAGAGCCCTTTTAAAGCTACCACTCCAAAGAGAGACTATTCAATCATTGAGCACTGATTTATTGATTTACTATTTAAAATGTAAATGTTTATATAAAACAGACAACGCATGTGAATGAACCTGCTTAAACAATAGATGACATCTGAATAGCATCTAAAAACAATGCTTTTCTTAATGCAGATGAAATATAAATTAATCAGAAGTGTGATATTTTATTCAGGGGGCCTCAGTAGCAAGCGGGCCACCCATCTGTCTCTCATCTCTCTAGTCAGCCATGTCATATGGGACTGAAGTGAAAGAGAGTATCTGTGGTTGCCTGCCACCCAGTTCTTTGCTGCTGCTCAGTGTCACTGCCACTCACTCGCCTTTCTGATGTGTTTGTTCCACTCCACCTCGATTAACGTCACTCTTGGTCGACGCGCTCACAAATGGGAAACTGTACAGGCCTCCGAAATGGGAAAAGGGAAACACCTCATGTATGTTTTAAGTGTACATGGACACCTGAAAGGCAGAACAAGAGTGGTATATTTTTTTTGATTCCTTTAGTAGGCTTGCATTAGAGGAAATGTCTCTAAATATCAGCTTAGAAATATTATTCTTGTAGCTCGAGGAGCTAGTCCATAACTAGAACGTCCTCTAGTTGTTATCCAAGCTGGCTAGCTTAGGGTACTACTGCCGGTGAATGGAGATGTTTCTAGCAAACTGAGTGACGAGGTGCACAAGAGGTCAGCATTCTAAAGGGGCGACCAATCGGATCATGACCCATGAGGGACAGATATGGGCAAGGGATTTAGCCTCAAAGGTCACACTCGGGTCAAGGAGTGTCTTGCATTCCAGACTCCTAATCCTCTCACTGCAGTCTGGAACGCTGGCCTTCACTGCTCCACATGCATGTCCGCACACATAAACACACACAACTCTCACATACTATGTCTGTGTCCCTCATGCACCACTGTGCACAGGTTGTAGTGATAGATTGGATAAAGAGACTTAAAATAAATGCATGCCTCTAGGCACCAAGTCCTCCTCCTTCTCTGCTTCACGTAAAGAAACCATAGGCATTGGGTGCCCTTGCCACTCAGTTCCCTGACCTTCCACTTATCCACCCACCTCCTACCAGGCCATCGAGTTTCCCCCATGCTGAGACACTGGAGTGTTGGGGATGTGGGCAATTTGTCAGGGCAACCCAGCCACCACTCGTTCTATGTTTGTGTGTGTCATCAGGCAAGCATGTGTATGCACCAGGGGCTTTCTCCGAGAATCTCTCGGATGGTGTCGCCAGTCCAGGCGGTCCCAGACAGAGTCAGTGACAGTGGCTGCATAAGCAGCACTCCAGTAGTGACCACGCACTGGAAGCTGGGGCATCCTGGTCACGGCAATCCGAGCCATCCATCAGCCAATTGTGACAAGCATGCCACCCAACACCATGCAGCATTTGTTCGTCCCTTCCCTAAACAATTTTACATTACATACCCAAACAGTACACACTGAAAAGTATATACCTTAGATGATTTTGGAAGCTAAACCTGTTGACATTTAAAATGGAAATCTCAACACACAAGGTGACAACATTGCTTGGGCTCTTTGCTCAGTGTTTGTGTTGGACGGTCTCTCCTGCTGGGCCTTCAAATGTAACCCTCACCCCACTTCCTGTCCCACTACACTACCAAACACAGCCAAATAAAACACAGGCTAACATAATGTAGCAGCATGTCAGTGGTGGGCCCTGGATCAAGGCTGAAATATGAACCACTCTGTACTAGCCATTAGGACAAGAGTAAATGCAGCTATGATTTCTTCATAGCCATTTAGCCCTTATGTTGCCTTTAGTGCATGGTCCATGTGTGTGTGTCAAAAGCAGATTGAGTGATGTATCCTGTGTGGCTGTGGTGTGCACAGTGGGCCAGAGAGAAGTCCCAGCAGGGGACTACTTCTCCCTTGGCCCCAGGGCCACTGCACTTCATCAATCTCTCCAACGGGCTCCAAAGGCTTGCTACTGGATCACAAGAGTTGCACAAACATGATTGCATTCACTCAAAGAGAGGAAGCAAGCCTGCAAGTTTTCACTGGTAACATGAGTAGTTGAAAACTGCATTAAAAACTCTTTACTTGCAATGTCCAAATTTCTAAATGCTTTAGAAGATGACTTTTAAGGTTTACAACATGTCTACAAAGATTTTCACCCTTTTGAGGTCATGGCTAATTTTATGATTTGTACATATTTAAAAATAAGGTGTTAAAGTGAATCTTATTTGAGACAGGAGAGTCAATAATCCTCAAAGGTGACATTTCATTATTGTAAATGAAGTACATGCTCTGGTGTTGAATACAGTAATTTCAAATCTGAAAAAAAAACATTTAAACATTAATTTAATTAAACAAATATGAAGATGATCATTCAGCTGCAGATTCATTACTATTTTAATTAAGAGTTCCTGCAGTTAGAGAAGCCATGCTATGAAAACAGTTCTGGCACTGAATCCCATAATTGGCTGGAATGACTATGAGGTGAGGGGAGATGGACGCTTTTGTCAGGACTCAACTCTTCTCAGTAAATTATATGACTGCCTTCATGCAGTACTGACAAAACACCCATTCGTGATTATAGCAGTCAGGAACCACATGATGCCGACACAATAAATTAAAAAATAATTAAGAGACATTTTAATGTGGTCTGGTATCCTTGTCATCACTTGTTTTGCCCTTGTCTGATTAATTCCATCTCCATCTCAGTGTGGGGACCACACTGCCTTTGCCTTGGAGACGGAGTTAAAAGGAAACACGGACACACACATGCTAAATGCACATGCTCTGGAACAGGTCCTGAGCTCAGATGGAGGCTGGGTGTACATATTCAGTGAAGGTGAGAAATAGCTAGACTCCCCTTGTGTTGATGATGACTCCAAAACTTGAGAAACATGCAGGGAATTTCTCATGCCACAGTGGGAAGCAGGGATCCCCTCTCACTCGCTCAGTGAACCCTCTCCATTCTGCACTGATATATTTAGAGATGGCAGGTTTAGAACTTTAGAAGTCATGTTATGTCAGTGCAAATCGTACAGATTTTAAATAGGGTAGTTTACACTGGGCATTCTTGTCATGCAGTAAAATCTGGAAGACCTTTTTTTTTTTTTTGGTAAGCAAGCTTCCAGGGTTTGAATTATTACTTTGTTAAGTCTAGAGGAAGCTGTGGAAGGAAAGAAAGAAAGATTGAACAAGCAAAACGGAACAAGAGCCAGAGCTGGTGAGGAGAGTTAGTTTACAGTGCAATCAGCATTAAGGAAATTGGTTTGCACTAGTGCTACAAGTGGAGGGAGGTGATTGATGCTAAGCTAAGCTAGTGGGAAGGATGTTGAGAAATTAGCAGCAGGCCAGGGGCACTGGGAGCTGTCAAATACTTCCTGGTCCATCTAGGGTGTGAAGTATGCACCTACTGCCAGCCCTCATGCAGCCCTGCTGGTGCTGGTGCACAATTCTATAAAGGTTTACAAATCTTTAAAAATACAAAACAGAGACAGTGCAGGAATCTTGCTTTGAGCATGACCAGTGCATTACAGAATGCAAGGCCACGAAACCTGAGTACAACCTGCCTCTTCCAATCTGAAATGCAAGTAGAATAAGTTGATTTAGGAGTGAGTTACCGAAGCTATATCTTCACGTGACAACTGTGTGCACAAGCATGCTGGGGAGCACACATGCAAACACATAAATTCACACACATACGCACACCCCAAAACAGCAATATTTAACGATTTTCAAAACACAAAGAGACCACATGACCCCTTTCTTGATCTCCGCTCAGTTTGCCTCTGCACACAAGCCTTCACAACAGCACATCGCAACAACACAGCACAGTCTCCAGGGCACTGTGTCAAAAGTTGGCTCCATGCATGCCAACACTTCAGCCACGTCAAAGCTCCTGACAATAGCAATAGAATTGTACATGCAGCGTAATTAAGCAAGGCAACAGAGGACAGGCACAGAGGAGGAGAAGACAGAAAGATGCCCTTGATACTTTGGTGTCTGCACTGACAGCATTTCCTCTGACAGCTTCATCTGTTCAGCCAGCACAGAAGCCCTTACATCTCCTGACATGTGCTTTACTCATGCCTACCTTGCTTCTTTGCTCTCTCTCTCAACATCACGGGAAAGAGGGGATGATGGAGAGAATTTATGAAGGGTATGTTGGTATCAGTGCCTTTTAGATAAAAAACTCATTTATTTTTATTGCAGATCTGTTAATGTTTACGAAGTTGGGTAGTATGCTTTAATGACTGCCGCAGAACAGGATAAAACTTGTGGTTAACATTACCATGTATTGCCAGTAAAATAATTATCTCCCCCAAGAGCCCACTCACTCCTGAAAAACCACAAAAAAAATCCAGTCTGAAGTGGATCTTCCTCAGGTGAGACTGATTTTTACAGACATTTGAAGAATTACCCATATACAATATATATGTGTAATGGCCATCTATAGGTTGGCCACCAGGTGTGGTTAATAACACTGAGACAAGGCTTTTATTAAGAACATTACAAGAACAGTTCTTCAACACTTTTACACACTTTAATATTTATGTGAATATAGAAGTTTAGCAAATGTACGAAAATGTAAAGAAACATTTCCAAATGATGGAGCAACATAGGTAATGCATACATTTTTCTTAAATAAAAAAGGTACAAAATCAGACAATAGATCAAAGACAGAATGTCATGTATACCATTAAAAAACAAACAAAACCCGTCCATATGCAATGAATTACCTGCCGTCCAACAGTAGTAAATATCTTCAGTCAAAGACAGGGGGACAAAAAAGAACAGCAGTGTTACATGATAAGAGACGCAGGTGTAAATGTTATAGAGTTAATCAAATTCTAATCTGTACAACAAATTAAAGGAGAAGAAATGCACAACAAAGAAACAAGATATTTAGTTTTGGGTGAAGAGAAGAGAGAAAAGAAAAAGATGCAGAGGGATCAGCTCACCAAGCAGGACAGAGTGAGAGATGGCCATTTTACAGAAGCTCATCTTTTACAAAGCACTCCATTCCTTTCAGGCAGGATTGAGTTAACGTCCCTCACTCCACCTGCCCCTCCCACTTTGCTGTGACTTGCTGGCGTGATTTATCTGATGGAAGGAATTCTACACAGGATCTGGCTCTGGTGGTATCCCTATACAGTAACCTTTTCCCCCCGCCAGATGTTCCCCTCTCAAAACACGGCAACGTTCATCCCCCAAATCCCCATACAAACATATCAAGTGGACACTACATGTTTACGTGGGCCATGGCCGACAAACGTGACAGCAACAGTGACAGGATTTTCGGGTGTTGGGGGGGGATGACAAGGAGGGGGAGGTAGCGAACAGACAGAAATACAGACAGAGATGTAAGACATATGCTCACGCTAGCTGACGACATGAACTGGAGGAGTAAGGGGAGATCGGGGCAGAAAGGAGTTGATAACTCCCACAAATGCTGTAAGGGGTGATACACTGAGTTCAACAGTTTGTTGGGGTGTAAGTGCCTGCCCTGATTTATTGTATCCTAAACTTTTTACACAAAAATTGTTTTTTTCCCCCCACTTTTTTTTTTAATTCACTGCTCAGCGTTCCAACAAGAGGTATTCCGGTGGAGTCACCATAAGAGCAGGTTTTATAAAGAGTCAAGGGGCATGGCATGCTGGATCAAAAATACCCAAAATTAATACATTTGCAATTACGGAGAAAAATCAGGTTTTAAGGAAACAGGTGCAAGTTAGGTTCTTGGTTTTATGACCCAGAAGCAGCATGTTTAAAAGAGTATCTCTGGAAAAGTAACTGGCTATCTCCTTATGTGCATTATCACTAAAGCAAGACAAACATCACCAACATAAACGGGATAGGAGAGGAGATGATGATGATGATGATGGGGGCTAAGCCCAGTCTCTGACAGCTTTGACCACCTCAGCCAATATTTGTCACTTTCAGTGTGCATGAATTCTTGATTTGATGGGCCTTCATTGATTCAGCTTTGCTTGGCACTCCTTTTCTATCACTCTCTCTCTCTCTCTCTACACACATGTATATTCATATCTATCTTTTTGTTTCTCTGTCTCTCATCCATCTAATATCACAGTGAATAGGGAGTCTAGACAGACTGAGATGAATGGATTGGAGGAGGAAGAACAGCCACTGATGTTGGCCTCCCTTTGACCTCGTCCATGACACAATGAGCCCCAAATGCCAGACATGACGGAGGATCAAGTGCTTCAAAGTAAGCCAGGCAGAGATAAAACCCAACTGGCCCCTTGGATGATGAACGAGTTTTGTAGCAGGAAAAAGCCATCATGTAGCTACCATGACAACTGGACTTTGGTACATAGGCACAACACATGTCTCACCATGTAGCACAGGGAGGAAAGAAAGAAATAAGTTGCAAGGCTTATTTGGATGTTAGGATTAAAGCTCTGGCGTGTAACGTGTTACTTGTGCCAGTATTTACTGTAGTAAAAGAATTATCGAGAGGTATTACAGCGCAACCATGTAGTGATGACAACCCTCGCATTTAAAATATCACTATCAGCTCTACATGCCCTGTTACCATGGTGTCCAGACCAAGGTTATTATTCTGTTCCCACAAAATGTTATTCCTAATTTATTTAGGTCTACATTGTTGCTGGGTACATTTACCATGGTTGTCCACCACCACTACAAGAAGACACAGCCAAAATTGATTTCCTCTTCCTTTATTGTGATGGCAGAAGTATACAAGGTTTGAGTGGTTCCCACTAAAAGTGAAGCCCTCATCCTCTCCTAATCCTTGGACCCAATGAATAGCAAGAATGGGGGGGGGTCTCATTTCATAAACACCTTTGTCTGTACAAATGCATGTGTGTGTGTGTGTGTGAGGACTATTCCAATGACAAACAAGAAAATAATATTGGAAAAACCTCATCATGTTGAGGGGTTGCAAAAAAGACACATAAGGATTACTTGGGAACTTATACAACGGAACACTAATGCATATGTGTTGAAACGTTGTAAATTTCCCATAAGACACTCCTAAATAGAGTGAGACATTCTCAGCTTATCTCAATGAGGCTATAAATACAGGGGGAAAACACTAATAAATGTGGAGATGCTCACATGCTTTTTACAAAAACATAATTCAACTTTATCTGCTCTTTCATGTTAGCACCATTCATGTGATGTGAGATACCTTTAATCTCAAGACACAGTTCTTTATTTTATGATGAGATGTGGGTAACACACAAATGGAGAGACAGAGAGAGCAGTGCTTTCTTTACAATAAATAACAGACGGCCTGTGCTGGAGCTGTCAGCTTAAAAAAATAAATGCATACTTGATTGCTTTTTAAATGGATGCCACCAATATCCTTCTTCCAAGCAAAGATCAGGAAGGTGTAATCACAAAGAACCACGGTAGTTTTATTAAAAAAAGAGCATCTTGTGTAGCAGCCATGCTCCACTCCAACCCCCCGCGCATTATGTTGCTGTGCCGATGTCACATTGATTATGCTGATCGTAAACTGCCTTTGTTTGTCCCTCGCTCCCTCCTGTCAGTCATCCAACTGCAGGGATGAGCCGAAGTCACACTAAAAGCCATCTTTCCCATGTTTTCTGTCTTTTCAGGTCGTACAGCAGATAACGACAGTCCCACTGGAGGCCGAGGCGACTCCTCTTCTTCTTCACACTCCGCTATATTAATTGCTTTTTAATGTTTCCCATCTTTCCTGAAAGTTGTTGCATACTAACAAATCAACAACATAAGATTATTTTTTTGCTGTTGCGGGCCACAGCCAAGACTAAAAGGGTATAGCCACTGAATAATCCATGCAGGGTGCACTGGAATGAAGGCTTCAAGCTGGTAGCAGAGGAACTGTATAACAGAAGGCCATTTGGCTTTCTTTCTGCTTTTTCCCAAGTGTCCTGAGCTTCCAGCTGTGTACATGTTACCGAATGGGACTTTGGTGCAAGCAAGGATGGGAAGATGTAACACTGATCCAACTTTTCCGGCTAACGCAATTATGCATTGTGACATGCCCTCTCCCTCCTGAGCCACAACTTCTGTCAAAATTAGAGTTTTTAGCATTCATTATTAATCTACACAATTATAAAGAATATGGTATCTGTTCTGCATAGCCTTTTAGATGGAATATAAAAATCCATTAAGAATCTCAGAGATATAGAATAGAAGCTACCATATGCTGTTAAACATTATATTTTATATATTACTTTATATATATTACTTTTCGTCGCAAACGCTACACCACGACATGTTTTGATTGTGTCCTAAAAATGTAATCAAGTTGCAGCCAAGAAAAATTTTGACTGTATTTTGCAAAAGAGTGTGGGACATTTTCTAAAATATGTCTGCCTTATTAGGTTCAGATAAAAAGTTTAGCATCCACTTATGTGATAAATTCATTTATTGCAGGCTTAAGCAGCCGTTTGAAATTTGTCCTCAGTCGCCTGCAGCAGAAACAAGAGCTCTTACTGTTTAAGCTGCTAACCTACAATTTGCCACTGCCTGTAACTTGAATCTTGCTCATAACATACAAGGGAAGCAAAAGGCAGAGGTAATTAGACATACTTACAATTGAAAAAAAAGAGGGAGCAGTCATAACTAGATGATTAGTAGGCTCACTGTAACTAATGACATTACACAATCAACAATATCTGTGATTTGTTTAAGATAGTTGACTCCTACTTTCAGCTAAAAGCCGAAAGTGTGTCTTTGAAGTCTTTGGCATTCAATGTCCTGACAGAGTGGGATATTTAATTTCCATTTTTATTCATCTCTATTTTTCCAAAATAGTGACATAACAGATCGATATAGAAACATAACATAAAAAACATGTTGTAATATATGTATGTAAATTTCCTGACTGTAATTATAGTGTACTTATTGTACCTGTATTTCTTCTTTATTTGTATATGGTTACACTTTGGTCCTTTTTGCTTCCATGACTACAGTTAAACATGCAAGAATAAATGAAGACTGTGTACACTGTGTAGAAAAGAAAAGTACAAGTCTGCTTATGCACAATGAACCGGCAACATTACATTGAGTGAGGAACAGTCAGGGTACAAGGGGGTCATCAGCGAGTGTTTGGAGCTTGAGTTACAGGGCCAGCATCTGCCATCCGGCCATCAGGCCCTCATATCCATCACTGGCCGTTGGCGTGGTGCTGCCCGGCGTTTGTAAAAACACCCAGAGGAAATGGAGTCTCTGGGCCAGACAAGAATAAAATTAGCTTGATGACTAAGTTCCTCCTCTGGTCCCAACGGGAATAGAACTCTGCCATTTGTTTTCATTACTTCCCTTGGCCGTAGAAGGGAGGGCGACTGGTGTATGACTGTGTTTGTGTGTATTTATGTTTGTACTACAGGCTGCATGTGTATGTCTGTGTCTGCTTCCATCACTGCAAGAAAAAAAAAAAAAAAAAAAAAAAACAACACAAAAAAAAAAAAAAAAAAAAAAAAAAAAAACAACACACTACACAAAAATGGCCATTTTGTCAGAATTATATGGGTTTAATCAAACATATTCACTCGTAAACACGCCATTTTGATTTCGAACCTCTTCTCACATATAATATTTGTGCTCGGTCTGTAGAGGTGACATTACTGTTTGGAATTCTTCCACCAACCCTCACAGCATACAATATTGGCTGCAGCCCTTTTATTGCGTTTGCCTCAGAATATCTAATAAACACACAAAAGGTTATAAAAATTGATTTGCTTGGAAATGTGTTTTCATTCATTACCAATGCTATGACCTAAGTCAGGTTTTGCTGAACTATATGTGCAACCATCTTACTCTGGGTGTTTAATTTCAATGCCTGAAAACAAAAACATAATATAGCTTGTCACCTAAGATGAAATTATTAAATCAGTACAAGAAAAGAAACGCCAATACCATATGCACACACATTGCAGCAACTATAGAAAACATTTTAGATAATTAAAGTGTCTATAAATTGCAGTGAAACATCAACCTGTGCTATTTCAGTGTCTAACAGTGCTGAGGATTTGGCCTTACGTACTGCACAGAAGCACAAAAGAGAATCGCAGTGAAAGCAAGGAAGTGGAAGTCCCTCTCCTTTGTAAACAGTGACTGAAATAATGTCAGCTATATTTACTTTTGTCATGCTGTGAGCACCCCTCACATATATAATATGAACAAATGTACTGTATCTCTGCTTCTCGTATGTGCTCTTTTTTACACACACACACACACACACACACCTCAGATTAGTTCCAGCTTTTACCCAGGGTGCCTGTTAGAGCTGAAGTGAAGACATCTTGTACTTCTTTAAAGCATGTAGCATTAACACCTCTGCCCCCTGTGTAAACCCCGAGTACTGATCCGCAGCAGAGAGTGAGAAGTACACAGCTCTTTTGGGATGCAGCAGTGTGTAACCTGCAGACCTCGTGTACAAATGTTAGTGCACCGCCAAGCAGTGCAGTCAAACCTCCGTAGGAAGGAAGGAGTCAGGAAAGGGAACAGTGGAGATGATGGAGAAAATGAAAGTGTGTGGATGTGTGAATGCACGTGGGACAAAGGCTGACGAAACCGGTCGGGGGCCTTGAACCAGAGGTGTTACATGTTTACACGTACACATTTGACACGTTTTTAGTATATTTAGTATTTAGCCTGTATCCATTTGAGTTTTTTTTTTTTTTTTTTTTTTTAATTCTTTATTTTATTTGTATTTTTAAAATATTTCAGAGTAATACAATTGTCTCTGCAACAGTCACAAAAAAATATCAACAGGTTTTTGTCTTTCCCTAAACAGCTTTCTGCTATAACTGTTGAAATGTTTTCACTGGAACATCTCTCTGATGAAAAAATATTCCTAGTGAAAATGGACCATGTTTTCAGCATTGTGACTGGTTTATAAAAATGCTCAGTAAGAAACACTCCAAATTTGCTATCCACACAAAAAATCAGAAACTAACCGGTGACAACAAGGTTTACCCCATGTGATTTTTAAATGAATACAGTACTGTTCATTTATTGGCTTTTCTTCATTTTCATTTTCCAGTTGAAATGGAACCGACATCAAGCAAATGATGAGATGTGAGTTTTTTTTCTTGAATGGTCTGAAATTTGGTTATCTTTCTGTGTTTAGTATCATCCATATATATATATATATATATATATATATATATATATAAAATAATATTCTGCCTGTGTAAACAAAACCAGCTGTATCAGACAATATATGCATTATATGCATGTGGACTGAACACAGATTAATGTATTTAAAGACAGACAACACAGAGATCACGGAAGAATTACTTGATTTCCCAGAACCACCAGTGTTGGCTGAAGAGGGGAAGTGATTTTCTCTAATGTATCTCTGTGTTGTGTCTTTGTCCTCCCACAACTGGCCTGCACACCAACAGTTAGGGGTCCAGCAAAACAGGGGTCAAGGCGAGTGTGTGTGCATGTGTGTATGTCAGACAACAAGACCAGGACAGAGCAACAGGGGGAAAGAGAGTCTGCCAGTGACAAGGAAGTCAAATAAAAGGGAAGAAAGGCTCCATTTCCCCAGCTAAATGTACCCATGGGAGGCGTAAGGGAGGGAGACGGAGCAAGTAACAGAAAGGTTATGAACCAACAATACTCCTGCAAAGGCTCCAGATTTAAAGCTACCGAGCCCTAAGAGCTCTGCCATGCTTATTTCTACAGCCAGTTAAAACAAACCGTAGCCATGTTTCAATCACCCACATCCTAATCTTGCTCATCCGCCCCGGCTGGGCTTTTGGCTGCTGTATTATTTCTCTCAATTACTCCTGAATAAATGCTTTCCCCAAGTGAGGAAACCTTCATCCACTGGAAAGTCCCCACATGCTCAAAGTCCCCCACTCTCTCCCCAACCCTCAGCACTCTCTCCACTCCACATTTTCTTCTTAGGTCAAATCAATCCTGGAGCTGGAGTGACGCAAAGAGGAAATGGAAGTTGTTACGAGGAGCTGTTGGCACTTTTGATTTTTCTTTAGTTTCTTTTTGTCTCCATTGTGCAACTTTTGTTCTTTGGAAACAAACAATTCGGTTTGAATTATGTGCAGCTCATCTTTCAAATGAAAAAAAAAAAAAAAGACGCAGTCACTGCAAAACATGCGGTTTAGTCCTATACTGAGTGAAATCTCTGGCGTATGGATGCATAAATGACAGCACATAAAACGCATAAATACTCCCTCTTTCATATGTTTCACTGGAACTTGTGGTTGAAATCTTTGGTAACCTGATACAGTGTTTGATTTGGGCTCAAATGAGAGAGAGAGAGAGAGAGCAGCATCAGGCAGAAAGAGCAGGGAGGGGGTAGAGGATGGTTGGGGGCAGGTATGGGGTCACAAGAGTGTCTTTTTCATGTTGCAGATTAGAAGCAGATGTCGGTGGGATTACACCGCCAGTGTCATCACTCACCCCACAGCCCCACCTCCATCCATACTTACATAGTCCGCACACATACACACATGGGAAGGGTAAGTAAAGTTCCACAGTGCTCTCAACAGTTACATGGCAAGAAAGGAGCACCAGTGACAGATGTGATGCTACAGCTAAATCATGCTACTATTGTCCTGCTTGATGTTACTTTAAAAAAAAAAGAAAAAAAAGAAAAGTGCATTACATACAAATATACTAAGCACGGAAGTCACGAACACCTAATCTTCAACAGATATTTCAATCAAACATTTCCTTTTACATAAATCAAATCAATTCAAAAACATGACCAAACCCAAAAAAATAAGAAACACTCACATACACAAGCTTCCTCAAGAGACCGCTGGAATGTATTTATTGTGAAGCAGCTGCTGGAATGTGATGTACATGGAAGCGATTAGCCAGCAAATACTGACTTATTGCCTCATGAAAGTTAATCTTAATCTAGATTTGTTCATTTTTGTTTGCTTTTTTCCTGGTGGATCAGTTTGAAATATGGCAAGGGCGGAGTGAATTTCCTTACAGCTCTGCCAAAGCATGGAAAAGATGGAGCTTTTTTCTTCCTCTGGGAGGACTGGTTCTGGGATATGGGAGGAGGAGGAGGTGGAGGAGGAGCAGCAGTGAGTTCATGAATGAAAGGATCCAAATTCACCAAACTAAATAGTCATTGGGTGCATTTTTGGATGGAAGACTCCAACTCAACCAAACACTTGCTGCCTGAATGACATGGTGTAAATTAAATATGTAGCTGTCCCAAACAGTCAAAAGGCAAGCAGAAATAATTAATCTATGTCCACATCCTCTGATGCAACTGGCACACAAATACTCAACAAAATACCTATTGTCATTCTTAATCAAGCCATACTGGCAATGGAAAGAGCCTTCAATAATGAGGCCAGTGGTTGATTTGTGTGCCCTTCAAACTAAAGGTCTACAAATATAGACCCTTTGATCAATGCAGATTCCAATTATGAACTGTAAGAGTGCACACACACTATTCTCTTTTCTAGTGTCTCTTCATCTTCACCCCCATATCCATAAATCCACCCCCACTACTGACCTCAGCACCATGTTCCTCTCAAGGGCCTTGAAGTAGCTCTGGCCTGAAAAGATAAATAATGTGACTGAGGAAGCTCCACAGGGAGTTTACTTGAACACCTCTGAAGGGCGATGTCCAGAGTCTGAAATGTCTGGAATCCTTAAATGTAGGGGTGTATAATAATTTTACACAAAATGTCTGTGTATGTACTGTACAAATTTGAGGAAATACTGTATGTATGTGGCATAGGCAGGCAAGTGTCACTGTGTGGATGAAGAGCTTTGAAGCCTGGAGGCTCCATGAGGGGAAAGGGCTTATTGTCCCTGACAGAAGCCACACTGGTGCTGTGAATATGGTCACAGCTGCTGAGAACATCACTACATCATAATGTGAGTTTTCTTATATTGACCAATGCAACCAGCTAGTGAAGCCTGCCAGCCTTTATCTTGTGGGGGGGGTCAGAGGCCTTGACCGCATGTCAAGGGTAAATCTGGATCAACTATGACTGTAGGCGTTAATAAAAGATCTGTGGTCACATGAAAATAGCAACAGCTTTGCTTAGAAGACACACAGTTCACAGTTCACCGAGCATAAGAAAGATGGACATGTCTACCTTTCTGTCTGTCTGATAGGGACGATTATACAGATACAGTGATTTCTGGTGTAAAGAAAAAGAAAAGGATAGAAAAGAAAGACAAATTTCAATACCGCTAATATTTTTCCACAGAACAATTAGGCATCACCTCAATATAAATGTGTGTAACTGTTGAACTGATTCATAATCCACACTGTGGGACCAGGAGCCCATTGTAATTTATTAAAAAGGAGTTTGAAATTTATTATACATTTTTTGATTGCTGAAATTTATATTAGACTGGCAAAGTAAATTTATATTAGACTGGCAAATAAAGATATTCAAAATAAATATTAAAATACAATATTTTAAAATATAATCTGTAATACAAGCTAAAGTGTGCAGGCCATTAGTCCCAACTACAGAGTCCATATATGGTGCTAATAGGCCAATTCATCTGTAATGAAAGGATGTCAGACCACAGGTTCTAAGGACTATTGAGGGACCGATTGCTTAATTTTAGTCATCAATAGTAACTTCGCTGATGATATGAATGAATAACTATATCCCAGCATATAAAGGATTTTTGTCTTCACAAAGGAAACTCTGAGTACACCCTTCAACAAGTGCTTTATCAGGAAGAGGACACTGGCACTTGATATGTGTATGTGTGTGTTCTGAGATCACAGAGTGTGGACAGTCCAGACTCCAGGCAGAGTTTGAAGATGGGAGGAGATTTAGAGTTTAGAGGTGCTGCTGCTGCAGCAGACATGGTGGAGATTAAAGAACTTAAGATAGACAGACATCCAGAGGAGTTCAAAGATGTTTCTGAGAGGATTTATCGCAGACCACAGCATGCATGCAACACAAGATGGCATCGCAAACATACCAATCTGTCTATATACTGTGCTGAAAATGCTGAGAGATTTATCTTCATATTTTTATACTTTCTCTATTGTCTTATATATTACTCAATAAATAAACTCATTCAAATGAAAAATCCACTGGTGGAGTGCATACGATATATGCTATAATGCACTATCTGTTCCTAGCAAGGTATATTTGAAGTCACAGGGTTGAATCCACTCAGTGCTGCTGTACCTCTTTGTTTCTTTTGCAGCGGATGTTAAAACACTTCAACAAACATCGAATCATATAGCATGTTACACGAACACTAGAAACATAATAGGCAAAAAAAAAAAACACCCCTAAAACTAAATGCAGCTAATCGTGGCCTAAATTTAGTTTCAAAGGGTGACTGTCCCCTCTTATCTCCTCTACGTCACTACGTAGTGACTGCATGCAAGTCATGAGTGCTTTCTGAGAACAGCCCTAGATCCACAAGTGTCTACTCTTGAGTGACTATCTCCATCCTCTTGACCCAAAGGGTACAGCATGTATATTTGAAAGACAAACTAAATCTCTCAAAAAGTCTTGATTGAAACTTTTCACAAGTTAAACACTGTTTTTTCAAGTGGTTTGCCTTGACTAGCCAGAAGAACAATATGCCAAGATGATTCTTGTCATTTAGATCAGCATCTGTGTGTATTGTTAATGAATCCACTATGGCATTTCAGAGGTGCATCACACTAGGAAACCCAACTCTCCATAGAAAACATGCCAATCATGTGCATCTTGCAGGGTTCATGAATTATTCATGCACCACATGATACTCAGATGATGCACTAACTGTGGATGATACCTTAATCCTGTGACTGAGGAAACAGGAGGTCCATGACCCTGTCCCTTCTCATGCTTGTACATGTATCCACTGCATTTTGCATGTAGCACTTTTGTTATATACACTCATATACGGTATATCACTGTTCTGCTCCAAGGCCAATAATAAAGTTGGTAGATGCCCTGAAGCAAGGCATTTAACCTCCACCTGTTCTACCGACAGCTGAGACTGTAGCAGATCAACATTTAATTATGGTCTGATCATCACCAGTCAAACAATAACAGTAGCATACTGCATTAGTACAATATATTTAAAACATTGTAATTTTCTGCTTAAAATTCCTCACTGTCCCTTTTATATTAAATCTGTCCTCAATGTGGTTGTACATGGATGTGATTGAGTTTTAATCATTGCATATCTGATAAACCAAAGTATATCAAACCTTAAAATATCAAACCTGGTTTGGGGCTTGTATCTGCGGCATGTGATTCCACATTTTGCTAAATTAAATGATTTTGCATGAGGCTTCCAAAAAGCAAGAATCACTTAATAATGTGGGGTAAAACCAATCACAAGCTTCATCAAGCTGCCCTGAGAGCACTTTTAGTTGTTAGAAAGTAATGCCTAAGATCATATTTCATGTTTAATTTCTCTTTACTGCCTTGACCTGCACCCATATTGTGGATTTATCTCCCAAATATGCTCCCTCTGACCCACAATTAACCTTAATGAAAGTGGGAAGACATCTTTTGTGTGGGCAAGTGTGCAAAAGCATGCTTGGTTTTCCATATCCTCTCCCTTCCCTCTCTTTATGCTTTTAGCTCCTCCATGTTACTTTTCAGCAATTGAAATCAAGGTAATGACTGGGCAAGGAAAAAGAATGTTCTTTCAATAGATAATTAGGGAGATTGGTTTACCAGGGCCACTCAAAGCCTATTCAAATGCAGGGCTGAGGCCAGGCCTTGTTGTCTGCTGAGCCCAAAAGGCTCCCAAGAGAGGCATTCGCCTACGCTTCATTTCTCAGAGCAGGTGCCTGGCAGGTAGTCAATGGAGACAGCCAGTTGAGATATATAAGAGACCCATCCCCCTGGACAAGGGGTCAACATCACAGGTCAGGGGTCATGAGCAGGGGTCACAAGGTCAATGTTTAGCACACAGAACTGGTCAGATGACTGGAAATGCATCCTGGACACTCTCAGTTCTATGACTGAAGGTGTGCAAGAAGTAGAGGAACTCCCATCGCTGATTAACTGCCACCTATTCTTACATCAACACCCAATCCCATACCTAATTTTTACCCCTTACCCCTTCATAAGCAGAAAAAAAAAACACTTTTTATCGAGAGATTAAACATACCATTGTCATCAAGCCATGTTAGAAAACATCTTTAATGTCTAGGAATATTAGTGGTCCTGTTTGTGGTAAGTACAAGAGGCTGTAAACAACTTGTTAACCAGCAATATCTTTACCAGCAATAACTAATTTCTAGTTTCAAGTGTTCCCCTGAAAAATCTACCTCTCTACCTCAACAATTATCAAGACACTATATGATAACAAGCAAAATGGGGTGGGGCAAAGGGTAAAGTGTAATCAATCTAATAATAATAATAATAATAATAGTAATAATAGTAATAATAGTAATAATAGTAATAATAGTAATAATAGTAATATAATTCATATTATTATACTGTATACTAAAATATCCTAATATAGCATCATTGTTTATGCTGTTTATTTTGTGAGATGGAAATGCTCCTAAAAATTATTTTTAAAAATAAAACCCCCCAAAAATTGTAAAGCAACTGTATCAACTCCATGTGTCATACTTGTGGTCACCAAAATTGTTTTGAGTTGAAGGCAGAAAATAATCATTGAATTCTCATGTGTACTTCAGATTCTAAATTGTTTAAAACAGTCTCTTAAGAGGCACTGTACAAAAAATAAACATACAGTGCCAAGTTGTTATGTAACTATGTTAAAGCTAAAATAATATTTCATTAAAGAACCTGTGATCCAATTTGCTAATATTATTTTTACTTTTGGCCCACAGCCTACAGTCAAGTTTCAGTTTTGGGCCTCTACTTGAGGCTCAAACACTTCCCAATACATTTTTTAAAACCTGACATTTAATAATTCTTACTGTGTAATACTAAAAAAGTTATGTGATTTAAAGTTTTATGAATTAAACATAACAGCATTTTAGGTTAATTCATCATTAATTCAAACACCCATAATTAATCGATCCTTACCATCTTCGGCATTCCCATAAATTATCTCACCATAAGACCAGCTTTACTGGAGGTTTATTATTTTACATTAAATAGTGACTACTGGTCCTAATTCACAAATAAATATATTTAGAATTCCTTCCAATGACAAGAGCAGTGCATTAGGGGTCAGTAGTGATGTGTACTCTAATATCTAAATAAATCTCAGCATGGAAAAGTGATCTGTCTTTGCTTGTAGGCTTCTATTGACAAGAGCTCAGTTACCATGGCATTGCACGTAACGGGATCAACCCTCCTTCCACCTTCATACCCATATACCACCAGTCACTGCCCACTGCCCCTGGACTCCAGCCACCTAAGGCTCCCTGACTGCACCGCAAGAGAAACACTATATACAAATGTCACTGTACTGGAAAACTGCTATTGAAGGAGTCACAGCCATTATACAAGAGAGGAGAACCCCCACCCACCCCACCCCCGTCAATCTAGCGGTTGTTCCTAGAAATGAAGCAGCGATTTAGGATGAGATCTTCTTACATAGCCTTGGACCTGAGCTTCTGTGATTTGTAACTGAAACACATTTGGGGTAGCAAAATGTGCAAACCTAATCTCTGCTAGGTTTGCACGTACCCACACACATTTGAGGGAATGGATACAGAAGTTACTACTATATACACAAATCTCAACTGTAAACACGTATTGTGTACAGTTCGGGTATCTACAGCCAATTCTTCATTAGCATTTGTGGCAGTACACACAGCAACACATCCAATATGCATATCAATTTTTCTTTCTCTAATCAAATAGAAAGCCTGTGAAGTAAATATCTATTTTCTTGAAGCCTGGCTGTTTACAACATGAGGGAGCGGTTATATAAACAGTGTGTGGCAAATGAGGAATTTCTTTTAACATATCAGCCTGGACAACATATGCTAGATATAGGAAACCCATAGCGTCAGTGGCTCCATATCGGGTGCAGAGGTCAAAGGCTAGGGAAGGTCAAAGGTGTCATCCTCCTTTCTCATCATGAAGTGCATTAACATCTTCTCCCTGTCCTGTCTTATCCAGATGGCTGACTAGGCCAGAGGACAGATGCCCCATTTTAAAAAATCTCAGGGATCCAAAACCCACCATTGAGAATAAATATGGCTCCATCTTTTAGGACATCATATTTCAAAGGAATATGGATATGGATATGGGTGGTGGATGTAGGGTGCATAAGCCCAGGCTGTGTTAAGCATGCTTTAATTGATTCATGGGCCAGTTGCAACAGCTTGCTCCTTTCAGTTTGTGTTTTTATTATTTAGTATCATTCAGCTGTGGAGAAAAGTAAAAAAGGGGGAAAACTTTTTTTTTTTATCTGAGGCTGCATCCAATGAGGGATGATAATCTTTACATTTAGAAAAGGATGACCAACAACTTAGGAAAAGGTGTGATGACTCCAACTGGGTTTTAATTTTCCCCAAGAAAAAAACAAAAGTATCCATTTAAGAAACAAAATAAATGTATTTCATTTATCCAAGGTCAAACAAATGTTGAACATTTTTCAGCAATGATACTGCACCACGGTTGAAATAAGACTAATTAGACCAGGTTTTTATGGATGGCACATGTTAAAGACAAGAAAACAGGCACGGACCATGAAAAGTAGGAAGTGACCCCAGTTGTGTGCTTAAGTAATTAAATCACATGGTCTTACTGTACATGTTGTCGTTCACATTTTTTTGCGAGCCAAGCCCATATGACTGACATTGTTGAAATCAGTTTGCTCTGAACAGCAAAAAGAAACACCCCACATAATTTTACCTCAGATTTCTCAAGGTCGACCACTCATCAGATCACAATTATTCAGTGTCCCTCTTCAACCAATCAGCACACTTACTATACAGATGATCCCACCTCTCAGAGTTTGCCATTATTTTTACAGAACCAAAACCGTTCCAGGCACAGTCGCGGTCATGGACCCCCTCCAAGCCAAACAGTCCAAGGCACCCTGCCGAGAGTTTGGGGTTGGCCCTGATGCAGCTTCTCAGTCATACAAATGCATTTATGTTTGCACAGAGCAGCAGTGACTCATACACACACGCAAAAACCCATATAGCACGTTACCCTGCCTGGAGACCTCTGACTTGAACCTGCTGCTCTCACTCAGCAACACATAAATCACTGTGCTCTCAGCAGCACTGCTGGCCCTCAGTGCCATGCTGAACTTGACTCCACGGGAATAAAAGTCCGTAACTGGATACAAAACCTAATCCAGGCCAGAGACAATTGCAAGCACACAGGCCCTGGAGGTGCTGATACCCCCCTGTAACGATATGCCGTCTCTGTCATGAGACCTTTGACCTCTGCACTAAGGTGACGCAGGCCTGCAAGGTGCTACTGGTCAGAGAAGAGACAGACATGGGGAATAAGTGAGGACATGAGGGAAAGGAGGTGATGAAGACATAACCTGTCAAGTTGTCCTCGTACTTGGTTTCCTCAGCTGTTTCTGTAAATATGTCGACTCCCCCAGTCCTCACTCTGTCAGGTATAACGGAGAAGCAAATAGATTTAATGGAACACGCTGCTTTTAGAAAATATTTACTCCTCCCTCACTCTTACTTTAAAGTACATTAAGATTAGTGTACATTTATTTCTATTTTATAAAACCAAAATAATGCATTTCTGTGTCTTTCATTATGTGTTACTTTACTAATGGGTATTATACCTACAAAATAATAATTTATCAAAACCTTATCTTGATATTCAAGTAAAGTTTTGCATGCATAACTAATACAGTATTTGTGCACTATGGTATTCGTTGGCTTACATAAAGAATATGAATGTCTGCACACACTGCAGCACTATAGCCCTGCATAACAGGACAAAGTGAAATTATCCGCCGTTTTTTAAAAACATTCATGATGCCAACTTCTAAGTTTTTAAAAATGATTAAAAACGTATGCCTTTGTCATGACCCTGGAGAGCCATAGTGAAATACTTGATTTGGACTTTTTGTTTCCTTTTTGTTGCCCTGTTAGCGGATCTAAAAGACACAGCCTTAAATAGTCTAGCACCCTGTCCTGTAATGTGGCTGTGTACCACTCCCTCACTCCCTAAGTGCAGTCCTGCAGCGTGCTCCATTTCCAGTCCGCAGTCACAGCGACAGGCCCAACAGAATCTCCAGTAATACAGGAATGCCTCTGTACTCTTCTGTCCTGATACAATGGTCACTGTTTCCCTCTGATAACATCAGGCACCAAGGTCTGCACAGCCACAGGGCTCTGAGACACACGTTTATGACTTAAGTATCTGGGAATGACATCTGCAGCCATCAGCTCAATACACCCTCACTGCATACTTACGCAGACACTCTGTCTGTGTCGTAAACACACGCACATGTGCACAAGCATGCGTACACACACATTTCACCTTATTTATTCTATCCCTTTACATTCTGTGGATAAATTCAATCTTCAAAGCAACTTGTGCATCATTAGCCCCAAACTGCGAAATTACCCCAATCCTAACCACATAAAGCTAACCTTGTAATTTCAATTTATTCATTAACTTCACTCAAACTTTAAATGACCGTAAAGCTAGAACTAATGCCAAATTTAAACCCAGTAACCCCAAAGCTAATTTGGATATAGCTCTGTCAATGTAGGGACCACAAAAATAAAACAATTAAAATGTCACTTCATCTCATCATCATGGTAATGATATTTGGTGCACACACACACACACACACACACAGGTTTATGTAGCTATTCCTCTGAGGACACTGTGCTTACTTCCATTCAAATAGGCCTAAATGATCAATTAAACCACTATTCACAACTTAGCCCTAAACTTACGGGTTCATGCCTCATTAGGATCAGGTTGTGACTAGTCTTAATTCCAAATGTGAAAAACATTTTGGGGAATATAATACAGTCTAGGTCCACTTAATATATTTCCCAAGAACTGGTGTCAGTATAGACCATGGGCTTCTACACTGAACAGTCAAAACATGCACACAATCTGCAAATACTGTACATGGGATTTTGCGTTACTGTCCTTGCTGACAGTTTGAGCCTGTAAACGGAGCCAAACCGTGTTTATTTACCTTTCTTGAACGCTCCTCTTTTACTGACTGGAGGATGATAATCATCAAATGAGCTCTACGACCCATTTTCAGCATCATACATTTACAAGTGATTTCCTTTTGCATAAGCATGCTGGTATATATTTGTTATTGTCCCGTAAAAAAGGAAGCCAAAGATCAAAGTTAGAATCTCAAGATCATACTGTGACATTATTTGGAGAAATTTGAAAGATAAACCAGACCTTGTTCTTTCATGCTGTATACAATTTTGACAAGTTCATTGTAGTAATGTAATTTTAGAAGAGGCTTGGAGGCTTTTAAGAATACAGACAGATTAATGAGAATTTGATAAGAATAATGAAAAAGTTCTTTGTTTAGAAACAAAGTGTTCATACAACTGTCTTGTAAAAATGGAAAAATGAAGATCTAAACAACATGGTCACTGCTGTCAGTATGAAGACACCAAAAACAGTCCATACTCCATACTGTGTGTCTGAGTGTGTGTGTGTGTGTGTGTGTGAGTGCTCGTGCGTGTGTGTGTTTGAGCCTTTTGATGGACAGCACCACTTCACTCTTGCACATTGATGGTCAGACAAACAAACAAAAAGAGGGATGAGATGAGTTTCTCAGGGGAGTGAGGATAATAAAATCAGGGTGTCTGTGTGTCCTGAGCGGGGGCCATACTTGATGCTCTAACAGAATGAAGGTCTTTGGCGGCCCAGCCTGGCAGTCTTTCAGCTAAAGCAAGCAGATTTCTTTGAAGCCTGGCCACCTCGGCTGAGAAGCCATTACTCCTGGGCTTTTCTATACATTAACCATGCTACAGCAGCACAAGTGCATTACAGCCTGCCGCCCAGGCAGAGACCAATTGTACTCCCTCTTGTTAAATATTACCCCAACAGAGCTTTTGATTTTATTTTCATTTTTTCCCCCATGTTGCTTATCCTGCTCCCCTCCCCCGATCCGATTAGGATCGATTGCTGCGTGGCAGAGCTGGCCCAGATATGAGGACCAGAACAACGCTACAGCGTGATTGTACTCCTCAGGCCCCGCCTTGGAGACTATTCAGGCGACTAAATAGAATGATTTGCCCTTAGATGTCAAATTTCCTCCGAGACAAGGATGTCAATACCAATTAGATTGTCTGCAGTTGCCTTAGTTACGCCAGTCTGCCCCACACCACCACCCCAATCTCTTTCCCTCTAAAGATACACTCGCCCTCTTTTAACATCTCACTCACATCTCTATTTTTTTTTTTTTTTTAGTTTGTTTTTTTAGTTCTAGTTTTGTGTTTTTTTTTTTTGTAGGCAGAGTGGTGGTCTCGGCACCAAGCCTTTAGCCTCAAATCAGTTTTATGACTGGCGCTGTGCAGACATTAGGCTAACTCCATTAGCCTCTCTGAAGGAGATGGCCTGAGGGGAAACTGAGGGGCCAAGACGAGACAGGGTGCGCTGGTAGGTGCAAGTGTGTGTTGCGTGCATGTGCGTGAATGTGTGTGGTGAAAGGGTGAAGGGGTAACATTGTCTTGCAGAGTCTTTTGGCATCTGCTTAAAGGTCACTGTCTGCAAGTCCAAGGAGGCAAAAGCCCAGTGGAGCAAGAACATAAACAAGAAAGAGAAGTGGGCAGAAAATGGATTAATGAAGAAATGTAATTAGGAGAAATGGGAGGATGGAGAGAGTGGGAGAGAGGACTCTGTCTCCACTTAGCATCGTGGCTCCAGTAGGCGCTTAAGTGCTAACATGACAAACAGATGTGGCCACGGCTGGCCAGACAGGGCTGCACACTCTCTCACACAGCACACACACACAAATACACCTTGAGCATATAGTATGTGTACACAAACAAACATATGTGACTTTGCACAAAAATTCTGAAAAAATACTGATTGGGTTATATCAACTTATCATTAACAACAGAAAAGACAACAATATTACAAGTTATAGATAATATAAATTTATTAAATTTGATATGCAAGATAGGGAAATCTTTCAGCAAAAAAGAAAAAAAAATCAAAAAGGATTAGATTGGTCCCACATTTGTGTACGCAAGAAATTATAGAGGACAAAAAACTAAATTCTTACAGATCATTGCAGACAGATTTAGGAACTGCAACTATTGCTCTTATTATAAATTTCCATGCAGCTTTTTTTCTGTTGGCCAAAAATAACTCCACATACAAGACAATGGTATTATCTTAAGTTTAAAAAGGGCTATTAGTAGCAGATGTAATCTGGCAAGAAAAAGAAACCAGTTCAGAAGCAAATACTGTATATGTTGGACACTTGCAGACATAAAACCTAGCACACCAGTTTCCTGCTTCAGTGCCTCTGTGAATTCACAGTGGATTTCAGCCTAAAACTGCCGTCGATGCTTCATTTGATGAACTCAGTTGTTTTAGCTTCCACTGTTATTGCTACGTGAAACCTTATACTTTCCTTTCCAGGTTTCAATTAGCATCTACAGACACCATTAACTACTGCAATTGACTAAATCAATACCTTCCCAGAAAGCATTCAAATCAGCTCAAAATAAAGTAATCATTCTCCGTTTTCAGTTTTCTGCCCTCACTGTACATTTCACTGCATACAGAGTTAGACCAATTTAAAAACCTACAGTTATTTAAACTGTAACTTATGATTTTATAGGGAAACTTTTAGTACCTTATCCTTGGAATCCCTAGTATGCATTCTATTCAGCAGTGAGGAATGAAAGCAGAACTTGCATTCTGAAGTGAGTTTAACCTTGCTCTGACACCTATTGCAAATGCTTTGAAATGGTTGAAAATAAAATAGTTTACGCATGGTGGGATCTGTAATTAGGCAGCACATCTGCACCAGCAGCGTTATCCCAGCATCCCTTCAACCTCCAAATCTGGCATTCTCTGAGAATGGTGTTGGTTGCCAGCCAATACAAACAATCCCCTGAATAACTGTGAATAATTTTATGAGATGGATTTCGACTGGCCAATTAGATGGGTTTCATCTGTGAATATTTCAAGATTACCACGCATTTCTTACCAGTGAGAAAGAGGGCAGGTCGAGAGAGCGAGAGGAACACAGACTCAATTGAGAGAACACGGAGAGCAAAGGGTTGAGCAAAGTGCAGAGGCAAAGAAGGATCAACAGGGAGAACGATGAAAGAAGGGGAGGAGAGACAGTGACAGCCATGAGACTGAAATTTACAACCAGATCATCCGTTAACCACTCCAATCACAATGGATCAAGCCATTAAATGTGCATTTTCTTTTAACGACCTCCTGACTGACAATGACTACAGATCATGAGCTTGTATTGATGGCCGTTGGAACACTGTGCAGTCCCCGTGTCAGAGAAGTTCACTGTTTTTCAGTCAATTCCGACCATGCGGTCAGGAACAAAACAAATGTCTCTCCTCTCAACTTAGGCATGTCTCATTAAATGCAGGCCAGTTATTTCAAGCTGCAAGACTAATGTTAGTGCTCTCAAGTTGGCATGTTTACCTTGCTCTCGTTTTTCTTGTGCTGAATAAGCACAGAATGTGACCATTAAATATATTGCTGATGGAGAGACAAGGAGAAGGAAGCATCAATATTCAAGTGAACTGAAGTCTCAACCAGCTGTACTACTGGATAGGTTATCCCTGGGTGACATCATCACCAGGTTAGTTAAAGGATATGCTATGAGATTTTACTCATAAAGTTTAATTTATGAACTTAGACATGTGCCCAATAATGTTTACTTATGACAAAATCCACTCTTCTTGGATATAAAAATGGGGGGACTGCACATTTAAAAAAGTGAATGAGTCACTTTCCAATTATCAACACATTTAGCTTATGTGTAATAGAAAAAACATTGAAAGAAAAGACTTTAGGATGTGGCATTCTCCATAAAGTCCTACTTTCAGCGCCTCTGAAATTAGACCTGAAGTCCCCCAGAGGGGTTATTAAACGACAAATCCCTGCCATTGACCAGGTTCTGCCCTCTGCTTGCTCTTGACTAATGTTCCAACCTCTTTGAAGTCGCTCACCACAACAACAACAGCAGCGCTACTTCCTCTCCTCCAGAAATACAAAAACTTGAGTTGCCCCTGTTATAATAGCAGGGGAAAAAAAGTTAAAGTTTAAGGAAGAAAAGCGAACCTTCAACTTTCATAATAAGCCAGATGTGTGCAAGCATGTGGAGATGTCCATTCGCCGTGGGCCTGCATTAATGAAGGTTGAGATCCATTTGGAAGGACGGGGGTCTGATAGGCAAGGGGATTGTGTGTGAGAGGCCGTGGCCCGTGCACACACTCACCCGGTCACATGTGCTTGCAATAAGTTAGCCTCACTGCAGCTCTGAGCAGATGGAACAGGGCTGACGCACTTTTGACTGAAATGAGAGAGAGAATAAAGAGCCCCAGAAAAGAGCCATATTCTCGTGAAATTATGCTATGACACTGTGGGATCTCGCAAAATAAAAGCTAATTTGAAAATGTTCCTGATTAAATATAAATATTATTATTTATTCAAAATAATATCAAAATTAAGGAGCAACTTAAAGCACTATGTTGCTCTAAAAGTTATGAAATATTAACATAATCTACTTTGTCATATTTGGATATACAGTATAGTGTATATAAAGTATATAAAGAAGAAGTTTTTTTTTAAATTGTCATTGTAAAATCAATGTATTGTCTTAGGACAGTAGGAAAATAGAGGCAAACTTTTTTGTTAGTATGAAATATCCTTTTTTATCAATGTATAAAACATGTACAGCCATTTATAGCTGTAGGTTGAGATTTAATATGAAAAAAAAGAGCAAATAAAATATAATACTATTTTCATAGATATTATGTGGCCTGTATTATGTGCTCTGCTTCAGCCTAGACAAATATTGCATCACTCCTCCACATTATTGAATGTTATAATATTAATATAATTTGTTATAAACTCATTTTGCAAGTTATCTACTGTTGCACAACATTTTTTGTCAGTCATAATTTGTAGAATTATGTATTATACTTCTTCTGCCATTATTTTGCTCCCTTAATTGACCTTTACGGCAGGCATGAATAAAGCACTTGTCTGTTGGTACAATATTCCGTTAAATCTCTTCATGCGATGGGTCTTTCAACTCAACTCAATTCTTCAGACTGGAGAAGACGATTGCTGAGTGGTTCTGGGATTATGTGTTTGTAAGTATTGTAATGAATTTTATAGACACATATATATCACAATATAATTTCCTTTAATACAACAATTGTCTTCAGCATTTGCTATTAATATAACAGATTTGCATTTGCAATGTTCTGTAGCTGTATGTTCTGTTGCTAAGAATTTTCAGAATTTTAAAACTACAATTCACAGTTTTCTTCAACATTAACCCAGGAGCCAAACCCACTATTTAACTATCTTACATTTTATCAATATTGACAAAATTCATATAATTTTTAGCCATAGTTATAGTTCGTTCATTGTAGTGTGACTCGGTCCTTGTCTTGACTCGCGGGTACTTGGCAAAGCATGACCATACAGAATAAAGAGCAAATTATGTCAATGGTGAGAAAATAACTCCTTAGATTGTAGGCATTACAAAATGAGAGAAGGAAAAACTGTACGTCGGTGAAGGAGGGAAGAGAATAGGGATGTATGAAAATGTCAACACTGAATGGAATGCTCTTGAGTGAACTTTAAATGAACCACTGAACCCAAATCTCCCCCTGACGAAATCTGTGAAGTCTTTGCCCCAACACACAGCTACAAGAAGCATTCAGCCAGCAGGAAGCAATGTCACCTTAAGATCACACAGTAACTCTCTGTGGGTTCTAAAGGGAAATTTTTCCATCCCAGGAGAGGCTGCAGAAATATTATACAATTCAATAATTGAGGATCTTTATACACTCAATATGTTATCATCCTGCTTTCTATGATCGTCTTTAGGGAAAGAGGGAATATTTGCAACCATGATACCTGAAACATACACTAAGGCCTCCTCAGGGAAGTGTTGACTATTAAAAACTGAGGGGTTATTTTGGAAAACAACAAAGGGGCAAAAAGATCACTGAAGAACACGAACACATAAATGAGTCTTTGGGGATATTCTTCACAATAACATGCATTTTTCACTTCGAGTTTGAACTTAATGACCCAAAACAAAACAAAACAACGTTTCAGTTGGAACGTTTTGCATCAGTCTGGACGACCTCAAGTGTAACACCTCTTTAATGTGTAACTATGCTGCTGGCTTTGTGATGTCTCTCAGCTGTCATCAGTAGCACACATCGCTTTAAATCTGTGATTGAACTGAGGTAATGAGAACCACAGCAGCATGGTTGGAATGGTATTTGAGCAGCCTAATGCCCTGTTTGTTTTCCTATGTGCTCTCCCACCGGTGCTCTCAGCCTAGTGAGAGTGTGTTGAGTGCTACGATTGAGGTGTTTTTGTCTGTGTGCTCTGCTAAGCTGGGCAGGTCTTTCTCTCACTCTGGGATGGTCTCTCTCTCCTTCATTCAGTCACTCACTTTCCCTCGCTCGCTCTTTTCTTTCTCCTTTTTACCTCCCCGCTTTATGTCTGCTCATTTCCTCCTCCTCCTTTCTTCTCCCTCTCTCCTCCCACAGGACCTGTATGCATTCCTGCCAGGAGGGGCAGAGATGTCTGTGATCCAGACTCGATAAGGACCAGGCCTCCCTTCCACGCCATCGTCCCTCGTGCTCACCCTCGCCCTCACCCCCTCCCTGGGAAAATGGGTGCATCCTCCTCCCTGCCAGGGCCCTGGCTCCCCTTTTAGTGTGCTGCCAGCCGTGGCAGCAGAGACTTAACATGATTTGTTTGTCTGCTGCTGCGTGTTTGCACCAAACCTTAGCGCCAACCCCCATTGCTCCTGCTGGAGATCCAGAGGGCTGGTTAGCTGGTACAGAACAGGAGTGAGACTCCCGGAGGCAGGGGGTGAAGGGTTAAAGGGGTGTTAAAAGAGGGTGAGGCAGGGAGGATGGGGGATGTAAGAAAGGATGAAGGTTCAAATGAGTTGGAATATGAGCCACAGGCTAGAAATATTCAACATTTTTAAAAAAAATATGTCTGGCTCCTGCAAAGAAGTGGGCCGAGTTTATCTATGAAATAACAAAAAACACACAGGCACACAACTTTTTCACTAATCAGTCAGTTTGAATCCTTAAACACTGAGGTTTTTTACCTTCATTTTTTCCCTTTTTTTTCCTGTTGTTGTGTAATTGGCTTGCTTCCCGGTGCAGTGGCGGTCAGCAAGCGCAGCAGCAGTTGCCCGGTCGGCCCATTGATCTTTCATCAGCCCATAGACTTAAAACTGAAGGGATGAGGGAGAGGCTCAAGAGGCAGCCCTCTTTTTATGGCAGCCCACTGGAGCCTGACTAAGATTGTTCCCTGCTTCCTCAGATTGTTTTTCATTTAGTCAGGTTGCAAAGCTGTGCTGCTCTGAGAAGGTGAGGTGGAGTGTTGCAGACATTTAGGGGAGCACGTAACAGCCACAGTCTGGGTAGGTGAATACAATGGTATGGCAGGGCTTGTTGGCCGATAACATTTTATTGTGTGTGTGTGTGTGTGCGTGTTTGTTTTTGTTTGTTTTGCCTTTATGTATCATGTGTAATAGACTAATGTTAAGTACAATTTTCATATAAATTTGTACATGTGAGCGAGGTGCCAAGATATTTTTTTGTGGATACAATATGCGGTAAAATGAGACGAAAACAGCAGCGTCACTAATGAAGTTGAAGCTTGATAATTGATAATATTTCTCTATGGACTCCCAGACTATTAATCAAAACCATTTATATTAAGAAAAACTAACAAAACCTCTTAACACAAATTAAATTTCACTTAGTGGACTGAAATTACCTTTATCAATTTTCATGAAAGCCATCATAGTGGTCACGACATCCATGTGATATCCAATCAGATGCTCTAATCAGTATGTGGGTGTGGTCCAACAGCCCAGGCAGTAGTCCATTGATCCAAGCTCCAGCACTGATCTGCAGCAGTTGTGCAGGACCTGAACTTGGTCATTTAACTGATATGTGATATTAGCCTCCTTCTTCGATGCAGTTCCACAGGGATCTGGTCCAAGCAGGAGAGAGAGAGAGAAAGAGAGAGAGAGAGAGAGAGAGAAAAACTGACTTCAGATGAGCAGATCAATTTTCACTGGACCTTGAATATTTCATGTAGATGGTGTTGAAGCAGACACACAGATGAGCTACAAATCTGACCAACAACCATGTCGGCTCACAAACATACAACCTGATTGTGCATGTTTTGGAAATGTATACACACACAAACAGATAACTTTGTACAAAAGTGTCTGTTTTTAATCTGTATTTATCAGAAAAAATGGACCACGTTAGCTCATCCAGGAGCCAAAAAAAAAAAGCAGCCATGACCAAAATGTTACCCAAACACAAAACTGATAAAACAACATTAAACAAAAAATAAATCAGCAATATAGGTGGCTAAAACAAATTAACATGAGGCTACAAAAACCAAGACAGCAGCTGTTTTTAAAGTATGAAAAAAATATTTCCGTGAGAAGATGTTGGATAGATCAAACACACACACACACACACACACACACACACACACACACAAACACACACACTTTGCCCAAAGGGTTGTGTTAAGGGAATCATGTGTGGATCTTGTTTCTAGTCCAAGAAAACATGTGGTCAATATAAGGCTGTGATATACTGACTCAGCCCTGGTTCTAGAAGTGAATACAAAAGGGAAATATGAACAAAAATATAATTTCTATGTAGAGAAGAGATGCACTTGCGTTTCTTACTGTGTGTACTTTGCACTCTCTTTTTTACGTGTCCTTTGTAATTTAACTTCTATTAAATAGCGCAAGATCATAAAAATTTGGAACATAAACGTCACATAATTCCAAAGAAAAACCTAAATTATGCCCCGTGTAAAACGGACAGTAAATCTATCAAGTGTATCAGCAGTAACAATGCAACGGCATGACACGCTCTTGCAGCAATAACCCACACCTGACCCCTAAACCTTCACCCACAGAAAGGATGTTGTTTCACCAACTGTCTTCAAATACTTTCCTCCCAGAAAGACATCAGTGAAACCAGAGCTTGTCAGACCCTGTATTTGTTTATTAAGTATGCTCTTGGACTGGCTTAGTCCCAAGATGGCTGTAACTGAGAGTTTTGTTCATGTAAGCATTAGGGCTGGCTATCAGTGGTGAATTATTTATTGAAAAAAATCTCCCCATCCTTGACGGATGAGAGAATATGTAGGGCTGCTCACTGACTCTGCCATATATTACAGGACTGATGAAAACCTTGTTAAGCACTGCACTAACTAGCTAGTGCGATAAATTTCGAAAAGAAATTTGACAAACTCACTGCAGATAATATTTACAGTATAAATATATACGGAAGGTAAAAGTGATTCTAGAAACACAAGCACGTGACCTGGATAAAACTGCATTAGTCAGTGCTACTGCCACAGTGCATCAATGTGAAATCTGAGTGAAACAAAAATCATCTTTAACACAATAATAACAAAATGACTGGTGTACAATTATATAAATAAGGTATATTAAATATATTTTGTGCACTTCCATTTGGCTCATTATCTGCCAATTCTGTTGTAGCTTTGTTATTCTTTCACCTCCTTAAAATGCTTCAATAATATATTTTCTTACTAATCTTATCCTCGAGAATAAAAAGGATCAACTTTAATCTATATTGTACAAGCATTCCATGTAAAGCATGTGCTGATGAGACCTCGATATCCCTGATTTTGGCTGCAATTAAATGCAAAGTATAAAGACGGCACGACATCGGACAACTTCAAAATATTCCTGATGCCATATATACATCACAAGTGATTTGTTCAAATCAGAATAAATCGCATTTGGTAATTTTCTCTACCCGCGTTATTATGTTAGTTTTTGTAGTCCGTGGCAGTGAAAGAAAGAGAGACAGACAGAGGGGCCTGGCTATTGTCATTCAGTTACTAAGCCATTTTGGAAATCACCGCTCTCGATTTGCTCCCGCTGTCTCCCTCTCTGTATTCCCTTATGGCTGCACAAGATGGGAGGCTTCCTTTTACAATTTCTAAGCTGCATATAGGCCCCCAATCCCCTCCCCTCTTCCTAAAAATAACATATATATGTCAAAGGCTGTGTTGCATGATTGAATGAGTCAGTGACAGAGGTAAAAAAAAAAAAAAATTTGAATTTATCCATTAACTGTCAGTAGACAGCAGGATGCAATTATATTGATAAAGCTATTAAACCCTTGTTTAAGATTTCACAACAAAACACAATTTAGCATCTCCCAGGATAATTTACAGTTTAAAGACATCCACATATTGGTATTTAAGCTAAAAGCTCCTCCATTACCAGAGGAGACTAATAATCATGACCTATGCCCGCTCACTCAGCAAATAATCAATCATGCTTATTCAGTGTGTTTAAACAGGGATTTCACTTTGGAGTAACTGACATTCACAGTAAAACATTGTCTGAAATGTGAATGGACACATTTTAAGTTTAAATGATCTAATGTTCAGGAAACATTTTCTGAAATACACCAATGAATTTGATATATATAATGCCAGCCAGAAATGTAAACTTCAGAGATTACTTTAGTAATATCACTCTGGACCTTTGACCCAGGGTGATTTAAATAATGTCACACAATCAGATGTAAAAGAGAAACCAGAAATTTTTTTGTATCTTGGCCCATATTTTTCACAAATTAAGCATTCAGGAAATGCTGTTATCCATGAATCAGCATCACACACAAAAAGATTGGTGTACAGACATTTTGTGATTAGAAACACAGAACAACTGAACAAACACACAACAAAAAAAAAAAAACACTGCTTAAATCAGCCTTTAATTTGCAGGAATCAGGCCGAACCTCCACACTGCCAAACCAACAGCGTGAGAATAAGCCTCCCCACCCCCCGACTAGACTATCTTCTCATCAACAGGGCATGAAATTCACTGGCCGACCACTGGACATGATCCTGCCCAACTTGAGGCCAACAGAGTATAACCAGTAAACGTGTGTGTACCTGTACTGTATTTGTTACCTCTTTAGAACCTTTTCAGCTAGGATTTGAATTTTGGAAAGTTACGAGTAAGTTTAAGAATAATGCTGAAGTATACATTTATACCTGTGTGGTGGTGTAGTTCTTTGGAAGTTTGGAGGTTCTGTGGATTTTTCCTTTTTTTTTTTCCTGCAGACATTTTGTCTCTATTACAGTTGAATCAAAGTTCAGCATCTGACATCTTTGCATTTTCAGACTTACTCTTATCTTACGATAAGAACCGGGGAGTATTTCAACCTATTATACTGTATATTATTTGAAAAGCAGAGCACGATATTTTTAAATAAATCACTGTTAATGATTCCCAACTTGAAATGTGACCTTACAGGTGTATGGGATAAGATCTACAATAGGCTTGGACCAAAGATGTAACTTGTTGAAACCTACAGACTTTAATAAGTGCTGCTACGTTCACGTGAAATACCAGCAGCCTCGAAGAAACATGTAAAGATATGAGAGAGCGAGAGTGTATAGATTATCCACCTTGTGACACAGTGCCTAAAAGTGCTGTATGTAATGCTGCAGAATCAACATCAACAGACTGAAAAATCAACATCAGCAGGCCGATTATTAAGGCCTAATGAAGTAATGATGAAACAGTTTCTCCTCTAATGTGATGAACTGATTTCGATGTAGAATACACATGCCACCTTATTCTGGGAAAATGAGACGGAAGAGTATTTACTTCGACATGTTGAAACAGCCATAGGCCCACTTAACTGTAATAACAGTCATAAAAGTAGAGTTTCTAATGGGCAAACCTCATCAGTCATGAGAAGGAACAGCAGCAGAGGCAGGTAAAATAAAGGTCAGATGAAGTCGGTCTATGGCATCCGTGTGTGTGTGCAGCTTATTTATCATGTAGCTCATGCAGATACATTACATTCATCATTTCCAGGTTTGTGGGAGACAGGAGATATTGTACTAATTAGGTTTTCTAAACTGTCAGAACTTCAAGTACAAAGTAAATAAATAAATATCTCCAGCTGCCTTCTGTCCTGTGGTGTGTTCAAAGGCTCTGGAGGAACTGTGACTCCTCATCTTGTTACAAATGTCCCTGCAGCTGCCTCCCAAGAAGTCAGTATTTACATGAGCGGGAAGTGTCCAGAGACGTGTGTGTGTGTGTGTGTGAGAGAGAGAGAGGATGACCAAGCAGAGCCACCCTCGCTGCTGGGAACACATGGCTCCTGGACGCTTCTTGCCCTTTAGCGTTGAGTTTGTGCGCCAGGCGCCGAGGAGAATAATCTGTTTACAGTGCGAGCGTTGATGGTCATTTTTTATGATGCTGTTTAATCCACAGTGGATGGGGGGGGGGGGGGGGGGGGGGGGGGGGGGGGGGGGCGCTAGTCTAGCAGAGCCCCAGACAAGCTGGCTCCAGTGGCCATCATCTCTGTGGGCTGCAGGCTTCTCTTATTTGAGCAGAGAGACAGGTGTAAATCTCTCCTGTGATCTTTACTCTGCACTCTCCGCGACACTCACCTGAAGGTAAACAAAATGCTTTATGGTCAAGTGAATGAACCACTTGTTTAGTCTTATGGGCTCGTGCACAGCGGAGCAACATCCCCGCAGGTGGAGCTGTCAATTTTAGTGCAGTTGCGCAGAGAAAGAACACCCAATATAAATATGAATGTTTGGGGGGGGGGGGTACAAAACGTTTAATATAATTACACAACAATATGAAATGTTAAGTCATATGCTTAACAGCAAATAAATCATTTCCAAGAAGCCTAAAACGATTTACAATTTTTTTTCCTGTCAACAGTGCGGTGCGCAATATATTTTAGAACTAAACAGCTGATGTGCTGACTTTAACTTACAATTCAACACAAACACTCTACATCATTTACAGAGGACGTTAATATTTAGATATCTGATGTAAAAAAAAAAAAATATGCCTGTGCAATTATTGTAATGTGATTTCAGTGGACCTATCCAAAAATCACTTTGGCACAATATCACGCGGCACCGCACGTCACGCAAAGTGTACGTATTTGCAGCGAGAGAGAACGAGAGGAGCGGGGAGAGGGGGGCTGTTATACCCAACTTGTTCAAAGTAGGTCTGTGCCACTCTTGATTAGGGATTGTTCCCGAAAGATGGTTGCGGACATGAGATAATGAGGTCCTGTGAGTTTAATATAATTACACAACAATATGAAATGTTAAGTCATATGCTTAACAGCAAATAAATCATTTCTAAGAAGCCTAAAACGATTTACAATTTTTTTTCCTGTCAACAGTGCGGTGCGCAATATATTTTAGAACTAAACTGCTGACTTTAACTTACAATTCAACACAAACACTCTAAATCATTTACAGAGGACGTTAATATTTAGATATCTGATGTAAAAAAAAAATGCCTGTGCAATTATTGTAAACATGTTTTAATCCAAATGTGATTTCAGTGGACCTATCCAAAAATCACTTTGGCACAATATCACGCGGCACCGCACGTCACGCAAAGTGTACGTATTTGCAGCGAGAGAGAACGAGAGGAGCGGGGAGAGGGGGGCTGTTATACCCAACTTGTTCAAAGTAGGTCTGTGCCACTCTTGATTAGGGATTGTTCCCGAAAGATGGTTGCGGACATGAGATAATGAGGTCCTGTGATAACGCGGGTCTCCTTTAAGGTTTTCCCATGAATCGAGACAGTCGCCAGCTCACAAAACGACACTGTGCGTGGGCACCGCGCTACTCACTTCTCATTTGTCGAGCACAAAAGCTGATCCAGCCCAAATCCGCGCTAACAAACCAGAGAGAGGGAGCAAATCATATAATGTTCAATCATATTCACTTGGCCACTAATTAACTGGAATCCCACCTTATTCATAAATACAGTGACCAATTAAAGTGCCGTGTATGCCAAAGGTCTCTGGGGCCACACTCGGTCGCCAGGAGCATTTGTGAAGGTCTGCGGCTTCTCTATAGGCAATGGATCTTATTAGGTGAGTGACCTCAGCGGGGAAAAGGTTACAGGCTTTTTCACTGCCCGCAGTTGGAAAACTAAGATGTTTCCTAATCGTATTTTAATTGGTTGGTTGGTGCTTGATGAAGCTTAAGTTTGCATTTCACATAAATCACAGTGATATAATTTATAATCTTCCATATTTTTATCATCCTTCTTTTTCCAAATGTGTCTGAACAGAGGGGGTTTTCAGCTTCAAGAACTCTGCTCATCATTTTACACAATTACTTTTAACTACATCCTAACACAAGTTATGAAGGCGCTTACAAACACGACCATCAAACACAGTCACATTAAATGGTCGGGGTTTTTTTTCCCCCTAAGGAAAACATGCGTGTGCTACTTTGTGCAACGGATTTTTGCCTCTGTCGTGTTTATTGAAGGTTACAGTAGAATTCTATAGGCCCAGTTAAGCCAACCAGGTTCAATTTACGTTCAAATACTCCCCAACATTATAATGATGGGGAGTCATTTGAACTTTCAACTTAACTCAAAAAATGCCCTTTACGCAAAACATCTGTAGGGACTTCAGCAAAGGAAAGCACGGCTCCAAACCGCATCATACTTATTTTATTTCATGTGGTTTTCATGTGCATTGTCTAACTTCGTAAACACCACCACTCTCATATTTCAAAAGTCACAAGACTTTGACGACTTGCAATTTGAACATTTTAAAAAGCGCAGCAAAGGCAAACACTTAATAAAAAGGAAAAAGGAGGGAAAGTCTCCAAAGCAGCATTTAACCCATAATACATCTAAAGAGAGGGGTTTTTTTAATTGTGCAGACTGAGGTCAGGGCAGATTGTTAAGAGGGTAAACTGCTAGTTTTATGTCAAACCTAATAGATTATTAGGCTGACTGCAAGGAGAATGGGATCGTTTTTTTTTATTCAAACGCCACATGCGTTCAGTCTGTCCAGAATTGCGTGCACTGTGCCAGATAAACCTGTTGACGCACACCATCAGTGGCTACATAATACACCACAGAGCAAATAGACAACTTAATCTGTCTCCACTGTAAACAAGAACTCGGTTCAAAACATTATTAATGATCCTGTTCAAATTCTGCGTTTTGTCCAAGACACAAACAAAGAAATCCACTTTTAAGTATTTTTACGTTTCTCTTTTTCCATAGTTGCTACCGAATTAAAAAATATATATATTTTTTTAGTTTGTAAAATAGTTAAATTATCTTTTTTTTTCTTGTTTTGATTTAGTAAAACCCGTCTATAATCCTTCTCCAAACAGCTTAATGCAAGGCTCTATATACCCAGAGGACATTTCCGCAAACATTTACGACGCGTAATGGCTGAATCCAGCACTTAATAGCGGGATCCATCCACTGCACAGAGAAGCATGTCAACTGACCGCACTCAACTTTGCCGCTGCTTGAGCTGACCGCATACACTTCAAATTGTTGTTCTCGCTACTGACAAAACCGTTAATTCACCCAGAAACGGGAGGTCAAGTTTCAACAGGAGCAGATAGAGAGAGAGAGAGAGAGAGAGAGAGAGAGAGAGAGAGAGAGAGAGAGAGAGAGAGGGGGAAAAAAACAGGAGCTCTAACGTTTCTGTCAGAGCGCAAAAGGTTCCTGCACACAAAGCTCTGCAGCAATATTCGCCGAGCATCATAAACGTTTAACACCTGTTGCAAGTATTTATCAGTGCGCGGGGAAATCACACGACTTAGTCTGAGTGTTACCAGCAGCTGAGTGAGGCAGGTCAGCTGGAACATTTGATATTAAAAAGAAAATGCATGTGCAAGAGGAGAACTGATACTGGAAAACGTAAAAAGATGGAAGCAAATACCACAAGAGACATCAAGACTCTGGCACGGGTTTTTCTCCCTTCTCTTTGTGTATTTTTTAATTGTTTTTTTCCCTCATTACCTTCAGTTCTGTGTGTCATTTCGTACAACCAACAAAGAGGTCTGGTCAATAAAAACTATCATACTGTACCTACAAAATGCGGATAATTCTAATCTATGCTGTTAATATGTTGCTGAACTTGGCAAGACTTAAAATTAATAATTTTACTATTTGTAAATGCATATGTAATGTAATAAAGATATCAGTAAACTAAGAAGTGAAACGTGTATGATTGTATCTCAGTGAATATAGATGTGAATAAATAGAACGTTTTTAAAAAAAAATTAACTGAATACATAAGTATTTTTTTTTCCTCACCAAAATAAACATTCATATACATTACTGGGTTTGCTATACAACACAATCTGTTTTTTAAAAGTGTTTAAAATCCATATCACTATAGAATTTCTATATTTTCTTTGAATCCTCACAATTTTCCTAACTGTTTTAAATCATTATTCCTAAAGAAAAGTAAATATTTCACAGCTGCATTTTTTTTTTAAGTGAGAACATTGTTTAAAGTAAATTCTCTAAAAAGCCTTGGCCACCTTAATTCCTCAGCTGTTTCTTCACCTTACTGAAGTAAAACAAAAAAGAAATCTGGTGGGATGAGGTTTAGCAAAAGCCAAACTGAAATAGGTGGATTATGGGCTCAGGTCTGCACACAGCACCTGTGGGGAGTGGCTGGAGTATCCCTCTCAAAATAACTCAGAAAACTTATCCCGTGCAGGTCTGCAATGAGGTCTAACAGGAAAAATGACAGTCCACTTGAGGCACAAATCCAGACGGACCTGGTTTAGCCTACCTCCAGGGGGAATGACACCTAAGTGAGTTTTTACAAGGTCATTTAGGGATGAGCGCACTGCTGTTTATGTAGAATAAACTGGGCTGCAAAATTCCTTAACTGCATTTAAGGAGCTCCACTGAAGCCACAGTCGCCATAGTTTAAGATCTGTGAGTGCAAGCACAATGCCTGAAACCTCTGTGTTTCCTAAATGTCCGTCATAGCTCTTAATGTGGATTTACTTTAAAGATTGCCACTGCACTTGATCCATTTACCTCAATCGCCACTCCTGCTACAAACTGTGATTGTGGGGCACAGAGACATAAAAGACATGTATTCAACCGTCCCATCAGTGGAAATCAGTGCTGGTTTCTTTTACCCAGCCTTTCAGACTGCATGGCACTTGCTTTTCCGCCTATGGTTTTTCATTTCAAAGCCCTCTGTCTCCATGTAAATACCAAAACACACGTAATCCAATCTGACCCCATTGCAAATTTTCCAGAAACTATTGGGGGGTAGTGGGGTTGACATGAGCCACACACTTATCCCACTTAACCTCTAGAGAGAAGCCACCCTAACCCCTTAGCCCGGGATTCCCTTGGTTGAGGAATGCACTGCTTTATACCACTCTCCTCTTAAAAGCACTGGGTCTTGATGTTAGGCTCTGTGGCAAAACCTTGTAACTTTGGGAGACTGTAAAGTCAAAGCAGCACAAAGCCGATGCCAGGGGTGGGTTAGCTAAATGGACAGCAGATACCCACACTTAACCTAAATCCTTTCTGATTCAAATCCAAAATAGTCACATACTCAATCCAGGAACATATTTATACTGCGCTAACTTGATGACAAATAACCAGAGGATTTTTTTCTGGTTCCCATTATCTGTTGTTTGCTTTCTAGAATGCAAAACATGGCTCAGTAAGAGATGGAGAGCTTAGAATATATGGAGAAAGATGCTTATCTCCACTGTTGGCGAGTGGTGGCACGTAAGGCAAAGCTAAAGACTTCTGACACATGGTCTACGTCTGAAGCATTTACCACAAGCATCTTGATCACACAGCTTGCAGCTGCCGAGAAAAGCCTGGTGGCTGTTTATGGGGCTGGACAGACAAATCCTCTGTATCATGCTCTGCAGGTAAAGCATGGTTGCAGACTGAGGTGTAGCAGTGCCAAGTACAATCTACCTTTGAAAAGGAGCAGCACAGTCCTTACTCTATTCTACAGCAACAGGTGATAATGAGTGTAGCCTGTAGGATAAAGCAAGTGTTTACAAGGCTCCTGGTCTGAAAACGCAGCACAAACTTTACTATTAACAAAACGACTCTTATGTAAAACAAAATTTATTTATTTATTTAAAAAAATAAAAATAAAAAAAATAAATGTGTTTTCTCAGAAAGTGTAGATATAAGATCATTTTCTAGTCACATTTTAAATCAAAGGTCAGGTTTAACTTATGATCGTGGTACATGTTTAAAAATATTCTGTTACTGTGACATGGATCTTATATTGTTGAGTGAATGATGTTTTTTTGTCGTATCTATATCAGTTGAAAACAAGATCAGAGAGTCTTATTGCCTTATTTAGATTACGGATCAAAAGAATAACAAGCCCTTCTTCACATTTCAACTGCCTCCATCTTAACCACATGGCACTAAGTTAAAAGTCATGAGCTTGCAACACTGCTGATGAACAACCTCAACCAATGGAGCAAATGTCTCCCAAGCACGCTACCATTTTCCTTGTCAATCTTTAGTCAATGGGCTGCCATCAATAAGCACATCCCCTAATTAACTAAAATTGTTTTCCATCAATACCTATAACTTGCCTGTGCAGGAATTGATGAGAGCAAGGGTTGACTTGACTAAAAATGCCTGACAGGGACAATTCATCAACAGGTAAAGAATTCCTCAGTCCTGCAGCAAATTGACTAAAACATGCATGTGATTCTGAAAAGTGCATCTTACAAACTGCGCCCTTTTGGGGGCAACATAAGCTCAGTGGATCAATTTCAGCCCCACCTAAATCTTTAAGGGAAGTGTTTTGCATTTACAAATGCACTACCTTGTAAATTAAACATCTTCCCCTGCACCTGATGAGGAGATGTCTATAATGAAGTTTGGGTTCATTAGTTGAATATGCGAATCTTGTGACATTTCCTTTCCCTATCATGTCGTGTTAGGGCTGACAACTCTCACCAGACAATCTCCCCTTCATTCAGGAGCGGTGCCACCAAGTCTGTCCTTGCTTATCATTAACAATCTGCAAATAAACAGGACAGCATACATTACATCACTTGCAGCTCCATGATCAATTCCAGGAATGCCTTGAAGTTTGCTTAATGAACCTACACATTATAAATGCTGTGTTTGTGTGTGTGTGGTTGGGACACTAAGGCTTCATAACCCATGACCAAAATGCTGTTTTCTACATTGTTGATATCTTTATTTATATATATATATATATATGTTTATTACAGGTTAGCAAAGGTATTAAACAGTAACAAGGATATTCAATAAAATTAAATAATGGGTCCAGGTGGAATTAATGTTGCTGCAAAACTATGTGAGAGGAACTGCTTTTTCCACTTGAGTGCAAATGTCTTGAAGCACATTTTCTGAAGTCTAACTCCTGCAAAGTTTGTGTGGCGTGATGATTTTCCATATTAGACGGACTTAAAAACACAAGCTGTCCCCGATGAACTGTCAGAAGTCACCCACCCACGTGTAATGAGAAATTTTAGGGCCTGTCCAGTCGAATATACTGCCCCTCCTGATTTTGATATGCATGATCTGTGTGGCTGTATAAAAGGGAAGCGCTGACAAAGACGGCTTCATCAATCAGTGGTGTCAGCTCAGCTCAGAGTTTTTTATAGTCTCCTGAAGTCCCTGAGAGCCCTAACCCTGTAAAAGTTTATATAGTGTATTGACCATTCTCTTCTTGCTTAGCTAATGAAGCCAGCTTGGCCACAGAGACTGAGAGGCTGCCACTGTGTCAACACTGCTTCCTATTTGATGACACCTCCTGCTAAATTGAAATGTGCCGCTAATGGGGGCGAGTGTTTAAAGAAGAATAAGCCCCAGTAATTGACACAGACTTGACCTCACTTACACAAAGAGAAGGATGGAAGGCCCCACATACAGCAGGCTAGTGGAAAGCAGCATCCTTATTTTGGAGCGTATAAATGTTAAGCTACTGACTTCAGGGAAAGAGCACAGAGATTCTCACAGAGTAAGATGTTGCTGTGGCTTATCAATGAATACCACATTTGTTTTCTCCTGCAAATCAAGAACGTGAAACACATAAACTGAACATAATTGTGTTTCCTCCCAAGGGAATAAACTATGGGCTCCATTCTTAGAGATCACTCTTACTTTACACACACACACACAGATGTTAGAGAGACCGTTTTCTATAAGACAGAAACTATAGGACGAAAAAGGGAGCTGTGACATTATTACTCGTATTATGATAAACGACATGTGAGCCGCAATAAACAAAACCTGTCAGCAGAGGTTTCTCTGCTGCTAGTGAATTAAATTGAGGTTAATGCTTCCAGAGACTCTCGATTTGAGCCCTAAGGCGATTAGTGATTATTTCAAGCTCCAAGCACAAAACCAATGCTTGCTACAAGATTGTATAAGGTGTAAAACAAGTAAATTGAAACTTTTAATATTATAAACATTCTGTTGGGATGATGTACACCTCTAATCTCTTTGCAGATGCCTTATTATTGGGTGAGTGAAAGATAACACTGAAATGAGTCAGTATATGGGCCCTGCTGCTGCCCTGGAGGACTTTAAGATCCACTACCACACCGGTCACAGCCTGAATCGAAGGAGACAGACAATTGACTGAGAATTGATGGTCAATGTTTGTCCAGGATGGCTGACTGGACATAGCTCTCTAGTTTACTTGTGAATTTGTGGTTAAATAGCACCCCAAACAGCAGCATCCTGTCTTTGTGCACATCTTGATGTGCATCAGAGGCTGAAGCAATACCTCACCCAATTTAGCCACTGCACACACACACACACACGTACATTACTGTTTTAGCAGGTCTATACATCTTATTTTTAATTACTAAACATCAATAATTATGTGACTGGTTATAGAATTCAATAGGGTTTTTTATCAGGAACAAAATAAAACAGGTGGCGTGCTATGACATGCGGTCAAATTCACAAAACTGCGCAGACAGAGATAATAAATAACATTCTTGTATTATTAAAAGCACCTACTTGGCGCAACAAACACAAGTGTCACTTTGTAGACTGGTTGTAAAAGTGAATTATTTCCCAGAGGCAGCTGCGCCGGAAATGTGCTATATATAATTGACGAATATGATTCAAAACATACACGGGTTTTTTTTTAACACGAGTTGAAGATATGGAAAAGCGCACCAGACAAACACATGGACTCATCCTCGCAGACTCTGCCCCTGTGCTTGTTTGCGTTAAGATGTAGTGCGTAATGATCAGGCTTTTAAATCAAGTATACCAGGTCTAAAGAAAAAATAGCCACCACAGTCGAAGACGCTTTGCTATACTTGGCCAAAAGCTTCATTAGTTCTTATGATTCACTAGTTAATAGAGTCAACAAACGAGATAAAAGATAAAATATCCATGACAATATAATAAAACTGCAAAAACACAATCATTCAGGTGTTCTAAAAAATAATCCACTATAAATGTCATAATTATTGAGCGTGTCATTTTGGCGACATAACGTTGTTGTTGTTGTTAACATTACATGATAAACTTCGAGCGCCTCGTGTCGTCATCCGCTCATGTTTCTCTCAGCTATGATTCTAAATGAGGATGTTACAAGAAACGTCTGAACTTCAACGCTTCTTAAATGTGCACAGCGAATATTAGACAACTTTGAAAATGAGTAAAATATGAAAAAACCCTGTTTTTGCGACATTCGGGAGGGTTTTAGTGGCATGCTGCGTGACAAGGAAGTCAGCAGCCCAACAAATCACAATCATCTCGCCGACAGAGAGAGCCGGTTCCCCGGCGTCTCTCCTCTGCTCTCTGACGCGCCTCGCTGCTGCTGCTGCTGCTGAGGCGCACGGATCGACCAAGAGCGCAACTTCTGTAACGATGTTGACATATTCACACAACAGCGACTCGGGGTGGGGTGGTGCGTTTCACGGCAAAAGCCTTTTTGGAGTTTCCAAACACCTTTTTATAAGTCTGAATTCTGTCCCCTCCACCCGACCTGTGAACACCACGCCTACGCAGCCACACAATTGGTCGGAAAGCGTCAAAGAGCCAATCAAACGCAGCTCTGCCACTCGTAACACGCAGCGCATCCATACAGTATGAAGCCCTGTGGGCCACAGAGGCGCTAGGAAAATCACGGAGCTGGGACCTTACCACCTCTCTCTCTCCCTCCCTCCCTCCCTCTCTCTCTTCCTCTCTCTCTCTCTCTCTCTCTCTCGTGTCAGTGGACTCCTTTCTCTGCACACGTCCTTCTCTGAAATGTGTGTGCGCGCCACAGAGAGCGGAGGAATAAAGTGTGTGTGTGCGTGTGAGGGTGCATGTCCGCAGCAAGTAAAGGCAGGGGGATTATTCGGCGCTATCGAAATATTTCAACACGTCGCGCTCGCTGCAGGACTGGAGCCAATAAGAAGGAACGCATTTTAACAGGAATGCCGATATTGTAAACAGCAGCAGCGGGGAAAAGAATGCGCCGCAGTCAATTAAGTGACTCACCCGAAGTGGTTCAATTCGACTAATGTCCACAAGACAGCGAGACTCCGAGGTGTCCGATGCGCGTCCGCCTCTGAAGAAAATCACAGAAGATTAATGGAGAACATTTTGGCATTTCACTGTGCAGAGTTTTGACCAAAATTCAGCTGAGGACTGGAGAAACTTCCCAGCGACTTGTCCCAAAAAAGTGGATACTTATATTTCTGCAGAACTGAAAAGGGAATTTCCAAAGCTTTCCAAATTCAGATTTTTTTCCCCCGCATTTTTTTTTATTTTGTTTTCATTTGCTCCTCCAGTGTTCAACTGTTGCGAGTCTTCGGTGGTGTTGGAAACATTGCTTCGCATCCAAGCAGCCGTCTACATCTGTTGCCCGCACTTGGATGAACTTCCTGATGAGAGATCCAGTCATACAGGGATCGAGTATGGCATATCATCCGTTTATACCTCACCGGGGTCCGGAATTTGCCATGAGTGCAATGCTGGGCCACCAGCCTCCGTTCTTCCCGGCGCTGGCGCTGCCTCCCAGCGGCTCCCTCTCACTACCGGGCGCCTTGGGAAAGCCGATCATGGACCAGCTGATGGGCGCAGCAGAGACCGGCCTGCACTTCTCCTCGCTGGGGCATCAAGCCGCGGCCGCGCACCTCCGGCCTCTCAAGACTCTGGAGCCTGAGGAGGAGGTGGAGGATGATCCTAAAGTTCACCTGGAAGCCAAGGAGCTTTGGGAGCTTTTCCACAAGAAAGGCACAGAGATGGTGATCACAAAATCCGGAAGGTGAAATACACTTGTGATAAGTTCTTCCCCAAAATAATTATTTTCTAGATTATGAAAGATATAGATAATAATGATACTCAGGTTTGTTTTATAGCGAGATAAACGTATGTAATTATTTACATGTTACTTAAAGATGATCCCTCGAGACAACTCTCATTTCATGCAAAGCTCTATTGCCTTTATCTTAATTTGAACAAATTATATTTACATTGCAGCACACTTGCCCAACAGAGATTCCTTTTATTACATGCTGGTATTTAAACAAGAAAAAATAAACATGTCACAAAATAAAACTGTAATTTTAAAAATAATATAATAATATAAATTGTATTTCAATTCATAGAACAATTTGGGAAATAATAAGCTCAAAAATCGAGTCTTGCTCGTACAGCCTGTGTTCAAGTAAAGGGGTAAAATAAAATAAGTCTATTATATTAGATATTATATATGTTTGGGGTTTTTTTAGTAATACACAAAAGAGATTAGCTGCTAAAATTAACCCTAATTTACAATGTAGCTCCAAAATTCTTAGATCCACAATTTTTCCTCATATTAAATGGTGGTTTTGTTCACAATCCATTAGTTTATTCTCAAACTTTACGTTGTCAGTTTAATGTCAACCTTAAGTTTGAGGAACTCTGGAATATTGTCGTCATCATCATCATAGTGAAAGTGGAGCTAAACAAAGATGGCTGCTGTGTGTGTGTGTGTGTGTGTCAATTCAAGACACCATCCATATAGAATTTGAACGATGTCTTAGAAAATAGAAGATATAGACAATTCTCTTTCTTAAATTAAATTAAAAACACCATATATTAGTCTGCGCCACTGAACTGATACCACACTCAAAGGTGAAGGTTTAAAACCATGCGTTTATGTCTAAAAATGTACCCATTCAGTTGTTCACTCTTTTACTGTAGGAGTTTATTTTGCCACCACTAATTTCTTATTTTCTCTCCGACACAGGCGGATGTTTCCCCCGTTCAAAGTGAGGTGCACTGGTCTGGACAAAAAGGCCAAATACATTCTCTTGATGGATATAGTTGCAGCCGACGACTGCAGGTACAAATTTCACAACTCCCGCTGGATGGTGGCCGGGAAGGCCGACCCCGAAATGCCAAAGAGGATGTATATTCACCCGGACAGTCCGGCCACTGGTGAACAGTGGATGTCAAAAGTCGTCAATTTCCACAAACTCAAGCTGACGAACAACATCTCCGACAAGCATGGATTTGTAAGTTCAACTAATGTATGTCAATTTTCCTATTTATCAACTTACACTTTCAGTGAACACACATTTTGATTTTTACTTAAGCATGATTTGATTTGAAAGACTTTATATTTACTTAATGAAAATAAATACAAATGCAATCATGTTTAGAAGTGCATGCGTAATTATTAAACACACAAGACAAAAACGTCTGTATCCATGTACCCATCCCTGTTTACAGCCATAACCATGATATGTAAATACTGTATTCAAATTTCTCCAGAATTATCCCCAGGATGTTTTTAAGTGTATTTTTATTACAGGACATGATTATTTATTAGATTCAATCCCACCAAATGATTTATCTGCCGCTTTCAAATTCAATTTTTTTTTACAAAATGTTTAATGTAGCCTGGGGTGTATAGTCTATAACAACGTCATGTCAGTTTAATATAAAATATTTCACTAATCCTTTCTTCTTCTTCTTCTTTTCTGGTTGTGCGTCGCAGACTATTCTTAACTCCATGCATAAATATCAGCCTCGGTTTCACATTGTGAGGGCCAACGACATTCTCAAACTCCCGTACAGTACCTTCAGGACATATGTTTTTCCTGAAACGGATTTCATAGCCGTGACTGCTTATCAAAATGACAAGGTAAGCACAATTATTGCCCACAGGCTGAACAATATTATGCCGTTCTTTAATCCTAAAGCACACAGTGGCGTGTGCGTTGCTTGCCCTGCCCTGTTTTCAATGTTCTGCATCAATTTCTTGTCATACGAAAGATTTTTTTTTTTTTGGCCATGTAAAAGTTGAGTGCCATGAGCGTGTGTATGTGTGCATGATGTTGTTTCAGCTTCTGGTAGGAAATTAATAACTCCGTGGAATGTAATACGGGTTATCTCCCCTTTATTTAATCACGTGGAAACATTTTGGCGCAGATCCAGACTCACTCTCTTGTTCCCTCTACGTCTGTATGTGTGCGTGTTTGTGCGCGTGTATGTGTGCGTAAAGCTGTGTGTTGGGGGTTGTGAGACGAGAAAAAAAAGAAGAGGGTCAACACTGTGCGGTTGAATGGAGAAAAAGAAAAAAAAGAGGGTTGGTTGTTTCAGACTGCGCTGCATGGTAACATTTTATTCCCTGTAAGACATAAAAATAATGAAAATCATCTCCTGGGCTCTTTGATATGTTTGGGAAATGATGGCGTCCCAAACCCCCACCACCACCAACACCACCTCCTCCTCCTCCTCCTCCCATGTGCAGTGGTTAAATCAGCCAGACGTGGAGAGGAAGTGGTGAGGGAGTAAAGTTTAACAAAAGTTTATTTAAATCGGGGGTATATTTCACTGTCAAAGTGCCAAAAAAAATGAGGAGTCGTCTGCTCTGTGAAAAGCTATGTGCGCAAACCTATGTTACTGTACCTTTAGACACAGCATAAAAAGTGTCAAACCTTTCGTTAATATTCACGCGAAATTATTATTCATTTCAGATTACGCAGCTGAAAATTGACCATAACCCATTTGCCAAAGGATTCCGTGACACAGGCAACGGGAGACGGGAAAAGAGGTAAGAGAGTGAGGATAAGTGCATTTAAAAAAAAAAATCCAGATGTCTTCAGATACATTGAGACAGCGTGATCTCGGTGGATTAAGGCAGCGTCAGCGCGTCCATATTTACCCACAAGGAGTCTGGCTCTTCACAGCTTCTGATCAAATTCCTAAAAGGCAGTCAAATCCTGGAACAGATCCTGGATTTCTTTGCCAGTTCCATGTGATGATTCAAAACTTAAAGAGACAATTCAGTTTGCCAAAATTTGTAAATTTTAAAACATTGGTTGTGTTTGGACTGGGCAATGTGGCGTGCCAAGATAAATATGCAGCATTTCGTACACTCTAACCTGCTGCAGGTGAGCCAGTCCCGCAGCCAGGAGCTTGTTCAGCCCAAATAAGCTTCCATAGCATTCACCCTGCTGCTGCTGCTGCTGCTGCTGCTGCTGCTGCTGCTGCTGATACTGTGTCTGACCCGAGAGCTGTGACCACCTCCTATTATCCCTGACTAACATGAGTCCTCCTGCACAGGAAACAGCTGGCTCTGCAATCCATGCGCTCATACGAGGAGCAGCAGAAAAGAGAGAACGGGGCTTCAGACGACTCCTCGGGCGAACAGGCTCCCTTTAAATGCTTCGGCCAGGCCTCGTCCCCTGCCGTGTCAACCGTGGGCCCCCCACACCTGAAAGGTAGGCTGCTAGACCCCACAGTCAGTCACACAAGTTGTGTGTAAAGTCATAAAATCTATATTGCGGCAAGATTTTTTTTAACGAGGTGTGTGTGTGTGCGTGTGTGTGTGTGGTATAAGACTAAAACTCTATCAAAGGCTCAATCCTTAATACAGAACAGTACAGGAATTGATCTTTTGCATTGGCAGCCTTGTTGAAAGTAAATGCAACATAAGAAAATGGAATATCAATGGTTTTTTTTCCGGATTATCAGCAAAATGCAGTTGGAATTGTACTGTGAAACTATTGCCACGTACGCCATGTTGGGATCAGCCACTGCACACTTCCCTTCAAACTACTCCTTTGGAAATTAATTTGCCAAAACTTTATGTTGCCTGATTTTCAACGGATATAATGTAAGAAACCACAGGGCACGTGACTTATTCTGTAAAGCAGGGTCCGAATTTTAAAGCTTTACTGCAAAACCTGATGGATAGGATTCATCTGTCAACTAAATACTTTTGGTTTACTGCTGGCAAAGACATTGGTCTGATTGTCTTTTAAAATCTTATTTTCTGTCTTCTCTTTTATTTGCGTCTCATATTTTAATTGCATGTAGTATCAAACTGAGCTGTGGTGTGTTTACAGAGTATTGTTAGGCTCTGATAACTATAGTGTGGACAAATGAGTGCCCTGCAGGTCTTTTTTGGACCAAACTACAATATGGCTGATTATAAAGATGACTATAACTTTAATGTGCAGAGAGTCAACTTATATTCTTCTCTCCACTCGTGCAGATTTCTGCGACAGCGACGAGGACAGCGACGACGACAGCAAAGATGGACACATCAAAGACGGCCCGGATTCCAGCAAGATTTCCACGACCACGGAGGACGGGAAGGATCACGAGGCGAGTCCAGCCAAAGGGCATCCTTTTAAAACCAGTGACTCTAGCAGCAGGACTCGGGACAGCAGCAGCTCCAGGACTGAGAAAAGCCAGGCGGACTCGCGGCAGAGTCCAATCACCGTCATCTCCAGCACCACGCGCTCCGCAGAAGACCTCAAGAGTCCGAGTCTGGATCAGCCCAAACCGGACGAGTGCAGGTCAATCAGCAAGGACAGCTTTATGCCTTTGAGCGTTCAGACGGACAGCGCGCACATGGGCCACAGCCACTTGCATAGTTTTGGATTTCCAACGGGTCTAACCGGACAACAGTTCTTCAATCACTTAGGGAGCGCGCATCCCTTATTTTTGCACCCCAGTCAGTTCAACATGGGAGGCGCGTTCTCGAACGTGGCCGCGGGCATGGGGCCACTATTGGCAGCTGTGTCCACTGCAGGGGTGAACACCATGGACACAACCAGCATGGCATCATCGCCGCAAAGCCTGACGGGAGCGCCGGGCCTACCCTTTCATCTGCAGCAGCATGTCCTGGCATCGCAGGTAAAAACCCGTTTTCACGCTCGCAGCTTTGTATTAAACACATGTTGCCTTATTGTACAGCACAGTTGACGCAAAAGCCTCGGAGGCCTAAAGGCCTTATGCCAAGTTTAATAGCTTAGGTGTGATTACAAACGTATTTAATGTGCTCCTTATTATGTTTATGTGCTTGTATATGAACATAAGTGTGAGAAAAAACACGGTCAGTGTGTGGGTTTGTTTGCGTGCGATTGTTTATTTAGTTTTATAGACAAACATGCCATAGTTTTCAGAATTAAGTTATATTTTGACTTGGCTATTAAACGGACTTTTATTACAGCCTTGGCGCTGCTTTTATAGATATTAAAAGCATCAGTGTCTTTGGAAGCAAAGACCATTTTACAAAAACTAGAGGAATTATGTATTTCTAAATGTTTACAATCAAAATGACTGGGTTGTAAATGCATGATTGGCTCAAAGAAAAACCATTTCTTTTTACATTCATGTAAGAACAAGTCTCCCAAGCCGAATTTGTCTGATGATTGTTAAAGATTTTCTAAAATATTTTGTGCTGCAATCAGAGCAAAGCTGTTTATATGCTGACCGAGTTTGGCTGCTGATTTTTCTTTTTATTAGGGACAGATTTGGAGAAATACTGAGTGAATGGAGACACTGGAGACGCGTCAAAAATGGGCCTGCATTTCTTGTATCAGGCCAAGCTTTGCTGTCCATTATTAGTGTCAGACACTGCCACTGGCTTTGTAACGATGCATTACTAATGTTGTTATGATGAGGATGTGTGACGGAAAATACTCACTGAAGACTAAAGTGAACGTAAAGCTTAAGAAATGCCCTTGGACTTGCACATTTACGCATTTGTTCCACAATGTATGTGCCTGATAAAACTGTGCCTAACTCGACATTTCCACACTTTTCTGTACATTTACTACAACGTGTGTGTGTGTGTGTGTGTGTGTAGCGTATAACAGCAGCCTGCTGCCTCACAGCCTCTCATTGTCTCCACAGGGCATTGCAATGTCTCCGTTCGGCAGTTTGTTCCCCTACCCGTACACATACATGGCAGCAGCCGCGGCAGCCTCATCCGCTGCGTCATCGTCCGTGCACCGACATCCTTTCCTGAACGCGGTGCGCCCCCGACTCAGGTACAGCCCCTACTCCCTCCCCATGACGGTACCGGACAGCACTCTGCTCACCACCGCCATGCCCTCCATGGCGGGCAGCGGGGCCGAGCTGAAGGGAGACGGCATCGTCCCAGTGAGCCCGGTGTCTGGCGTCACCCTGGATTCCACATCTGAGGTGACGAGCCACTCGTCCACCATTTCCTCAGGCTCGGTCTCCATGTCCCCAAAAACTTGCGCTGAAAAAGACGCCGCCAACGAGCTGCAGAGCATCCAGCGCCTGGTCAGTGGACTGGACTCAAATCAGGACAGGCCACGGAGCGGGTCCCCATAGGAGTTTGTTTGTTATGGGGGTTTTATCTCCTTTAAACACACACACACACACACACACACCACCTGCTTCTCGTTTCGATGTTGTTGAAAAGTACTAGAAAGACAAACACTACTTTTGACACTTGCCTCTAATGCAGATTTTAAAAAGACAGAAGAACTTAAAAAGGAAACTGTTGGACATTTTAGTTTCTGAAATGCACTTTGGTTAATACACACCTGATATGTATGGTTCTTTTTCCTCTCTTGATCTCTCTTTTTTTTTTTTTGTTAACTTAAACAACACGTTTATCCTGTCATTTGAATACCGTACAAGTATTGAAACTGAAAAAAAAGTTGGCATGGGTGTGACTTACAGATTTTGGGAGAAGTTGCTGCTGTGTCCCGTCTCCCCCACTTTATTGTACACGAGGAGAAACGTGATTTTCTTTAAATATGCACTCTGAATTGATTCGACGTACATGAATTCGCTACCATTTACAGACTGTTGTATTTTGTTGTACAATATTTTTCATAAGACTGGCTAACTGTTGCATGATTACCCCCCCAAAAAATTATTTAACACTAAGAAAATCTGGAAAACATACCACCTTTAATTGGATTGATTATTTTAAACAATTCTCTTTTTTTATTTCCATGCTATTTTAATATCAGAATAGGTTTATTGACATACATGACTGATGCTCCGAGACAAAATGGCTCAAGCATGCGGGACTGACCCCAAATGTCCAACAGGCAAAGGGAAGCAGAAATTTAAATACTAAAAAAATTAAAGGTAGTAATGATTATAGGTGTACATAGAATATATAAAATATTTATGTAATTATTTCATATTGTTATTTCGTGTAAATACAACCGAGTAGTTTGTTTCTAGGGGTCTGTTCTTAATTTATTCTCGATATACCTGTGTAAAAATAATAAAAAAAAAATAGTTTGTGCGCAATTATCATTTTTGTTGTCATCTGCATTTATAAACCCCTTCTTAAAATATGGACTTTATTCCTACCCCGAAATATCCACTGATAGTTATTCACACTCATGTGCCATTGTATTTTCACTTGTTGTCCCCGTGTATTAAGTGCTACTGTTTAAAAAAACGAATGAAAACGCGACAACGCACTGCACCGATGGCTTGAGAGAAAAAAAAAAACAATTCTTGTCATTATTATTATTTTTTGAGGAAGAGCAAAAAGAGGCGTCGTTGTGTGACAAATAGGTGGGCTATTTTTCTGCTATTAAAAAAAGACTTGGCGAATTGATCGTCAAAGTGCCGCATTATCGAAAATATGAAGGTTTTTTGTGTTTCTTAAGTTGTCAGTGGGTTATGTTGTATTGGAGTTATGTCTAGTTTACAACATCAACATCGTGTTCTTGAAAGTTTCAATAAAATATTGAAATGCCGTTTCTTTAGTGTGTGTTCCTCGCCTAATCCCGTCATTAGTGGGCACTAATGTGTAAGGATTATCTACTGTACAAAATAAATTGGATTATCTAAGGCTGGCATGGAGTTGAGTGAACATGAAGGCCTATTTAACCCCAATCTATATGTATAGAGTGAGACAAGGCCCTCAGTTATATGCAGATGATACCTGGATTGTATGTTTTTTGACTTGTCTGATAAATGTGGGCGTTTATATTGACCGATGAGATTGTATGAATGATTCAAATTTATTTTAATATTATTATAAATGGTCATATTCAGGTAATCATGACGACGTTTCTTTAGATTTCTCTCCTGATCCTGAAACGCATCAAGTACATTTTTGTGTATTTGCCGATTCAAGTGACTGTATGAAGTTGACACTGTGGTGAAGTGATGAGCCTCGACTGAAGGTTCACTGTGTGAAACTTGGACAGGCCACATCATTCCTTGATGACTTCTCTCTATTGCACCTCGAGTCGTGAGTTTATCAACACCCTATCTTTATTTGTATATTGTCTGGTTAATGTGTAGCAAACCTGGCGCTAGTGACTAGGTGTAAACATGACACAAGCTGTCCCAATTGTTCCGTCTTATTGCTCACCTGGCGCCTTCCATGGACATAATCTTCCACTTTATTGCACGGAAGGCGACAATGCGTCTGTAATCGCACCGAGATGGGACGCCCCCAAGCGGTTACAACACTGGTTTATCAACACGGCACATGGAGCAAAAAAAAAAAGAAAGGAAAGAAAGAAAGCAAAGGACAAATCCGAGGTGACAACTCACACAGAGAGGTCAGAGATAAAAAAAAAAAATTTAAAAAAAAACTGACTTACTGGATCACACAGCTTCTGTCAATCCTCTGTGCGCAGGACTGTGGCCAAACACAACGGCCAAAGAAGAGACATTAATCTGCTCCACAACCTCGCGTTCAGATAAACACACTTACATTACATCTCAACCAATGTGCGCTTCATTGCCTGATACCAGAGGCCCTGCACTCACATCTGAGAGAACACAAAGACGGGCAAACTCAGTGGTAACAACCAGTTATTATTGTCCTTTTATTACAGCTGCCCGCAAGGCTCATTTCTTTTCATTTTTATTCTATATAGTATATTTAAGTATACACTGATTGCTACAGCACCCAATAAAAAAGAAATAATCACATTCTTAATTTATCTCATGTGGAGGATAAAGCGGTAGAAGATGAATGAGAGTATGTCCGCACCTGCACTGACATGGACTCCACTTATACTGCCACAGTACAGCTGTGATTTTGGTGACCCTGTTCTCTCTCTCTTCAGTACAATGAATGTGTGTCATTCTACTAAATAAATCCGTGGCCTGCAGCCTCCATTCACGACAGGATTGGCGATGGTTGTCCAGAGAGTGGATTTTGAGTGTTGTGTTGATCGGTCTGTTCAACAGGTTACTGTAACTCGAGTGGATGGTACAGTGCAGCTGCGCCACCTAGTGGCGAATCATGGATGAGTGGGGAAAGCACACAGTAGTGTGTGCCCCTGTCAAGTTGCACTGTCTTCTTCCCTTGCGGACTTGAAATTTGACAAGGTTACTTAGTGGCTGAATTTTTCTAATCGGATTCCGATTTTTAACCAATCGAATATGCGTAAAATCCGATTATGATAACACCAACGTTATTTGGGCATTTCCCCCTGCAGTGTCACATAAATAATAATAAGTGTCAATGATTCTTCAAAAGGTTTGAACACACAAGACAATTAAATACAACTAATTGACAGAATAATCTTTTCTTTGGGAGTAGACTACATTGTATCTTCAATTACATTTCTACTTAGAGTACAGTGAAAACACGAATCTAATTTGTGTTCCCAACATTTAATCTATTATGTTCCATTACAAGAATGTGGTTCAACATGACCTGAGACGTTGCTGAGTAGATCACATGTTTTGAAAAAAAGGGGAAATCTGAGAGAAAAAAAGAGCGCTGAGAAACCAGTGACTCTTGAGAGCAACATCTTAGCTGACAACTTTGGTTTCAGGAATATTTTTATGAATGAAATTCTGTGGAGACTCCTAGTCGTCCAAAAGAGCACCAACCGTCTGTAAACCACGAATTGTTCATAATACAATCCTTCTGTTTGTCGTGCAGCCAGAGAAGCATGTTTTTATGACACTAATAAAAGAAAAAAATATTTTAAACACAAAGAAATAGCATCTGTTTTAAGAGAGAAGAAATAGGCACAGAAAAATTATAAGTGTAAAAACTCTCTAAATACACACTCAAAAAATTGATGCCAATTGAATAAACACATTTAAATCCATTGTTATCTAATTCAATGACATACTTGAAGCGCAACGCAACCTAATCAGCAGTTTGCTTTAGTAATCTAATGCAAAACAAAGGCCAAAATATTTTTTTTCCTGACAAAAGACAAGATCACATATAAGTGAATAATGAATCCTAATGTGATGTGAAGATAAAAATCATGTTATTAATTGACTGGTTTTGAATGTCTGAAGGTTTAGTGAGTAACAACAGGAGCTCCTCTGTGATGTGGCAGCGTCCTCTACTGTCCAATTTACATCACTACAGAAAACCATTAGTCAGGTGGAAGTTTTATAGGAAAAGAAAAAAAAGTCATTGATGCCACTTAAGATCCTCCACAATGAACACATTTAGTAATTGGGAATAAGCAAATCGACATATGACATAAAACAAAAGTGTCTCCAATATCCAAAAGGTTTTTAAGTTATATCATTAACACTCCGACAACTTCTGATAACAACGATAAGAATGTCAATCTCTGAAGTGTGAATCTCATTCAGTTTCAAAAAGAGCATTTCATTCAGGATCCTATTCATTTGGTGACAATGTGGGAGAAATATTATCATTTACTTTAAGCGATCTGCGCGTTTCAGCCATAGCAACAATAGACAGGTGGTTTGCTTTTTGATATTCTCAAAACATGAAAAAGTAGACAGTGATATCTAATAGTGTAGAACGATAACGGGGATGTGCGGGACAGTCACCATGATCACTGTGTGGTTAGATGTTGCCTGAAGGGGAAGAAATGTAGAGAAAAGAGAGAGAGGGGACTGTGTGGTGGAACTAAACCAACATCAAACAAACGGTGAAGCTGAGGAATGACAGTCTGATTTCTGTCTGTGTGAATGTTGCTCTTGAAAAGGAACAAGCCCAGGAGGAGTATGTTGGACTGGTGTTGTGAAAACGTGCAGCTCAAAATATCACTTCTTAGGGTAAAGTTACATTGTTCTGAGGTATTTGCAGCTCACGAACATGGCGGCCTGTCAGTCACTGAAATCTTCTCCGTTTCTGTTTCTGTTGGCCCTAATTCTACTCAGTCATAATGAGCTGCCCTGCAGCTGTCGAGGTGTGTTGTGACTTGCCAGGGACATGATACTACAGTAATCTGCTCTTTAATCAGTTGTCTGCCTCATATTTCTAAATTTAGTGGGCGGTGTTTACTCAGCTGTGCCATGTGATGTCATTTCTACTCAAACTTGGATTTAGATGCAACTTTGTTTGTCAGAAGTCTGTCCAAGTTTTTTTTTTTTTTTTTTTTTCTCATACTAACACTCCATGGGTTCTGTTAAGTCCCAGTGATGAATGCATCCTTTGTAAAGGAGTCATTATCCTTTATATCTACCTTCATTTATTGACAATATTCAAATAGTCAAGTATTGCATTTCCTAATGGTTTAATAAATATTTAAACTTGCGAGACACCCAAAGATGAGCAAACTTGAACAAAACTGGACATGTTCTGATGACTGTAAGATTATTCTTAAGAAATGTGTTTTCTTAACAGTACATTAAATTGGGATTTGCTGCCATTTTAAAGAAATACTTATATGAAACTATTTTGTTTTAATTTCATGATGACAAAAGAGAAAATAGTTCAGATCACTTTATTCTTAGGAGCACATCAGCCAGTGTTACATAAAAACCTCTCCTTTTTGATGAATCTGTCAATTATATAGCTAATATATAGCTATATAGAGTGTGCAATCGAAACAACTTAAAACTAAAAACAACCCAGTTGTTGCTTTGCATCTATTAAGAATAAATTTAGATTGTCAGTGAAACTGTATCGCAATCAAAAATTATTTTTAAATTAATCAGAAACAAGGAAACAGCATTGTAATAATTTCATTCAAACCTTTTCAACAGTTTAACATGTTTGCTTTCCACTTGAAGAAACTAAAAGCAGACAACCAGATGTACCAAAAAAAAAAAAACGGGGTGTCATGTGAAGCATCTTACAATGTTTCAACATGCAGACCCACTGCTACAAGGTCGCCTAATGCTAAATGGGTTCTTTACATGCTTCTCAGTCGTTCTAGTTTCTTAAATTGCAGCCTAGGTCCAACCACAGAATCCCTCCATCTTTAAGAACATGTTTCATCTCAACCATCCACTGGAAGTTTAAACAAGCTGCGGGAAATTGTAGAAGACAGCAACTCTCTCTTACAGGCCTAATAGTCTTAACCATCAGCAACACGTTACATGCAACCTCTGGCTTGCAGATTAGAAGCAAGGCTCAACCACAAACACAGAGACACACGCACAACCAGGACCAGTGGATTCAAACCTGCACCTTCAGAGTATACACACAAATTACACAGCACACACACAAATACAACATAAGGAAAATACACAACATCTTCAAAGACTATGGATCAGTTTTAAGAACACACTGTATGAACACATGTGGCGCCCTCTATAGGCTGTCGCCACTCCTGTCGCGCAGTGCAGGGAATCAACAGACAGAAACCACTGACCTCCCAAAAAAGGGAAAGCAAATCATAAACAAATGTGAAAGGCAAGTGTACAGTAAAACTGGACCCCTGTCGTCTGTGGAGGACCAAACCCAGACATGACCAGGAAGCACTGTATAAATATCTTACTAAAATTTATTTGGAGGATTAAAAAAAGGACAATATTGTTGTTTAGTATTATAATAATAATAATAATAATGATAACACACACTCACACATAAAATAGGCACATAATGAGTTGCAAGAACATTTGGATGTGGGATTATTTAAAAAACACTGGGAGCTGGAGCCTTGATGCCTATGGTTATAGCACCATCTAGTGACAACATGGGCAACCCCTGTGTGACGATCTAATTTTCACCCACTTTCAATTTTAGAGCTCTCATCCACCAATGATACAAAGTAAAAAAAAATAAAATAAAAATACAGAGCAGTAGAGTGGACAGAGGAGATGATCCGCAATACAAACACAGTACATCTTGTCCAGTGTGATCCACTTTGATTAAGAAGAAACACATTTTTTGTTTGTGCAGTGTCAATTGCATCAATCTAGCCTTTTGAAATTGCCTGTATTCTATTGAATGGCCATCAGGGGGCCATAAGTTTTTATGTTTACTTACTTTTATTATAGTTTTAGTTTAGAGAAGATCACTTTTCTGATTTGTCAGCTTCTTAAATATGAATATTTTCTGGTCTCTTTGCTCCACAGAACAAAGAAATCAATAAAATGTAACCAATTTTGTGGACAAAACAAGACATTTGAGAACAACATCATTTCCAAGTTGGACAAACACTGATCAACATTTTAACATTTTCTGAACCAAATTACTCGATTAATCGAAACAATAATCAACAGATGAATCTTTTTTTCTTTTTTTTTTAAATAATTGTTAGCTGCAGCATTACAATAAAGCAAGGTATGTTATGGGGGCCAATGTATCGATTGACAGTGGATGTCACATAAAGTGACTTGCCAGGCTTTGTGCTCTCAGGAAACTCAACTTCTGCCTTCTCATCCAAATATGGACTCTCTTGGTTTGTACACGTCAAACAAGCGATGAGACAAATGCAAAACTTGAGGCTACAAAATGGCAGGTCACAACCCAGTGGGTGTAACTTGGGCATCCAGACGACACCTTTGACATGTGCAAGAATGTGTGGATCTGTTCAATGTTGCCATCTACACTAACACTTTGTCCATTTACTTGTTTGTTATTTCTTTTGATATTTTATTTGGGCCCTTCACTGAACAATGCAAGGGCCCTAGAGTGGCCTAATTATAGGATTTGTATTATTTGCCACGTTTTGATATATTTTTTTATCGAAACACACATCGCACTTTCACACAACAACCAAATATTTCCTGTTATTATGTGACTACTTCATTTTTGAACATCAAGATTAAACTATGGTATTTGAGCCCAACACCTGATAAAATGTAACTCTGGTGTTATTTAAAAAATATATATATATCCATCCTCTACTTACAAAAAAAAAAAAATAAAATAAAATTTTTTATATTACATGTGCTATATTATATAATTTACTAGTTTGAATCAGAGAAAGTACTCCCTTAAACTAATGAAGGCCTATCTAACACTCACAAGAGTAGCCCGCCATTACAAATTTAAATATGGCTACAAACAAACAAACAAACAGGTGTTTTCTTACGGTGCTGGAGGAGCAGAGTCATTCTCGCAGTGTTTGTTGTAGTTAGTATCCGTGTCAGTGTCCGTGCACAGACCGCGTCAGTTTTCAGTGATTCATCTCCAAACAAACCGGTACATCAAACACCAAACCTGGCGACGTCAGTGCGCACGAGGGAATCACCTGCCCCCGCACAGGTAACTCTGTTTTTGAATCTACTTCCGTGTCAAAGATTCTACACTCAGGAAGAGGTTTCACTTGCATGGGGAAAGAGCTGACCTGAAAAGTCTTACACACTTCCAGAGATGTTTGTGACTTGCGAAGATGGTTTACCGTGCGGGTAAAAATTAGAACTGACCAAAGAGGAAACTTTGTCAAAGATCCTTTATAGTTTTGTTTGAGCAGAGGGTTCACTCTGGACGAATTTTTATTGCTCTAAAAAATACTTTTCCTTTAAACTCTGGATTTTAGTGACTATAATTTCTTTAAATGGACATTTCCTTGTTGAAGAAAACTTATTTGTGCTGCATTTCCTTGGGTTCCTTCCTAGAAAGGAAAGGGCCATGATTCAACATTGTGTTATGGTCAGGAGAGTTTCAATATGACTGAAGTTTTCATTGTCACTGCTTTGCTTTCACTTTTTGGCTCGACTGGACTGTCTGACATTCAGATATGAAGTCAATAACTGATTTTATTTGGAATAATACAGGTATTTTGCTGAGTGTATATTTATTAGAAATGGCCTAAAGACAATTGTACAATTTTAACACTGATAAACTTTGATTAAAACCTGAAAAGGGAGTGAATATTTTTTACTGTACTCCCCTTTCACAAATGTCTATTCTTGTACATTAAGTGCTAACATAAATGACAACATTTTCTACCTTACACAAAACACTGATGTCTGATATGTGGACAGTATTTACATGGTTCCTCACACAGCTCTGCCCCTGCATGTATCAAGGAAGCCCAAAGACACATGTACTGTTTCCACTTCCAAGTGTACCATTTTTATTCTATTAAAGATTAGCTGGATTTGGATTTAATCTATGTTGTGTTACATCCCTTTTATCAGCTTGAATGTAGCTTCTCTAGAGGCACAGCTAATCCTGGACTCACCAGAGGCACAAAATGAGGCAAAGGAAATACCTCATTCATAATTTCTGGATTTGACAGAGTCATAAATTTTGCATTTGAATATGACAGAGTTGAAGGTGTTTTGACTTCACTGAGGTGAGACGTGATGGCCCACAGGCTCTCGGGGTCTGTGAACGTGGCCATGACTGGAGCAGACCACACCACATGATACCCACGCTCATGACCTCAGCTTTGTAGGTGGCCAAACGTCTGCCTCTGAGTCGGTGCCAATGTCTCTGTTTCATGTGTTTGTGCTCTGAAGGCTTGGGATATTTGTTTATTTTTTCCCCTCTATCATTTATAAATTGTGCAAGGCTGGTGTCTGAGATTAAATGCAGTACATAACCAGGAACGAGGATGTCTTTATAGCCACACCACAGATCCGACTGTGTATTTACTGATGTAACTGACTGTAACATAGACTTCACTATTCTGTTTATGTCATCAAAGCTTTCTTTGTTTACACTGTTTTTGTGTTTAGGTTGGTACAATGGGAGTTTTTTTGTGTCCTTTATAAATGAATCATACCATACATACCATTATAAATGAATCATATTCTCCAGACATAAGATAATATGCTTGTTTGGTTCAGACCACAGTAGAAACCACATTGTCATCATTTCAGTTATAAATAGTGTCTCAATTGGTTCTTGTGATACGTTTTCAGGAACCCTGTGTATATCAGTAAGAAAACCTTTATGACCCAACAGTTGCCTTAACAGTTTTATGGATTAAAAAAAATTTAAAAGGTTGACTTTAATTACATTTATTTTGTCAACAGGTTCCACATAACTGCATTTGGTTTATCTAAAGCAAAAATGTTAATTCCATCTAACTTAATTATCATGTAATACGTGAAAAACATGTTTTATCCCAACAATTACTTGTATCTTAGGTAAACTGAAGTAGAAAATATAAAGAAAGTGAACAACCCACCTAGTTCTTTTTTGAACCATTGACAAAAAAAACACTAGAGGGCACCAGAGTACATGGCATCCATCTACAAACCTTACCATACAAAGCTCACACGCCTCACCTAAATGACTTACCAGCATGTCATCATGAATTAGATCCAGATGTGCTACAATTGTATCAACTTCAATCACTTAATTCCACAGTATATCTTCATGTGATCTAAACCAGTTTAGAGCAGATGTGATCAGAGTGGCTATATTTGCTTTTTCCGCTCTAAAAATGCACGTGCTTGTCACTTCATATGTCTGTTAACATGTCCATGAAAGAAGAAACTTAGTTTCTCTAAAATCTGACCGCTGAAGTCCATCTAGCAGCACAGTTCCACCAAGAACTTTGAAAGACGGAGGATGATTGTGGAGGTGGGTTAGGGAAACGGGGCAGTGGGGGCATGAGGGGAAGGGGGGGGGGGGCGATCAGGAAGATGGAATGTGGTTCCCTGTGTGTGATGTGAGGGGGGGGGGGGGGGGGGGGGGGGGGGGGGGGGGGGGGGGGGGGGGGGGGGGGGGGGGGCGATCAGGAAGATGGAATGTGGTTCCCTGTGTGTGATGTGATTGTTAGCAGAAACGTGTCAGCCCCAAGCCCACTGCCGCCGCCGCCACCACCACCGCCACTGGGCCCACAACCCTGCTCAGGTTGTAAAGTAGAGCTCTGTGTGTGCATACACTATGTGTGTGTATCTGCATGGACACATGACATACTGTACCTCTTAGCCAAGCATCGCCATGAAAACCCAGATACCTTATCAATGTCTTTTCCAGTGGAACATGGGTAAACTGGCTCACAGGGTCAGTTTACCAATGAAATAAGGGGGGAAATTAAAAAAAAACACTGTGGGCGGACGCCGTGACCACAGGCCCATGTGTGGCCATGAAGGGTGAAACCATACTGGATTAGGAGTGAGTTTATACCACTCCATCTTTATATAGAACAACTGAAGGACAGGGGAGGATAGTGGTGGATAAGTGGGAGTTTGCATGCTACTTACCAACAAATGAGCCATCAATGAATATACATCGCTTTCCAATATAGTGACATAATCTGGAACTTCCTGATTTATTTTCCTGTTTTTTGTCTGCTGTAATTTCCTTCATTGTCAAATGACAAAACATTTAATAAAAAAGTTCTTCTGTATTTTATTGCTGCCTGTTTTGATCTATTTTAGAGCAAGAGGTTGGACTTTAAAGGGGAAGTCTGTAGTTTAACCTCCACTTGGTAGATTTGTGTGCTCTGGAGTCTGGAGAGTACTTATTTACCAAATAATGATATTCTTTCATACAGTGACACCTGGACATTTGGCCTAAAAATACAGTTTCTGTAGCTTTTGTTTTCCTTCTCTCCCTCATTTCTGTCCTCTGGACTCTGTTCCATGACTGTTGATGGGTTGTCTTTGGTGTACATATACTGTACATCTGGGCAGGCTCCCATCACTGATCCAGGAGTCCAGGCTGGACTGGTGGTTAGACACACCGGCACTTTTACCTGCTCAGCTGCCACCAGACTTTAAACTACTCCAAACAAGTGGTTACCATTAGACCACACAGCCAGGAGGTAGGAAGCATGTGTGTGTACCTGGTATTCCTTATGTCGTGGGGACCTAAATCTGTTTACACAGTCAAATTATGGGGACTTGTCTTCCTTATGGGGAAAAAAACCAAGTCCCCATAATGTAAATGACTGATTTTTAAAGTGAAGACAAGTTTTAAAGTTAGGCTGAGATTAGGGTTAGGTTAAGGTTAGGGTCAGGGCTAGGATTAGGGCACTAGTAATTATGGTTAAGGGTAGAGTAAGTCTCCAGGAAGTGAAGGTAAGTCATTGTCCTCTGCTGTCATGGAAACCAGTGTGGGTGTGGGTGTGTGTGTGCGCTTACTTGATGACCTGCATTCAGATTTGTTCACTGTTTATCACCTTGTCTTTTGCAGCAGGAAGAGATTTTATTCAGTCCTTCCACTCATTGTGCCTGGTCACTAGCTGTGAGATTATTTTTCTGAGATTATTTAGGTCTAAATTAATCGGGGCTTTAGACATGATTTCAACGCAGCAGAGTGGGTCTGCAGTAAAAGCAGTAGTCTCACTGCTGAGAAGCCACTGGTCAGTCTACAGTTGTTCACCTTTAGTCTGTGGTGGACACACTGTGTGTCCTGCAGGCTACAGTTAGACTTTAGATGTTTCAGAGTAAATACCTCTTTAGAAGTGAGAACAGATTTTATGACCTCAGCATCAACAGTTTATATAGAGGCTCACTGTATTCTTTCACAGACTGGGTTTAATTCAAAAATGTAGCGAAGGTCCAGTGAAATCCAGAAATGCAGGTCTGCGGCTCTGTGTTTTTAGTTTTAATCAGATGTGATGTTTTGCTTTCCATCACCACTCAAACATCTTATTAAATATAAATTAGGTCTTGCTGAACTTGAGCTGCAGGAAACTTTGGCACAGCCACTTTTTCATACTTAGGTGTTTTTAACATCCTATTTATATTTAATTTCAAAATGTTGACTTTTTGATACTAAATATAGGAAACAATTTGTATGAGACAGAAATTGAAATAGAATATAATAAAAAAAAGCCTTGTGTGTTAAAATTATATTTCTATCACACACGTACATCTGCAGCCTTTTTTAATTACATTTCCAAAGGGAATCTTTTTGCAAAGATTCTTTCTTCTTTTTAGTTCTCAAACTGCAGCTCTATACTCTCCATTGTCCAAACATACTGATACCCAAAAAAAATTAAATAAACCTGTAGATGTCGATTCAATTGTGGGATTTTAATGGGTTCCTACTTCTATTTCAATGCTTTACCATTACAATTGTAATGAGCAGACATCACCCTTTATTATTTCAAATTTGTGGTCTTATTATTTATTTATTTATTACAAACGCTGCATGACTTCGGTAATGTATTTATTCATTTATTTACCTTTTTGGTAGATGTTAATCAGTGGGCTCCAGCTGTATTGAGGTGTGCTTACTTTATTGTGGTATATAAAGTGGAATAATTCATCTTAACCTCCGCTGGAGCGATTTAAATGGTTTTTGGTTTAACATAACATTTATTCTGCTGTCTTGTTTTTAAGATGACGCTGCGCACTACCAGCGCAGCTCAAAGTTGTTAGAGGCAGTGAGATTTAAGTTCAACTGCAAAATAATGGATTTGCTCATTAGGCCTTTGATCGTTTGGCACGTGTTTGTTAATGGTTTACTGTTAAACTCAGTTAATGCAGTTTAATTTTTGTTTTGTTTGTCGACAAAATACTACATACAACTCTGTAAATACACTTTCTCGGGCCCTAAATTAGTTTTACCAATTAGAAAACTGCAAACACAGAAGAATAAAAGAAAAGAAAAATAGGAGGCGAACGCAATGAAATGTTAATTATCTAAAAACTTAATTTTAAAATGTATGCACAACCTTAAATGTTTATGTGACGTGTGTCAGTTTCCTCTTTCAATGAACTTAAATATAAATAACATTCCCCGTCATGTATTTGCCATACTGCGTTGTTTGTTTGTTTATTTATTTATTTATATGTAGGCATGTTTTGTTGGAGGTGCCTAGTGACTATTTTTACCATGTGAAGCAACGGTTCACCATATCACAGAGAGAGAGAAAGAGAGTAACGCCAGGCAGACTGGAAGTTATCCATCAAAACATAGACGCGTTGATGAAAATGAAATTCACAATATATATATAGTTGAGCAGACTCTGTGACATAGATGTGCGCAATGTTGAGGCGTCTCTTAAGACACAGTAAATAATTGTGGCTCAGTAAATAATTGTTGCTCTTTATGGTCTATATATGGTCTATATATATATATATATATGGTCTATGTATATATAATCTCGATTTCAAATATGGCTTTTACTTTCTGTGACGTTTAATCAATGCACTTTAATATTAACACCTTGCTTAAAAGGCAAGTAGTTAGTTGTACTGTCCCATCTCTGTTGGCTGGTGGGGAAACTTAGAAAATTTGATATTTTAGATCGCACAATGACAACAAAATGACAACTTTGGCAGAGAGTATGAAAGCATACTGCTGCCTTAACTGAAATAAAAAAAAAAACTGTGTCGAAAAAGTTGTGTGTGTGTGTGTGTGTGTATGTACAGTATACACACACACGCAGTATGTGTGCGTGTTTAAATTTAAATGTATGTTTAGGTTTATACCTTAAGTGTACTTTAAGTATATTTAAGTTTATACTTAAACTTATATGTTTATACTTGAAATTACATTAAGACAAAAATGCTTAACTGCAGGCAAACGCATATGGTCGATTAATCAAGCCAGTGTCAACCCTTATATTTTCATAAACAGAGACAGGGTCATTGACATGGTGCAGCTGTCAAATGCCGCGAGGATTTGAAGCTTGATGAATTTCAATCGTCGCTTTTTTGGAGGGTGAAGAAGGAGAAGAAGAGGAGGAAGATGTGCGTAATTGCGCATGAAATGGTGAATATCAGACGTTAAGAAAAGAGCTGGGGTGGGGAGCTGGAGGGAATTATTATTTCAGCGTAGCATACACCAGTTCTGTGTCTATACAGCTCCTCCACCTCCCCCTCCTCCACTTCATTCTCCTCCAAATCTACGTATCGGTCTCTGTTTCCGCTTCGCACGGTTGGTCATTGATGCGCAGTGGAGTGAGTGGGGAGGGACGGCGCGCGCTCGAGAGGGAGACGTGCGTTTGACAAGGCGGAGAGAGAGTTGTAGAGAGAGAGAGAGACAGAGAGAAAGAGAGACGAGGGAAGAAGGAGGTGACGGACCTGCTCCTCTGGGACTCGACTGGTTCTTACTGCTCGGTACTATCGGCGGGATCTGCTCACAAAAACCGCGCAGGGCTCTGCGAAGATCTCCACGCTCGCTGCCGCGCTTGTGGGAAATGTTGTGGGAGTAAATGTGCGAGGAGAGAGGACAGCAGGATTCATGGAGGCGCCGCTGTGCGGCTTCATCGCCCAAAGCGCCTGGATTATCTGATTTGAGACATTTGAGCGTCATTGTATCAGTTTTAAAAAAAAGAAAAGGCGTCGATTCTCTACATTGTACCATCGCTGCGTTCAACTCCAGCCTGCGACGTGGTTTTGTTTTAGGTAAAATGCTCCTCTAATCCTGCTGCGTGTGTCCATTGTTGTTGTAAGAGGCTGTTTACATCAAGGCAGCTCTGCGTTGGCAGAAGCAGAAGTGACACAGCGGAGTGAGTGTAACAGCGGAGTGTGATGAGGTTTTTCGGGGTCTTCAGTGTGTTTCACTTTGTCCTGCGTGGACATCAGCATGTTGAGCTGTACCAGCAAAGCTCATATGGATAGAATAATGTGACTAATAATGTGTAATGTCCTCCTAAAAATCGAGGATCAACTCTATATGGTCAGAAATTCTCAAAAAAAAAAAAACACTTTCTCTCTTTAACTATTTTATTTTATTACTAATAACATGCAATTGACTTTATTGATTAAACACACTTTAGCTTATTTGTAATATCGATTCAATTAAATATGCTGCGCCTTTAATTGCCTTTAATTTTAAATAAATATCGTGACAATTACATTTTCCAAGAATGTTTAATTCTCATAAATTAAATCCCTGAGCTGTGATTGGTCCTCAATAGCTCACTAAAGGCCTGCCTCCGAAAATGAGAATATCATTTGATCACTTACTAACAAGGTTCACGTGTTTCTGTCGGTATATTAAAGGTATTGTAAGCATATTAAATTCCGCATTTTAATAGTACGGAGCCACACATACACATACACACACGCTCGCGCGCGCACTGACTTGCTGTATTTGTTTGGTTTTTGCAGCTGGGCCGGTGTAGTTTCGGATATCCGGTCATGGCGGAGCAAGAGGAGACTTTTAGCCTCCAAAACTCTCCTGGTGGCTCCGATTCGAGGGAAGCACAGAGCGATAATAAATCAGAGAAACAGAACGGAACCTCAAGCAAATCCCCATCATCACAGACAACCTACATCCAGCAGGTCAGTACCGGTCAGCGCGTACAGAGGCCTCACTCTCACTGTCTTCAGGTCATGGTCCCACTTTCACAGGAAATAAATATTCTTCCCAGTTTGTCAGTGTTGCTTTAGATCATTACGTATCCACTGATGACTTAAAGTCAGAATAAAATATAGAGTTCATGTGATTTGTTGCGAAAATGTTGTCACTATCAAAATAATAATAATAATAATTATAATAATAATTCGAAAAAAATAACATTTGGATTTTTTTGGACTAGACTATCACGACAACTTTGCGGAAAATATGAGTTCACTTATATATATATATATATATATACACATTTATATAGTAACCGAAATGTGTTTTCTGAGGCCTAACAGGTCAGCAGTTTGTATGTTAAATGTTAAAACAAGGGTTATTTTGTCTACCTACTATTTATTGCTTGTTGCGTGCACACGTGCAGCATGTCATTGGTGCACAACTTTTATATTTCTTTAAATGCAAAATAAACAACAAAATAATCATACATTATTTCTATAGTATAATTTCTAACAATCGAGCACAAGTTGTTTTGTTTGTCCAAATCATCAAGTGACCTTTAAATATACAATATTATATATAATATATATAGTATATATAAATATACAGTAGGTCCTTTCGTAACAAAATCCATGAGCACTGTGGAGACGACATGAATGTGTTTTATTTTGAAGGGAATGGAGGGAATAAAAGTGTATCTGCACGAGAGGGAACTGTGGATGAAGTTTTACGAGGTGGGAACAGAGATGATCATCACCAAAGCAGGAAGGTAAGATTAAAAATAAAATAAAATAAACATTCCATTGTTATTAAAATGAAATCATAACAGGAGTGATGTGGCAGTTTGTCTATTTTATATGGGCCTCATTTGTGAACTGAAACAGTGACCGCGTTTGAATTTTGGATTAAAACAAATGTGATTGTATCTATGGTGTTGTGGACTCATGCCATGTGCTGGGAGTGGTGGTTTTGCTCTATGAAAACCCGTTTTTTCAGGGAATAAAACAGATGAATGGTCTGTTTTACTCAGTGTTTCTTGAAATAAAGGCCATTTACCTTCTGCATATGCTGTGCGTCTGCGTAATTATACGCAGACACTTCATTCCCGCAACACGTTGTGCGTGGACTGTATGCATGCGTGTGTCAGCTCCACATTTGCCCTCAGACTGCATTCAGTCAAAATAAGTAAGATGGGCTGCGGCGTGAACATGCATGAATGCGTGAAGACCGCTGATGTCTGGTTGTGACTCACTCCATTATGTGTATCATGAACACGGGGCATGTATAATTTAGCCCTGATACATTTCAGTGTGCTGGGCTGTTTGTTTTTGTACTATCGGGTGGCCTTATTCACATCATTTTTTAATCAATATTTTAATAACAAAGAACCAATGCATGTCCAAATGATTCACTAAAAGCATCCAGCAAGCATCTGTTTTTGTAAAAGTTATATGACGCGCTAAAATTGTCTTTACCTTTACTTTTTCTACACCAGATATAGACATGTGTCGTATGAGTTAAACTAACTCATATTAAAGTTAGTATAGTCTGGTTTTTAGTTTGATGCGTGGTTTGCATATTTTATCACATATAATTTCGTGCGTTATTTCTTAAAGTTTTTCTTCATCACGCGTTGGATGCTTGCTTCCTCTGAATGTTTTCTAAAATTATCCAGTCTTTGATGTGAAATCTGATTTCTTCCACAGAGTAGAAAACCATGTTAAACACACACACACACACACACACACACGCACGCACCACAGTCTATTTTTGCCTGTGTATTTTTCCTGAGTGTGACAGAAATACACCACAGTGCGCTATTTTGTCCTTCACAGGCGAATGTTCCCCAGCTTCAAAGTGAAGGTCACGGGACTGAACCCCAAAACTAAATATATTCTCCTGATGGATGTTGTTCCTGCAGATGACCACCGATACAAATTCGCTGACAATAAATGGTAAGTGATTATAAAACGACGACTTTTACCTTTTAATTTTACGCACAGTTTATAACAACGTGGGGGTCATTGTTTTGGAAACCTTATATTGTTATGGACGTAAATTGGAGGTGAACGCATTCATTCATAGACGTTTGTGAAGTGTGTGCTTTATATTGTTGCAAAAAAAAAAATGAATAAAGTAGAAAGAGACTAGTTTGTTTGACTTTTCCAAAAACTCTGCTCGTCTTTAAACGCACCGCAACCCACACTAGAACACAAACATACTTATTTAGTGTCATGTCGATCTCTGTAACTTTGTTTGGGTCAGTGCCTTTCAATGAGGAGATATTTAAAGTGGATAATGGTTGTGCCAGTAACATAATGACCTGCCCAAAGTCTGTCCTGGAACTAATAGTTCCCCCATTGATCTATAACATTGTTGGAAAAGAGTTTGCCAGCTCTGGCTGCTGCCAATTAACCAGCCAACTGACGGATTTTCAGTTACTTTGAAAAAGATCCAGTATAAAATGCAGAAACTAATTTGGGGCAACATGTTGGTATCACAGTTACTAAATAAGTAACTATATTTGGTTATATTGAACTCTGCATTAGTATCGTCGAAAGTTGGTATGTGGTTGTTCCAGTGTGTGACTGTGCTGTTGTGATCCAGGTCTGTGACCGGGAAGGCTGAGCCCGCTATGCCCGGGAGGCTCTACGTTCACCCGGACTCCCCCGCCACGGGGGCGCATTGGATGAGGCAGCTCGTCTCTTTCCAGAAGCTCAAACTGACCAACAATCACCTGGACCCGTTCGGACACGTAGGTGCCTAGGCCTATCCTCTTTTTTATTAAACCACACTCCCACCTCGCATGTGATGATTAAGTGAAAAAGTCCAGCAATGTTATTTATCTCACGGTGTGTTGCTCAGAGGCAGCGTGTGCTCCATTTCACTCAACTGCAGGTCCATATATCACCGTTTATGAAAACAAATATTCCCCTATAACTGTGTTATATAAGTATTTTTTTTAAAAAAAATTGAATGCGTCAAAAAGCAGAGATTAGATCTGATATATATTATATAATAAAGTCCTACTTTATGATTGATATTTTTGATTATAATAATAATAATCAAAATGAACAATAATATATATATATATATATTAGAATTATTTGTACATGAACATTTTTACTAGCCCTTTAATTTTTTTAAATGTCTTCTTTTAAAGTAACATTAATCATTTAAAGTCATAGTAAAAGAGTGAATTGTGCTCTTCTTGCGTTTTCCAAAGAAAAGTCATTTTGCATGACTGGTCAACACTGAATGTTGACCATTAATAGCTAAAGAAAATAGGCCAAACGGTACTTCTGAATACTTGCAAAGTAGTGCCATCTGTTTTCTTGTTCTTTGTATTGGTTTTTTTGCAGTTTAATGTTCTATTTTAGTTTTTAAATCTATTTTCGTTTCATTTCCTTTGGTTTCAAAAATCCCACAAGGAGAGTTTGACAAGTAGGACAGTATGAAAAACAGAAATCGAGGTACAAAATTTCTTTGAAACTGTTGTTTGAGGGTTTTTAGTTTACAGAATACATTATATAAATATAATCTTTTTTCTTACATAAAAAAAGTTACTTGTAACTTTTAGAAGTAAAAGAAACGACCATTTTTAGTGGCGTAAAATTTGTCTATTTTGAGTGTAATTTTGGACAGATGAAGTAAAAAAAATAAATAAATTGGGGGAAATGTAAGACAAAACAAAATCATTTCAAATAATTTAATTTAAAATTTAATACAGGAATAATAATTTTTCCCTCACATACAGTTCTTTTTAAAAGAAATAGTTTACTATAACAAATGCTTTAGCAGAGTGAATTTATTTTGGTCTTATGCACAAAAATGTACCTTAAACATGAATGAGCCTCTGGCCATATTTTGCACACCTTAACTCTCTAAACATCATGGTTTGTATTTAAACTCTTATCAATAATAGCCAAGACTACATTTACAAAAACTTCAACAATCTGATATTAACCTGATTACAAAACTCTCAATTGTTTCTGATTTCCTTATAATATGACCATATTGTTAATCAGGAATTATTATAATTATTTTTTCTGATTTTAATCATAGGCATGTATACCTGTCCAGGCCCTGTTTCAGTTTTTGCGGGAGTAGAAGTAAATTAATCATGGGTCATAATTGTACTGTTGTCTGTTACATGTATAAGTGAAGAATATCCTATTAGTAATTCATGTAAACATCCCAATTTGGATAATTTCTTGTCCAGAATAATGTCACCAGCTGGACTGTTGGTGTCCATGGAAATATAGTCACTGATATTCAAGATCAATTTGTGACACCTTGGTATGTTTTGCTGCTTGGATTTATCATAGCTCTCCCTAGATGCATGAAATTTGCAGACCTCTTGTAAAAAGTCACAGAAGGGAGCAAACATCAGCTCTTTGTAGGGAAAAGAAAAGAGGCAGTTGCACACCTCATCTCACCCTTTCTACACCTTTTACCAGTGAGACGCTGCAGCATGCCCATTTCCAAACTTTAACTCCTCATTATTTTAAATCCAGTCCCTGGACACATGCAGGCTTTTGTAGTCCTGTCTTGCCTAAAACACAAAACACAAACATCACTCACTTTATCACTGTATTTTCATTGGCACCAGTTTTTCATAAAACCTTGAGTTGATTGGCTCATTTAGGCTTAGTAAGATGTATTGCTGTGAAACAGAATTGTGTGAAAGTTACCTTTCAACTTACAGTGTATAAGCCTTATTAAAATGTTCAACTAGTGCTGATTAAAGGCACAAAAGTAAAGTAAGCTCAGCAGCGTTGTATATTTACATTTTATCTCATAAATGTATTTAATCCGGGGCAGAGGCAGCTTTAACCCTTCAAATGAAACTAATCACATTTCAGTGATAAAGTAGTAAAACATTAAATGTATTCCATGCATACTGAACACACACACACAATTATTTAAATACTCTGTAGAGGTGATCGGAAATAAGACGTCTTCCAAGTATTTTGGTTACCAAAGTAAAAATATCTATATTTATTATTTTACACACACACAAAAGCCACTGTCCACAAGACACCTTTACTGCTTGTTACTCTGCCAAAGCCCAGCTGGGGAAATAAAAGTGGAGCTCATTTGGAATGTGAGCAGTGTTGTAGATTTTGGGTTAAAGTGCATTTTTGATTGGTTGCAGTGGTTTTTGTGCTGGGAGACAGCACCATGGGATTCATAAATGAAATGCTGGGGGCTGGCCAGAAATCTACTCCATCAGCTTGTTGGTCCAGCTGGTTGAAATAACTTGTGGATGATTTATAATTACTAGGAGCGAGACACGAGAGCAAAACATATTGCTGATGTAGGGTGGAACGGTTCAGGAACGGGCCTGCAAGCAGACATTATTTCTCTAGAAATGTCTGGTTATTAGACACACGTCAGCAGAATGAGCAGTGCCGAAACTCACAGCTCAGCACTGAATGAGTTTAATAGGAAACAAGGGAGGCGAAGCCCCAAGAGCCAGAAGTGCCACTGCAATTATTTTTTTGTTTACACTAGGTTGCCTAAAGATACGGTGTGTAAAATGTATCAACCTTTATTAGTGAAGCTGCATGTTGCAGCTGAATATCCCTCACCTCCCCTTCCCTTCCAAGTGTGTTAGAGAATCTGTGTAGCCTCTGTTTAACATCAAAACTCAACAGATATTCAGTTTGTCCATTGTGGGCTATTATAAAAACATGGTGGTCTAAAATGTAGAGCTGTCCCGGCTCCTGATATAAATTTAAAATAAAATACAATCGTGATCATATACATAAAACGTTGTTTGGTACTTAAATATTAATCCCCTGAGGGTCAAACCTCTCTACATTTTACCCATCCTCTATCCTTTTTTTTTTTTTTTTTTAACCAGGCAGGGATTTAAACCAGCAACCTTCCAGATACAAGCCTAGTTCCCTGACTTTTCATTCCACTCCGTCCACAAAACTGCGCTCAGTTTAACAATCCAAGATTTTTATTTGAAAATATAGTATAGTATAATGCAGTTTATTATATAAATACACTGTATACCTTGTCATTGCACTCTTACTTATGATACTTAACTAAATGTTGCTCTTAATATGTGTGTGTAATCTTCAATAGCAGAGGTTTTACTCCAAACAGAGACCTTTTTTAGTCTCACTGTTTTGAATTTGAAGCAAATTGGTGTTGTTTTCCTAAATTCCTACAAATCATTTGTTTTTGTCTCAGGTTTCATATCAAGCTGCAGTTTCTGCTTTGATCTCCCTCGTCCCTCTGAGAATATTTCTCAATGTTATTCATCCCCCCCACCCCCCAAACACACACACACACACACACACACACTTTGCTGCTGCTGCTCTCGTCTCCCTGTCTTCCCACATATGTTTGGGCCAAGAGGGTGGAGTGTGAGGATCACACTGTTTATATTTGAATGACAGTGTGCGATGAGCAATAGATGATGGTGTACAAAGCCTGCTAATGCCGAGGCTCAGGGAAACTCTCTGATGTGGGGGGGACTTGAAAGCAAAGGGCAGCAGCACGAGACCCGAAGTGATCCCTCACTATCATTAAATACTATCAACCAGAGGCTGAGACGGAGGGACGGGGTGGGGGGGGGGGGAAGAGATACAGAGATGCAGGCAGGGCAGCAACTGGGCCGGGGAGACGAGGCGTGTGCTGGGGCCCCAGTGGGTGGTCTACAGCTACACCACTGCCCCCCATTTTATAACACACACACACTGGACTTTGAGAAGCCACAGTCAGTGGACCAGGCTAGTTTCCCTTAGTGAAATGAACACTTTAGAAACGCGCCTTTGAGCGTGTCAGCATTTATAGCTTCTAATATCACATGAATGATGTGTTTGCACCGGAATATGTTTTGTTCAACTTTATTTTTCAGGGTTTTTTTTCTCTTTGCTATGTGCTGTGATAGTTTAGGAAAGTGCTTTAACTGGGAGTTAAAGCATCTTAGGAATCCAGCCAGGATGGAAATACTGCTTGATAGTTGGAAAATATGCATTAGCAACAGTGCTGTGAATTGTCAAGAATCTGATGACACCATGAATATACCAATACAGGGTTGCCGATATAAAATATTGCAGTATACTGTATTAGGATACAACAGAACAAGGCAATACAGTGCAATTTGTCTTATGAGGAAAAATAAAAATAACAAAATAAAAGATAATAAATAATATGTTTTTTTTGTATCAAGACAAGTGGAGAGAGAGTGAGAGTCAAAGTGAGACACAAAGATAGAGGCTTAAATTCAACAAAAAAACAAACAAAACAAAAAAAAACACTGTTAGGAATATTTCTGATATACATTATCAATGCAGTCCTTCAAAGAGCCAATTCAGCATTACACCATAAAGAATTTATTTATTTATTTATTTTGCTGTATCAATATTATCTTACACCCCAAATAAATATTTTTCAGCAGGACAAAAATTAAAGCAAATTTAAAATTCAGTAGTGAAATTTAACTTTTCTCTGTCTGTTTTTCATTGAGACTATTCTTACCCCAAATCCAAGCATGCAGCTGTCAGACCCTTTCCTGTAAATAATTTAATTTATCATAAGAAAAACTGCAGAAGCCACCCCGCATAAGCCTGTTTATATACAAAGACACAGACAATAAATCCTGAGTGATATTTTATTAAGTGGTATTTCCCATTAGTTCACTGTGTATGGCAGGCAGTTGACATATATTTGAAATTAGTTTAGAAATTAAACTGGGAACTGATAATGAGTGACTGTGGTATATATATATATATATATATATATATGGTTGACTTGGCTCAAGAATGAACTTGTGTGAATGTCGGTATAGTAAGGCAGGATGCCTCCATAGGCACTGGGGGTCAGATTGATCCCTTGTCTCTTCTCAGGCTGGCAGTGAAAGGAAGGTACAAAAACAACCTTTGAGATAACAGATAAGAAGAATGCCTATGGGACAGAAGTCTGCGGGAGGAGGGGGGTGGGTGTAAAAAAAAAAGGAGGGGAATAAAGCTTAATTTCATTTTAAACTTTAAAAGTAAGAGCATCTGGAGAGAGTAAAAGTAGATGTCCACACGGCTGATGACCATGAAGCCCCTGTGTCCACCCAAATGATGGTTGAGAGGGTCACAAAAGAGAAGTTCACAGCTCAAGTTCAGCAGTGTGGACCGCGTCTTGATGTCGCCACTGCATGGTACAAGTCATCACTTAGCACAGACAATAGGTCTGTAAGCTTACAGGGGCAATGAGGGAAGACACTCCTCTGTCTGTCCATCTTATCCACTCTGAGTGGCTGTGGGAAAAGGGATTCCTTTACATGAAGAAGAAAGTAGAGAGAGAGAAATTCATGTATTTTTATGAAACAAATTGTGTCATTTGTTCCAGAAAGGCAGAGTTAGGTTTAGTTTTAGTTAGGTTTAGGTTTAGTTGGTAGATTATGGTCTCTACAACTTAAACTAAAGAAAAAAAATGTCACTTTGCTGATATTAAATGACCAACCAACTTTCATTTTAGTGAATCATGTCATCATAATCCATGTCTTGAATATTTGCCTCTAAAAAGTGAGCAATGACATTTATTGGAGCAATAGCCACAACACCAAAAGCAACAAATTGGGTTGATGTGCAGGTTTTAATATATTTAATATAATAATAATAATAATAAAATAAAGAAAACACTTTTTTATGTAATTGCAGATCATCTTGAATTCTATGCACAAGTATCAGCCGCGGATCCATATTGTGAAGGCGGATGAAAATAACGGCTTTGGCTCCAAAAACACGGCCTTCTGCACTCACGTCTTCCCAGAGACCGCCTTCATTGCGGTCACGTCCTATCAGAACCACAAGGTGAGTCCTTCACGGCTTTTTTGTGTGTTTACTGCAAACTGACTAAATGGAAAATATGGAGAAAAAAAATACGTGAAAAGCAAGGCGTCATTTTATGAGTGGAATTAATTTTTAACCTCCCCAAAAAGAGGGAGGGGGAAATAAAACGCAGGAACACAGCGCAGATTTTAAATCGGGCCGATATAAATGCAGACAAACAGTTCGACTCGTTAATGACATTCGTTCAAGGCTTTGGATTGTCATTGGAGCAAAGTGGATTCTTTGACGGAGTCAAGATAAAAATGTCTCTCATCACAGCGAGTCCATGCAGATAGTCGACGAGACGATGTCTGACCCCTGGAGTCTTTTCCTACAGAGACAATCTGCAGATAAAACGGAGGGACACTGGTCCGTGAACAGAACAGGAATACCGAGAGAATAATAATAATAATAATCCTATAGGCTACAACGCATCATAATATTATTTAGGTGAACCATTAGAGATCGAATCTGTACTATTTACTGAACCCAGTTTGAAATAGTTTGTGCCCGTTATTGTGTTGCTGGTATGGAAAGGGAAACGAAAACGGTAAGGTATTAGACTTCTTACCACATTACTCGATTATATTGTTATTATAAACTTCTAAATCCTCATTTGCGTCTTTTTCTATCAAAGTGATGAACCGTGATGTCGATTACAAAACTGTCCTGCTTTGGTTCAAACGATAAAAATGGAAATGTCGATTCATGTAGAGATATTTGTCTCGCAAATAATAATAATAATAATAATAATAATAATAAATATTATTGTTACTTGTTTTTATTTAGTTTGTGTTGGTTTCTTGCACGTTGTACCAACCGAAGTCTATACTAAAATTGGCCACGCCGTTAATATTCGTTTGAGCAGAGGCTGAAATTTATTTATTTTTTGTTTTTTGTTTTTCCGACACACGAACTCATAGAAGGAAAGGTAAACACCGGACCTGTTCGTGTTTGCTCGAGGCCTCACAGTTGTTGATAATTGGCCTTGCGTGTCAGGAAGCAGAAATACAACGAGGTATTTACTCCGTCCACATTTCTGGGACGGAGTAAATCATAAAAAATATCCCAGGACGTGCACGATATCTGTAAACAGCGTCTGTTTAACATCATTTCACCGTGTGTAGGCCTACATGTTTTTAGTTTGGGGGGGGGGCATGGGGGGGGGACATGGGAGAAAGGGGCGAAAGCTCGTAATGTCCCCACAGCCAATCAGAAGCCTCTGCGCTTCTGGGAACATGAAGCACAGATGACCGACATTCTGAAGAAACCATTCATTATTTTTCAAACAGGTTATTGGGGTCTGAGATCGTAACCCGGGGCTAATTACTGGACCTTTCCAGAACTGCGGGAAAACAAGCATTTCTGATTTCCAGGCGTTTTACCACAACTGTCTATTCTAACAGTCTCACATCTGCTGAAACGATAATGTGCGGCAGACATGGAGCCAACTCACCTGCTGGAGTCTCAGCTCATGAAAACGCCCAAAGAGTCTTATTTCCTCTCACAGCTGCAGTTACAACCTTTTTTTTAACCAAGCTTTGTTTTCTAAAATAATGTTTTTATCACATTCTTTTCAAATGAAAAAAAAAAGGGTCAACAATCCCAACAATCCTAAAGCTTCTGTTTATCCAGTTTCTACATTGAGGCCTCCTAAGTTTGGACACAGCCTAGAAAACAATGCATTCTTTTTATTTGTTTTTTTAATTTTTTTTTTTTTTCCATTTCAAGTTGTGAATGAATTTTGCCTTGAGTGTCTCCAGGCCTACTCTTAAATTAGGTTTTCATATGTCATTATTTTTAATCCTCTGAGGCCAGTAAAAAAGGAAAAAAAACACGTGTGTGTTTTGCAAAATATATATATGATTTTCTTTGTGTTATAGGGTCAGGCTCTCACTCTGGAATAGGTCATTATTTTTCTTGCTGTGTTTCCTTTTGGACCACTTAAGAGAATAAAAGAGACGCTTATCCATTTTCCATTTGAATTTTTAAGGGCGAAACAAGGTTTGGTGAAGTTGCCAGCTTGTGTGCAGACAAACCTATAGTTCTGCCAGAAAGCTGGAAGTACACACACACACTGCAGCAGTCAACCAATGCCCTGCCAGAAAACACTAATGAGAGGGATATCCTGGATTTGTGTTTTGTTTTTTTGTTTGTTTTTTTTCTCAAATATTTTTCTAAAAAAAAAAGCACTTTTTTGTTGTTGTGTTGTGAGTTTGTGTGTACATGGTATTCCTTATGTTGTGGGGACCTAAATCTGTTTACACAGTCACATTATGGGGACCCATCTTCCTTATAGGGACATAAAATCAAGTCCCCATAATTTAAATTACTACATTTTAAGGTGAAGACATGTTTTAGGGTTAGACTTAGAGCAAGTCTCTGCCGAGCCAGAGCCCATCAAACATAACATTATAAATTATTGTCTTATTAAGACATGATTTTTATTGACCTGTTCAGCTTAGGATCCATAAAAGCCTATTGAGTTTCTACAAATGTAATGTTTTATTCCCTTCTCTCCAGTGACTTGTAAGTATTTAGGTGCATCCAAAAACCCATCAAACCTAAGCTCCACAAAAATGTCTTGTCTGCAGTCTGAAGCTGGAGAGGCCTTGTCTGAGCTGAGTGGGTGTAGGAGGACACTGAAATGTTGCAGAATAGCTACTTTTCGCCAAAAAGATTGATGCAAGCGTGTGTTTAAAACTGAGAGTGTGTGTGTGTGTGGGGGGGGGGGGGGGGGGGGGCAACCCAGAGTGGGGGGGGGGGGGGGGGGGGGGGGGTCGTGCAACTCTCAAAGCGTAGTGCAACAAGTGTTTTTCATTGCTGTATGTGGCTTTAATTGCAGATAACCCAGCTGAAGATTGAGAACAACCCCTTTGCAAAAGGTTTTCGTGGAAGCGATGACATGGAGCTGCACAGGATGTCCAGAATGCAAAGGTAGCTATAGAAAGTTTTACTGGTATGACTAAGCCGTGGGCTCCGATTTGTAGAAACGTTGACACAAACTCAACGACGGCAAATGAGTAGATAAATACAGTACGACCGCAATTAGGCAGGCATTACCGACATCCTGTTACGCTGTCACTTAACAAGGCCTACTTTAATCCTTCAGTCACCTTGGTGTAAGCCAGTTATGATTTATTTTCAGTGATGTAAGTGTAGCTCTTGATCCTCGGCCAGTTTTCATGCTTAAGACTTTTATGGCTGATCTGGAAGAACCTCTGAAAGACAACTGCAACATCTCCTTTCCACACTCCTTCAACCAGGATATTCCAGCTGCTTAATTGTTGGCTGCGTGTGTGTACAGTATGTGTGTGTGTGTGTGTGTGTGTGTGCGTGTGCTGAACTGGTGGTTTCGTTTTGGTCCAACAGCAAAGGCAGTACATGACTATGTTGCGTTCTCTTGCCTTCTCTCTCTCTCTCTGTGTGTGTTATTCAATCCAGATGAGGGATGGAGTCCATACTGTGTGGAAAACACTTTTTCAAAGGACAAAATCTGGTTTTTAAACTCAGCACCCCCCCCCCCCCCCCCCCCCCTCTCCCCCCCCCCCCCCCCCCGGCCCACCAATGCAGATGCTGTGTGCATTCATATGTATATTATACTATACTTTAAAAAAAGAAAAATCCAAGCTGCACAACTTTTGTTTTTGTTTTTTTTTTGTACAAAATTTTTTTGCTAAAAGTCTGCTTCCTTATCGTAATCTTCCATCTAAGCCACAGAATGACAGTTTGTAATTAAGCATTTCAGATTTTTTTTTTCTTTCTGCACTTTGAATGCTTTTTATAAATTTATTTTTTTATTTGTTAACAAAAATGGCACACTTAGTTGCATCGGACGCACGTTAAGTTTCTTTAAATAGGTGCGTGCCACAAGATAATACGACATTTTAAGTGAAATGAATTTCACCTATCAATCCGTGCAGATCCGCAGGGGTTGGTGAGAGGCCAAACCTCACCATCAGTCTCACACGTCATTGTCCAATCCTGCCCAGTACAGTGAGCTATGCGCGTCTGCTCTTGGTTACAGTTGTGAGGGGAGAGCTTACACGAAAACAGGACACAGCCTCGGCTGAAATGATGCCTGAAATCAAAGACCCAAAAGTAAGCAAAATGATCTATTGAAGGATGAATAGGAGTGGGACACATGCTGGTATTTCCACTGGGAAGGGTTTTCCCGCAGAGTAGTGTCTCTATCTGTGAGTCCTGAGTCATGTGTGATTCACCCATGGTGAAATGACCTTAGATTAAATTCCTGTAATGTATTATTTAACAAGTACTTATGTTATTTGTGTATTTAACTGTTTGAAGCAAGATATAGTGTGCAATCATTTTTCACAAGAGTATAAAATAATTATTAGTCTCACATACTGTATGCCTCGTTTAAATCCCACTTAAAAGAAAAAGTCCAGTGTGTACAATGTTGGTGATAATTTTTTTTTTATCACTTGGGAATAATGGAAGATTAAATGATTATGCCTCATTTCTATAAGGGTACAATCACCTGATTGTATGAATTGTTTTTCATTACCCCAGAATTAGGTGAGGGATGTTCCACTGCAACATGCAACAATAAATGTGACTGATTTTTACACATTAAAAAACACCTAGACACAATTGCAACCATAGAGCAACAAAGACATACTACATGAAGCACTTTATTCCATGCACTTCGTACCAACAGATAACTTTAATTACTGCACTTTCATGAACTGCTCTTTAATAAATGATGTATGAATCATGTGATGTGAATTGTTGTTCTGTTCATGTTGTTACCATGATCTTCAGCTTCCACTAACCTCAGCAGACATGCACGATGTTCATTAACATGCTCTGTCCTTTATAAAACATGAAATAAACAAGAAATGACCAACGGGTCTATCTATCTGTCTGTGTGTTGGTCTTTAGTACTAAGGAGTATCCAGTAGTGCCTCGCAGCACAGTGAGACAGAGAGTGAGCTCCAGCCAGAGCCCGTTCAGTGGGGAGGTTCAGGGCATGGGCACCCCGAGCACCCTGAGCTCCCAGTACTCCCAGTGCGAGAACGGGGTCACAAGCACCTCACAGGACATGTTGCCTCAGTCAGGCTCCTACCCCCTGCCACATGAGCACAGTCAGGACTACCACTGCATCAAGAGGAAAGGTAGGAGACTTTACTCTTAAAGATTCGGGGATTTGGTTTAATATGTGAGACTCCAGTCCTCTCAGCAGTCAGTATTCACCCACAGTAGTTGATGCCCTTTAAGGTTTCTATTATTAAAAACTGTTTGGGTTTTTTTTGGCAAATAATAAGCCATTCATCAGTGTCACATGAGTTGAAACCTTATGCTGTTATAAAAAAAAAACTATAAATATGTATTAATTGTCAAAATTACTCATTTACATCTGCAGTCTTTTACTGGACAGCTTTTTATATTAAATGCTGGCACATGTTTTTCCAAGTACAAAACACATAAGAATCCAGCATAAACAAATTATGTCTATTTAATACAGGGCTGAACAATGAATCATTTGAATGCTGCAATTCATTTTTTTCCTTCTTCTCCTTCTGATTGTTCTATGAACTTTGCAAATTAAAATGCAATTTGTATCTTTAAATATTTATCATTGCGTAGTGCATTAATGTTCCAGCACATTTTCAGTCTATTACAAAATGAATATTGCTCTTAAGACAATAACAATATTTATCTATTTTACCCAAAGCATTCAGCCCTACCGCATAACATATGTGCATGAAAAATATAGATACAGTGATAATCCAAGTTAAATCTCCTAAAACACTGTGTTGTTTGTACAATGTAAATGTGCCTGATTATAATGCAGTACAGCTTATATTTTTCTTTGTGGCTGTTATAATGAAACAGGAGAAACAGAGAAAGTTTTCCGAGTTCTGTCAAAGTTAGTGTTGTAGTGACTTCACGTTCAATTTCTGTTTCTTAAAAAAGCAAGTAACTCTCCTCTTTATCTCTGCCATTCTACCTGTAGTGGAGGACGACTGTCACTCAGGTGAGCACAGCTATAAGAAAGCCTACCTGGAGAGCTCGTCCAGTGAGGACGACCATTACTACCGTCCTGTCAGTTACACCCAGAGCCTCGGCCTGACCGGTGGGCCCTACCGCAGTGAAGCTAACCAGCGGCAGGCGTGTATGTATGCCAGCGCACCGCAGGGCGCTGAGCCTGTTCCCAGCTTGGAGGACATCAGCTGCAACACTTGGGCCGGCGTCTCACCCTATGGGAGTTGCTCTGTCACCACCATGCAGTCAATGGAGAGGCTGCCCTACCAGCACTTCTCCGCTCACTTCACCTCAGGGTCTCTGGTGTCCAGACTTGGCGGGGTCGGGGGCCACGCCTCACCGCAGCTGGGTGATGGACACCATGCAGCCATGTACCAGAGCTCCATGGCCCACCAGACTCTGGGCCGCCAATGCAGCCCCGGTGCTGGGATCCAGTCACCAACAGGCAGCCTACAGGGAAATGAGTACTTGTATACACACGGCATCCCTCGTACATTATCACCACACCAGTACCACAGTGTACATAGTGTCAGCATCATGCCGGAGTGGAATGAGAACAGCTAAGAGAGCTAGCTGAAAGGAAGAAAACAAAAAAAGGACCAAAATAAGGCAGGGTTTTCGATAACTTTATATTTATATTTTTCAGAGATGCTGTTTATCTTAACGAGATCAGTGCAACAGTGGACATTTGTGAGTTCTTGACTAGGAAAACAAGCATCACCTCACGAAACGTGTTGCGACAGCATCTGCACTTATAAGAAAATGACGTAAGTATGAACAAAGATGACATGGACCGTAAACTTACACAAAGACGTTTCACAAAGCGTAATCAAAGAGGAAACGGGGGGACTGCAGTTTATCGTGCCGTCATGCAGAGGAGGTTTATCTGGATGTTACAGAGACAATGCAATACGCTTTCATCATGCAGAAGAACAAAACTCTTCTTCCCAAATTCATGTCAAAAAAGGACACCGTCTTCTGCTACATTAGCTTTAGTTCTCAATTTCTGTCTCTTTTTTGTAGTTTACAACTTACTTTGTAGTAAAATGTACTATTTTTTTATGAATAATCAAAAGTGTTTTGTTGTGCCTCTTTGGTAACTGTGTTTGCTCTTACATCTGACAAATTAATTGGCTTCATCCATCCATCCAGAAAAGCCAGAATATGGGCAGGTATAGTCCCATTATCATTCACAGTACTTTACCCAAATTACCTGCTTTTAAGTATTTCTGATTCTGATTAAAGTATTGCAGACTACTCCATTAACCATTTTGAAATCATTTTGCCTTCAATCCAACAATTACATCCTGGGGCTTGCTAAGAAAAAAAAACAATTTTTTGTGTCACTATGTATAATATTATGTACAGTGAATTTACCATTAAATCCATCAGTTGCAGAACCTTAAGCTCTGCAACTAAAGTTTATTGTCCCAATCCATTCATCAATACAGAACTATTCATCTATCAATCAAATCAAACCTCGGGTCATCAGGTGGCGAGAAACGCAACACGAGGGTTGAAAATAACATAAATGTAAATGTTTCTCTGTGTCAGCTAAAGTGTAAATAGGTGATTATAACAGATCACGGCTTTGTATGTCAGAGTGAGTTTGTCATCTTTATGTCGAGTTCCACTGCCCTCAGGTGGCCAAAATAACATTAACATTTTGAAAGTCATTTTTATTTAATCACAGCTGCATCCGCAGTATATAATGCTATATGCACTTACTCTGGATGGTACTGAGAACAGTTCCCCCTGCAGACTGAGACACAATGACCCATCAAAGTAACAGTAGACATTGGTGAAAGTCTGATGTGTAAGGGAAAAATAATGATTCTAACAATTTTAACAAAAATAATTAAAATTTCTGTTCCTTTGCTTCACGGTTTCATTTACAGGGTTGCTTCTACTTTTGGTAAAACTGGCTGTTTGCCAGTAATAAACAGAGCACGAAAAACGACATAAAGTCTGTGATTTTATGAGGCACTTGTTGACAGTTTAAGTGAACAAAAGCAACAATACAATGGGACCCATCAATATATAAAAGCGGAATTCTTTCAGAGGTGTCAAAACATTTCTCAAAATTATATGTTGCTTCAAGCAAAAACTTTTTTTTTACTATACCTATTGCTTTGAGGGGAAAAACTGTGATCTATTTGGACATTTAATACACCCAAATAAATGACAATAACTATACATCCAACATCTTATTTTTTATATGTAAAGACAATTTTGTGGTTTTTGATTGTTTGACAATAGTCTTTGCATTGACAACACCAGATATATTTTTGCCCTGCAATTAGTGTGTGCGTGTGTGTGTGTGTACCTGGTATTTTTTATGTTGTAGGGACCTATACCTGCTAACATATGGGGAATTATGGGGACAAAAATCAAGTCCCCATAACATAAATTACTAAATTTTAAGGTAAGGACATGTATTGAAGTTAGGCTGAGGTTAGGGTTAGGGCATTAGTAATTATGGTTAAGAGAATAGAATAAGTCTCCAGGAAATGAATGTAAGTGTGTGTGTGTGCGCGTCCATGCGATCTCACATTTTAAATACTAATCCTCAAAATAGCATTTCTCTGACAATCAAACTGAATCACCATGAAAAGTAAGAGTTAGAATAGTGCAGGATGTAAACTGTAAAACTCAAACATTATAAAGCACAAAGTTGGGTTCGCCATTCAATAAGTGTGTTATTGGAGGTATGTTTTACATGTGGACAAAGGCAAAAATTTTAAAGGCTTGTAGTCGATACAATGTTATTTGTCAATAGTATTTATTTTTCAACCATGTAAATCAACCCGCCTCTGCATGTATCAAAAATAGAAGGTCCAATTTCTTTTTTTCTTTTTTTTTAATTGTCTGTTTTTTATTACTATTGTTTATAGAGTTTTTGTAATCATACTATAGAAAACAGAAGCTAGACAGATGTCAAGAAGTATCAAAAATAACATTGAAACACATAACTAACTTTGTAAATTATGATGTACATAACAGAATACCTGCAATAAATTAAAAAAAATGATACATTGAGGGGTTTTGTCTCTCTTGTGTTGGTATATTTGAAATTTTACTTGCTCTGCTTTAATAGTTTTGCCATATCATTTTTAGGCTTGCTTCTTACTATCATTCTAACTGTGGTAACCTCATTATATATCCACAGTAGATATCTAATCAGAATAACTGGAAATACAGTAACTAATAGGAATTTAAATTGTAGAATTCAATGATATCACTAGTTTTGATAATGTAAAGTACCTGCTGTGACATCAATAATTCTAGCAGAGAGAAAAGCATTAAAAATCATCAATAGTTTGGTTTGATTCATGTTCATTTGTTAATTTTTAATAACATATTTTTAAGTTAAGTTCATGTGTTGCTGTAGCTCAGTAATAATGTTCCTTCTGCTGCTGGTTGAAGTTGTTTTGTAGTTTATTTGACTCAACTTATAAAAAGACAGAAAATCAACAAAAAAGCAATACCTTCATGAAATAAGTTTATTCAAACTAAAATAAGCAAGCTGTCTTTATATATGTAAGTTACAAACTGAATAAACTTAAACCATTTAGGTGTTACCAAGTGATATACAAGTGTTTGTAAGGTTGAAAGGTCACCGAATCACTTTAAACAGTGTTTCTATAAAACTGGATTGTTTCAACTTTGGCTTTACCCTTTATTGCTGATATTTCTTACTTGTTTCATCCGAAGATGCTTTGAATAAAGAATTCTTTCAGGCTATTTGGTTGCAAATTTATAAAGTGTCATATCCATTTTTCTTTGAGGAAAAATTGTATTGAATCTGACACTGAGCCATCATGAAGAATACGTGGAATAAAAGCAGATAACTGGAGTTCAGCCATATTGCTTTCAATTATTCACACATGTGCTTGATAAAAGGCGTATGTTTGGTAACTTCCACGCTTTTACCCATGAAGTAGATGTAGAACTGCTTCCTGTATCCAGGGCCAAAGAGTGGTGTAAACCAGACAAGACATTTCCAGTTGAACGAGCATGTTGTGTGTTTCTTGGGTGTTACTGACCTGCAGCTACAGGTGCATCATGATAGAGTATACTGGACCACAAAACACTTACTACTCACTCAGTCTAATGAAGGATAAACAAAATCATCTTCATATTAAACCTGCAACTCTCAGACTGCAGGTGTAATTCCACATACCAAGGTTTAATGTAAAAAATAACACAGCAATACAATATTTCTTGAATCAGCTCCTAAAACTATGACAATAGACAATGGCAAAAAAATCCTAATGAAAGTGCACACGAACAATTTTGGTTTGTCTTTACAGTTCCAGATGTAGTGTGACTCGGTTTGTTTAAACAATGGCAGGAAAGGCTTCTGCAAAAATGTACACTGCCAGACTCAAGTCGTCAAAGATCACTGTACACTTTTAATCCAAGGAGATCGAGCAACTCAGCACAATTCACGACTAAGATAAATAAAACAATTGCCCTACTCTCCTTAGTCATCAAAATAAAAGCATGTAAAATAAACAAGATATTAAATCTGGTAAGTGAGTCTATACCCAATATAAAATTATTATTACACATGTGGAACCCATTGCCTGCAGCTTCACATTGCTCCATCTTCAATGATGGCTTTGAGTGTGTTTTATGGCAGTGATCCACTCTTGTCACCTCTCAGAACCTTTGGGTTTCTTGTAAAATGCTCTCTCTTTGCTTGTCTCCCACTGTTTGGCATCCTGAAGCATAACAGCTTTCCACCATCTTCACTTTATAGGAATACAGCGGGAATAGAGACGTGTTGGCTGATATATAGTATATGTTATATGTTGCCTGGTATAATATACTGTGTGTCTATGGATTTGAACAGTGCAGCTTCCTGCCAAAATGGCGTTGTTTTGATTCTGACTGTTGCATGATGGGATTGCGTGATGTCACCTCCCAAAGCTCTATTGTCCAAGTTCCCCCATTTGTGTTTTACTCCTCTGCCCATAAATTCTGCATCTTCAGCTCCTTTCCCTTGAGCTTAGACCCCTCCACTCTCTCTACCATCCCATGGCCAAACACACTGACCTAGACTCCCCAGCCTGCTTTGATGTGAGTGATGTGACCTCTGTGCTCCAGATGCCCCAACACAGCCAGTCTTATCCTCTCCGAGAGCCAGCACAGCCCACAGAGAAGGCCAGTCATTAACCCCATACAACCCGGGCCTCCCATCCACTGCTTAAACACATGATGTATCACAACACCCACCCCCATGTGTCTCCCTCAGATTTACCCAAACATGCATGCGTGGGTGAGGACCGATGATGCAATAGGCTCTTTAAACATTTAAAGAACAGGTCAGCTTTTCAAAGGGAGGAGCTGGAACCTTTGGCCACAGCTTCAGTTATCATGGTCAGCGGTTGAAAGTCTGGTGATATGTCAGAAGGAAAACAAATGAGTGTCTCAAGAAAGGACAGCCTGCATGATGAATGAAACTTCACACAGGTACATTGCTGGTTTATTTGGATTATGCATGTATATCTTGGCCCTACCTGGATTGATAGGGACAGACAGGGTGGAATAGAATAATATTTTTATTTCCACTGTGATTAAATATGATGAAAATGTTCTAAAAATGGGCATCATAAGATAACGCATTACTACGATATGTTGGCATTTAAATGAGAAGATGCACACTGAACCCACTTACATTATTTTTATTGCTTCAGCACAAAGAAAATTAAAACAAGTCACCTCAGAGTAATGATGAGTCATGATCTCAGTCACCCTAAAATCTAAAACCTAAACAAATCATTGTCTGGTGCCCCTCATGACAAAGTAGAAGAGTGCAAGAACAAGAGCATTCCTAGGGTTAGAAAAACGAGGGAGGGGATTACTTTATTAAGATGTACTGAAACACAGATCACCATAGATGGATGAGCGCCTTGCACAAAGAGGGTTTTCAGAGAATCAGATCCATCTCATGCAGGAGTCCCAAACATCTGTTTAAAAAGTCAAAGTAATGCAACTTTAGGTCTTTCATTAGAAACTATAGGAGACCCCTTTTTCAAAACCTTTAGATAAAAGGCTAAAACATCACTGTCATGGGACAAAAGACAAGGAGAGCAAGGGCCAAAGCAGTGAGATCTCCTTTTAACAACAGCCTTATGATTTAAACTTAGTTTCAATCAACAGAACATCTGGGCCATCCTCATGAGGAGGCAAATGCTAATATTGTTCTTGCTGGAAGATAAAATAAGGTCTAAAACACTATACTAGAGATGTGTGATGCCTGGCCTGAGGCTTGCACACGGATGTTGGGAGAAGATGGTCTGGAATTAGAGGAGACCTCCATCAGATAACACATTTTCTGGTTCATGTAAAGACATCCAACACATCAGCAGAGACATGCATCACTGTGATGTGTAATCTGCATCTTCGCACAGTGGAGGATTCTTGCCTTCACAGGTCGGGGACGGGCGCGCTGAAATGAGAGCACAGACCTCTCTTTCTCCCTCTCTCTCTCTCTCTCTCTCTCCCACCATTCAGTCTTTCAGCACCACTCCTGGTCGGAGTCTTTGGAGGAGAGTGGGAGGTGAGGGAGGAGGGGAGAGAGTGTCCTCTGGAGAAAGCAGACAGGGACGGTGCAGTGGTGATAGGGTGAGAACAAGAGAATCACAGAGCTTACAAAATGGTGTTAAGGATGTTAAGTATTCCATCTGGTAGCAGAGTAACACTGAACTACAACAGTTTTTTGGCATATAATGTATACCTACACTTGTTATTTAGCCATTAACATTGAAATTTCTCATCTGTGAAGGTTCTGACTGGAAAGAAAACGAAAATAATAGAAAGAAAATGACTGTCATCAATGTAATCTGTTGAAAAACTTTTTTTGTGGTTCTGATGAGAAAAAGAGTTTTATCATGTAAAAGTATTTAAAAACCCTGTATGATTTTGAGCCAAATCCATTTGGAGTAACTCATGAAAAGCCTACCCATGACAGGTAAATTATGACTGTGCAGCAAATCTTATTCCAAAAGCCTGTTCGGAGTGAAAAAAAGACTGCGATGTACCAACCACACAATCCAGTTTAGTGCAAAGAAAATATTCATCAGTTATACAACTGCATCTTGATGGAGACACTTTTTAATCATAGCCCACATTAATCTGGATTTGATTTTCATGTTATATTTTCATCAGTCAAAAAAAAGGATCTTCTGTCCCACAATGACAGACCGTTTTTACCAAAAGGCTGTGCTTAGCTCTGCATGGAAGATAACCAAGACCGAGTTAAATTATAGCGTTTGCTCAGTAAAACTATCATATCAGATCTGAATGGATGGTTAACGCTACAGAAGTGCCGTCCATCCATGTCACTGAGAGATTGGGCAGGGTAGACCATAAGTGTATCAATGTCAAAGCAGAGCCCAGCTGCAAAATGGCCTCCAGGTTTCTCATCATTAGAGCTGATAAGGCACCACAGCCAGGTTCTCGCCATTCATTGCTCAGTCTGTGGGAATTACAGGTATAGAAAGTAGGTAGAAAAGAATCCTTTTGCTTTTCCACCTGTGTCATAGTTTCACCATATGGAACACATTTGGACTTGGACCTGTCAGTCCTTTGAGATCTTGAGCATGCTGGTTTGTTTTAATATAAACATCTCCGCTTTGTCCTGGGAAGAGCTCTACAATTCAGCTGCAAGTTGCAATTTAGTCACACAAAACAAAGCAAATACAGCACACTGAAAAGAAATACAAATATATAAATAAAAATATACAATGGGAATATTTCTAGCAAAGAACAATGAGGAAACTATAGTAATTACTGTTCGTTGTTTAACTACCAAAGTAAATGATCATTATGTTTTATTACAACCTCTTTTATTTTAGAGATTAGAGCATTATTTCCATTATTGATTATAATATTGTACTAATTAGTAGGACCTGGAAATGCTGCACCATTGTAATAACAGTTAAAGTAACATTTGCACACGTTTTATACAAAGCATACTAGGATTTATACAACAGCAACAGAGGTTAATGGTAAAATTAAAATCTTATACATACACTAACATTTGTCCATCTCGAATATTTCTAGCAAAGAACAATGAGGAAACTATAGTAATTACTGTTCGTTGTTTAACTACCAAAGTAAATGATCATTATGTTTTATTACAACCTCTTTTATTTTAGAGATTAGAGCATTATTTCCATTATTGATTATAATATTGTACTAATTAGTAGGACCTGGAAATGCTGCACCATTGTAATAACAGTTAAAGTAACATTTGCACACGTTTTATACAAAGCATACTAGGATTTATACAAAAGCAACAGAGGTTAATGGTAAAATTAAAATCTTATACATACACTAACATTTGTTCATCTCTGACCTGTCCAACGTGCCACAAGTATGCACTTTGTTTGGCACAATTTATTACAACCAATATAACATAATATAACACTTTCCATTATATTTCAATAACTTAAAATGTGTTTAATCAAAATTTTAATATATTCATGGCTCACTAAACTGTGTTTTGTTTGGCTTATTAGCATGTCACATGCCAATTTTTTTGACCAAATCAATGTTTATATAGCCTTTTCATGCAAAGTCATGTCAGAGAAAGAGGTAACGGGATAAAACAAAGCCCCATATTAGGTAGTGTCCAACCCTGCCATTAAATACAGAAGATGAATTGTTAATAAATACCACTACCAATTACTATTACCAGATACTGTGAAAGGTTGTTTCAACTTATTAAATAATATGTTTTTACTACAACTTCAGCAGCAATGCCACATTGTAAATTTTCAAACTGATAGGAGATCTTGGTGAAACAAGGTAACGTGAACATCTAATCCAATATCGACAGGACACAGTGGGCGTAAATAATCTGGTCATACAAAGTTGTCGATTGAGCAGCAATACGACAAGAGTGTACCACACCCTCATGCAAAACACGTGCTGTGTTACACATCAGTTAATGGATACCTCTGTCCATGACTGCAGCCATGGCTCTATAGGGATACTCAGCAGGAAGCTCAGTAACTGCTAGCAGATCAATACAGAGGAAGTGAATGCAAGAGTTCTGGAGCGACAAGCCCGTCTGACCCCTGTGTGCCTTCAGAGACAGTGTGCCAGCACAGCAGGTCAATACGTCTACAGGCAGCAGTATGGGGCCATCACATTTTGGGACAGTAAGCTGACTTATCATGCGTGCCACAGACAATCTCCAAGTGAATTTTTGTGGAAGTGACACCTTTTATGTTAAATCAGAATGAATGCCAGGTCAGAATACAAACGCTTCATGTGAACAGGCTAGTCTGAATACTCTGGTCTGATACAGCCCATTTGGAAAGAAAGATCAATCCAGTCAAGAGGATTGCTTTTTTTGTTTGTTTGTTTGTTTTGTTTTTTGCAATCATTTGGGTTATCATGGGTCTCTCCTATGTAAACATGACATATTACCACTTTTCATATTGCTAAATATGGACAGAAACATAGCAGGTAGCAAAGCTCTGGAGTCAATACAGGGTTTAAAGGCAGTAAATCAAATGTCCTTAAACTGATGTAGATGTCCTCATACCCTCAGAAGGAAACATTTAAAAAAAAAAAAAAAACACAACATAAATGAAAGTCACAAGTGTGAGACAGGAGCAAAATTAAATCAATGCTTTGCATGTAAAAATGGCTTATTCTGAGAAAATGCCTGATGCATGTTGTACACACACCATCATCTGATCATTTTTATGTCCATGTAAACAAGGAAGTTATAATTTGGTATTGGATTCAAAGAAAATTTGCCCATGTATACACAACTAGTGTTTTACACTACAAGATGACAGGAATGGTTGAGTCTCTTATGGGATCACAATGGCTTTGCTTTGGAGTCGTCGAAGAGCTGAGTTGAGCAGAGAATATCAGAAATATAGGCTCTTTCTATTAACACTAGTTCCGAATCAATAAACATTATTCTCGTGAGACACTCTTAGTTGCCTGTGGCAAGTTATCGATCTCCCTAAATGCAGGTGTCTGCATTTTGCTCTTGGAGAGACACTGTG
>JAFBJR010000905.1:9033632-9136580 GCA_016785285.1 Brachirus orientalis
CCTCTCCCCCCTGCCCCCCCACCCACCCCGCCCTCCCCCCCCCCCCCACCATGTTTTCTCTCCCCATCTCACTCTCTCTCTTTCTCTCACCACACAGGCAATGCTGCCAGCATAGCACCTCTGCAGAGGCCAATGTGTGACTTGATGCCATCAATAAAACCATCATCTGAGATGGACTTCCATCACTCCCCGCACAGTTATCCAGGCCCTCTGCAATGAATCACCTTGATCGAGGCAGGCCCTTGAGGAGACAAACACTCAATATCTCACCAGTAGGTTTTCTTGGATCCATACCACTTCATGTTTCTGTTTTTCTTTCTGCTCCCCCCACCCCCTTGTTTTGTACTCTAGGTCTTTGGGGTTCTGGGTCAGCAATAGCACTTACTACATAATGGCAGAGAGGGTTTGAAAATGACTAAAAGGTTAAAGGTGAGTAGTGGATGAATGGCAGGTAAAAGTCAAGCCAAGATGACATATCCCAAAGTGGAATTAAAAATGGGTCTTGAAGTTACAGCAAGAGAAATATGTGGAGAGTAAATGGTTAGGGAGCAACAAAGTAACTGAGGATGTGTCTGTGAGTCAGCTGTTCTCTTTTTATCTTTTTCCTGACAGGTTGTTTGGTTTGTGTAACAGCTTATTATCTACACGTGTGACAAAAGGTCACACTGTGTGTGTGTGTGTTATATCATCTAGGTGGTCTTCTTCATTCTCACACTTGAAAAACAAACTAACAAACTTACTCTTTTGCTCACGAACCTGAATCTGCAAAAAAAAAAAAAAAAAAGCAAACTTTCCCAGTATTTTTACAGGATCCAGCATTTAGATACCATGTAAACAAATGTCATACTGGTCTCCACTTGAGACAATGTGCTGTTCAAAAAAATGAGAATAAATGTTACAAATCAAACTGGGGACAATAAATATCCAAATAAATAATGCAAATTTTTTAACAGTCAACGATGTGACCGCTAGCACTTGACAACTGACAGTAACAGTATGGAAGACACCCCGCAGTTCCATATCTTAACAGAGCAATTTATCACGACGGATGAGTCTGGAAGGACACTAAATGGCAGACTGATAGGACCACAGACAGACACCAATCATGATAGCTATGGCTTTAAATACTGCAAAACACATAACTTTTATCTCTAAGCATCATCTACATGATTATATACTCTTCTCGGTGATACACGAGCACTCATTTTCATGCTGCAAGTGACCAAAGGCATAGCTACAGAGGACCTTTTGGGGGAAATAAGAAAAATTATGGAATTTAGTGATTTGGTTACCGCCATTAAAGCGGAGGTCAAGGTATGATGTTACTTACACAAGTTTCCATCGGAGTCACTGCTATGTCTATGTATACCTTTTGCTTGTGTAGTTTATACAATCTTTTTTACCCCCTCTACCTCTGCCCAAGATCCACAGTGACAGTAACCTATTTCTGGAGTGTTTGGGCTCTCAGGGAAAGAACGGCTGCTCCCGGCATTTGTCCAGAACGTAGCTGAGATTGATGAGTGTGTGACAGCACTCTCCCTTTACTCTCTCTATGGGAGGCTCACACTGACCCATACATTGTGTGTGTGTATATATGTGTGTGTGTGTGTGTGTGTCTGTGTACGAGAGAGAGAGTGTGAGTCTATAAACTCACCCAGAAGGACCCCAGGCTTGAGGGAGATAAAGACCTCTCCTAAAATGTAAACATTCTCTGAAGTGGTAAGTGAGGCAGCTGTAGTTGCACACACACACGTAGAGAAATGCAGTCCCAAGGTCAAGGTTAAGCTGTACACTCTTTCAAAGCTCACTTTCCCTCTTGACCCTCTGCCTTGCTGTTGGTTCTACTCAGAAGTTTGGCCATTTTGAAAAAAGTAAAACGGTGAAGAGTTGCAAAGGGCTACAGACATGTGGTACTACTGACACTGGTATTTACTGGTCATTTAGGCTGCATACTACAGGGAAGCACAGAGCTGATCCTTGAAAGTTAACACATTTATAAATTTTAGCTTCAGGTAGATGAGGCTGTGGATTAATAAAATTAGCTTTTAGATCATATTTCATTTAGTTTATTGGTTTTCTTGACAGGGATGATACATTTAAGCATTGTTACATGTTAATCTTAACAGGAGAATTTCCCCAATACGAGATAAATAAAGTTCTCTTCTCTAATAAAATTTAGCTGCTTAAGAAATGGAAGCAAGATTGTTTGGATGAATGGCAAAAACTAAGCACCTAGACAAGCTATTACTCTTTTTTTATTTGTGTTATTTTTTCTGTGTATTTTGTGCTTTGTATGCCATTTGTCATTTTCTGGTTGAACTGAAATTGGGTGAAAAGGTCAATAATGCAAAAAATGTATGCATTTTAAAAAAAAATCCACAAACCAATGTAACTGTCATATACACTATAGCTGTGCCCTGGAATATATTTTAAGCCCTATGTATATATTAACTAAACAAGACAATATAAACAGATGAAGTGTCATAAAGCAGTATGGACATAAATTATCTTAATGAGTGTATCATCATATATTTCATTTATATGTGTAAATATCAATATACATGAAAGACAAATACAGTTTGTAAAAAGCATTATTTTTCAAAATCCAAGTTATCATTGTATGTTAGGCCTGATAATATGAAACACAATACCTGAATGAAAGTGTCCAAACTGAAATGAACGCACAAATGCTGAAACAAAACTCCCAGTGGTGTGTAGGTGTGTGATGACCAGGGTGATGTGTGTGTGTGCATACAAAGCATAACACACTTAACAAGTACTTAACAAAGTACCATCTGCTCAGTGAGAGTGCTGTGAAAAATAAAGGGGAGGGGGCCAGGACTACCGGTAATCTTTGCTTGAGTCCATCTTTATTATCTTGGTCAATGGACAGAAGTGGATCTTGGAGTAAAAATACCCAAGCCTGCTTCTCATCAGAGTGATGCTCTTATCTGACATCTGAAATACATTCAGCAGGATGAGCGAGTGCATGATGAATGGAGCCATTGCTGAGATCTGTCTACTGAATTTATACACGTCACATATATATCACAGGCCTTTCCGAGTCATTTTTCTACTATGTCTTGTCTTTGACGTTATAATTGCTCATATTTAGACAGTTCACTGAAAAACCTGGGAAAGTGTACACCACAGTTTACAGAGAGTTTCACGTTTGTTTTCAAAGTTAGTAGAATGGACTGTGGTTGGTTTTAGAACAGCATCTTTTTCCAGTCTTCCTAATTAATCAAGGCTATTGTCATTTGTTATCATATCCATCTTAAACTGCGATTAAAACCTAGATATTAAAGACAGTTTTATTGTCTAAATGTAATTTAAATATGCTTCAGACCCAAACCTATGTGATGATGGTGCTTCAAAAGTTTAATATTTGTGAATACTTGATGTTTGTTATTAAAATGAGAAAAAAATAGTTTTTGGTGTATTTCACTTCACTGTGCGGACGTTTATTTCTGATAAAGATAAAGTATTTGTCGGAACGACCATCTCCAGTTGAAGCGCAACAGATATCAATCCAGCACAGGCAGGAGACAAGGGTGAACATTAATTGTTTCCAAATGACAAAGTGAGAAATTGCAGCTCACAGTCTTCAATAGTTCCACTCCAATGAGCTATTGATTTTGTCCCCAGCTTTTCTAAGGCTCGACACTCTGCGGCGCTCTTTTGCCCTCCTCTGGGAAGCAGGATGAAAGTATGCCACCACTGAGCGAGTAACTCAAATTTGTGACAAATCGTTCAGGGAAACACCTCCAGAAATGGCTGTCCTTAAACTGAGACAATGGCCCTCTTTGTTTGCTACTCCATCACTAAGCTGCTTAGGGAGGTGAACGGTTTCTTTGAGTCGGTCAAGTGCAAAGAGACAGAGACGAGGACCTGGAAACAACCAGGTCAGAAAAAGGAAAAATTCACTAATGCACTGCTGCATCCACGGACATCATGAGGAGTCAGTGACATGCTCAGAAATTGCTGTATATAAAAGGCACTTCAGACACCTGAATGTTAAAACACGTGGAAAAGCTTTTAGTAGTTTATCAACAGTAGTTTATGAAGTTTTTGTTCACTCTTGAGTCAGTGAACTGACAAAACAAAAGCATACACAGGTACAGTTGTAATAGAACAATCCTAGTTTCTTTAGTTATAAAACTGTTTAAATATACTGTTAACTGCATATCTCTTTTGGTCTTTTAATGTTCCCACTGCCTTCCATATTTCATTGTAAAGTAGGTGGAGAATGTACATTTAGATCCAACTGGAAAGAAATTGAGACCATTTCCTAACCATGCAGATGGAAAGGTGATTTTTTGTCATTCAGCAGAAGGTACTTTTTTTTAAACAAATGGTCATATCCATCAAAAAAAATCATATATTAAAACAATTTACTAACAAATTCAGGAGTAACACTAGCAAACTCTGACAAAAATGTCATGATTAACAACTACTGAAAGGAAACACTGATGGGTCTGAATCACCATGTGCAACCGATGTTACCATTATGTTGATGTGGGTGAAATACCTGTGCCTTTTTAGACTCAATCTACTTCATCTTAGTGTCATGAATTCCAAAACCCATCCCTTGAATGTTGTGAATGTTGTTTCTTCAAAGCTAAAAATTTGTTGTCCCTCAAGGGGTTTCAATTATTTTATCAGTCCACATGTATATTAGGACATCATGAATAGCTCAGCTGTAAGGAGGAAATAATCAGTTAAAAGTCCTAGACAGGATCAGTTGTCCCTGCATTGCACTGATAGAAGCTGCAGAATGGCAGCAGGAGCACTGAGGGCATTAAGGCACCATGCAAGCAGACGGACGGGCGGGCGGCAGATAAAGACGACTCTATTAGTCTCGGCTCATTGTGCCACTCTGATTTCTTTCTACTTCCTAATTGGCTGGCTTCTGTAGGCTTGGCAGCCATATTTCAGTTTAAAAGAGAAGGCTCCATGGGTCACGGGAATAAAGAGACCCATTTGACAGGTCAGCAGGCTGATGTCTACGGCATAGTCTTAGATCAAAGGTCAAACTAACATCAAGATAGGCCATGGGAGTGTGGGTCAGCTCCTACACCGGAGAGCCCAATAAGTAAGTCAGCAGACTGACTGGAATGTTGTAGCCTTGTATTTAACCACAAAAGAAAACTGCTTAGTGTGAGACATAGTTTTGACTCGGGGGATTTCTTCTGACAGGACCTGTAGGAGTTTAGAAACTGCCAAGTTAAAACTGTACAAAAGTCATGTCCATTGCCAGTAATGTACATTAAATGTAACTACTCAACTCATGGCACTGAAAAGAACATTATGAGCCTTCAATATAGGATTTTTTTTTTATTGGATATAGATTTGATAGAGACAGAATATTAATTAATTGAACCAGCAAGAATGCTAATTTACATACCACATCCCTGTTGCATAAAGTATCAGTACAATAAACACAAAATCATTGAAAAAATACAAAAAAGTAAAAATGTTTACATAAACTTTACATGAACTGAAATGTTAAAAGTGATCATAGACCTGGTTTGTTGGTTTTAAAGTCATCATTGTAACAGAGATTTTAAACTTACACTACAATACAATTTAATGTCGCGTGTTGGATATAAGTAGCCTTAAATGTGAATGTCATTCGCAATTTTAGTATAAATTTAGGTTAATCCAATTCTGTAAACATATGTACTGTGAATATAGTACTGTCACAATATACAAGATTTACAAGGTTTTCTACAATATCCTTGCTGGATGCAGGCAGCACATAAGTTGTGTACAGCTCCTTTCACTCATGTAATTACAAATCTCACTTTGTGTAGCTAAGGATAATAAAAACCATCAGATACTGCAGTTGTCAGTCGGCTTAGGTAACTGACAACAGGCCTTCGGCTTGTACAACAGATCACATTGTTATAACTTGATTAGCATTAACGTTCACCTCCAGCAGATGAGTAGCCTGGGACATTGCATATTTGTAAGTACACGCACACACGCACACACGCCGAAACACGCACATACCCACACATGCACACGCAAACAGGACAGTCTGCTTGGCACCAGACAGCAGTGCAAGGCCAAATGAGATGTGTGAGAGCCCCCTGCTGCCAAGAGACGGACAGGAAGAAGAAACAAACCCTCTCTAATGGAGACATGACATGCTCGCCGGGGCGGAAACTCAAACAAACGATTAATGGGCCATGGAGCCTTCAGTGCAGAAGTAAAATACGCTCCACTGCTCCCCCTCTCTGTACTTTTGCTCTCGCTCTGTCCTATGTTGGCCAAGGGTTTGGACATTTCAAGATACAGGCTTCTGTCCCAAGGTGACATATTTCAGCTACCCTTTACACCAGTTCTACTGAGAACCCTAAACTCAAGTAAGTGAACAGATCAGGATCATCAACTCTGAAAGAGCTGACACACCAAGTGTGATTTTGCAGTAGATCAGACGGAGAACTGCATGTTCAACTTTTTTACCATCTTCAGTGTGTTGCTTTTCTGTGTTTTAAGCTTCAAACCAAGATATTTTGGAGTCAAATATCCAACCTATCACTTCTGAATTTGGTTTCAAGGGTGTTTCAAGGGGCATGAGACAGAAAGGTTCTCTGCTTATCTGGACAGGGCAAGAGTCCTGTGAATATGTCTTCTGGTAAAGAACAGCTCAGCTCTGCTTGGCCCCCACTGGAGATGGTTACCTAACAACAGTGATGCAGCACCAAGTGAGACAACAAGGCCTGGGAAAAGACAGAAGGATAAGTCAGAAGGACAGCTTTAACTGCACGACCCCTGAAATCTGACTCCATTTTGTGACCATTTTGTGACTTGACCAAATTTATCTCCCACACCAGACTTTAAAGAGCCATCATGTAAGAACTACTGACATCAAATGGTGAGCCTGCAGAATGAAACAAATGAAGGAATCCTTCGCTCACCACTCTTCTCCACATCTCAGGGAACAATGGTTGCCCCATTCTGCTGCTCCTAAAACAGAATGAGACATCATACAATACTTTGGGGTAATAATAAAATTTCTGGCAATTAAACCGCCTAAATGTTACACACTGTACCTTCAAGACTTAAAAAGAAAAATAAAGTCAGAAAGTGAGATGGTAAGTTTAGGAAGTGATGAATGTGATGGGGTCCTCTAATTTTTATGGGATCATGGTCTGCTACTGATCCATTCAGTCCAGTAGCTGGTGCCATCTCCCTTTTCCCTTCCATCTCAATTGCCCTGGTTCAGCAACGAGTAGCAGAAGCATAGGGGAAGAAGGGAAGCCCCTTACATTCATGTGTTTTGATTAGCAGGTAATGATCTTTGATCTAATGCGCTGACTGGGAAAGTGCGGCTCCCATTGAATTCCGGGGGATGCTTGGCCGACCTGGAGCCAGTGTCACTTCTTGTTAGGGCCTTCAGCTCCATGACCTCCCCATTGCCAGTCCCTGCCCCCTTCTCACAGCATGAGCACCCTGCGTAATGATATCAATAGCAGCAGGGGTGCAATGAATACAAATCCGCGTGCAGAATGTTTGGACAAGAATTCACTCCCAGCCCTCCCTCCTCCTGCCGCCCCAGTCACCAGTGTTCAAGCTTTCTACTCTACACAAAGGGCTAGGTTAGGCTGTAATCTGGATGGTTGATTTCACACAAAATAGATGGCTATTGCAAAAAAAAAAAAAGGAATGCCCCTGCATTTCATAGATTGCTGTTACACACTCAGCGCAGCAACATATTGTATATTTTCCATTCCGTATTTCATATTATAAAATACACAACATCAGCTGGCTGTTGAAAAAGAAAACTACATGTTCTGTGAATGAGCCATTTCCCATCAAACACTCAATCCAGTGTTGGACCTGACGAGGCAGCCACCTGATTTCCGTCTCTGCTATTGACACAGCCATTTAAAGTCGCCTGGCCAGCGGTGCCCATAACAAAGGTATGTTCATGGAACCAATGAAAGCACCACTTAAATCAGGGAGGAAAGAACGAATGCATTTCTTTTTTAAATTAACAAGCCTGGAAAAGTGATAAAACCCCTGCTATGAGACCTGTTCATTATCAATTACTGCCGTGCAATGCATCCACACTGTGAACATACATACATGTGCTACAGCCATGTGCCTTCCTGCCTGCCATGTGCACACGGCCAGTGCACAGAGTTCTCTCTTCTTCACTCGCAGGGTTCATTACTGCTGTCTGAACACACCTCTGTTGCTTTCTACAAAGCCTGTGGTTACAGGATTTGACATTTAATGCGGTGTGAAATAAAACAAGGTTCAAAGCATCAAGTTCAAGATGCCTTAGTTACCTTCACCGAAGTGGTCATAACTGGCATTTGTCTGTCTGTCTATTTGTTTGCTTTGAGCAGCATAACTTAAAAGTCAAGCGCCTATTTTGATTAAATTTTCAATGTAAACTAAGCAGACTTGGTGGAGTTTTTGCTCTCCGATTGCTTTCAGTATGGAAAAAAAAGAAAATCCAAGACAGCAAACCACTTCTGTGGTTGTTGAACACCACAGACTCATACAAGGGTTAAAAAAAAAAAATCTTAAATGCTATAAAATCTTGTTGGAGGTTTTTGTCTTAAAATCAGTTAAAATACATTTCAACATTAGTTACTTTGTATTTTTACTGTCTAATCTAATTTCCAGCTTAAATACCTGCATAGATTTTCCAGTAAAAAACCCAAAACTACAGAACAAAGCTAAAATAAAAAGTAATGATGACTGTTGCTTTGTTTCAGCACATGCTAAAAATGATTGTCGAATGTTTGAAAAATATATTATTTGTACTGAATGTTCTTATTTAACTCATATATTTAATATAACAAAAATAATCAAAATATTGTCAAAACTGTGTACCTATCTCAGTAAGCAGTCAAAATACACTATTTTTACAAATATAGTGCATCGTCCACTGGGCCCTAATTGTTTTTCCCACAGAAGACGCAACAATTGTTAAGCGACTGTCATACAAGGAGCAATTACATTAGAAATACAATTTACTGGCAACTTAGTCATTGTTGAATAACGTCAAAGAATATGCAAATGCTCGTTGCTTGGTAGTTTTGTGGTTGGTAGTTCTCTCTATTCTCTGCTTCCTAGGCAAAGAGATGACACAGCTCATGCAGTTTTGGACACTTGTCTTTAATTAAAACACAGTTGCATGGAGTTAGATGGTCGTGTAGAACACAAACTGCTGGGTGGGAGCGTGTGCATCTCCACATTAGCCAATGTTTGACAGGAGCTCCGAAGCTTGTGGTCTGTCATCGCTGGGGATGACGCCGTTTTAAAATCTGTTAATTATGAAAACACCAGTGTGCATGCTGTTAATCTGTGGTGCAAGAGGCAATTTAATAAACTAGCTTGGAATGTACTGCTTGTTGTTATTTCTCGTTTCCCAAAAAACAATCTTTTGTTTTAATAGTTAATTAATAATAATGTTTAGATTTTAGATTGAGAGTTTAGGATCCACAACACCGTGAAGTCAAATGTGTTGAATATTTTATTGTATACAGTCACTTAAAAAAACAGGATGGCATTCACACCTTCTGACTCAACACTTTAACTCAAGTACAGCTCAAATATATTAGCATTAATATGGCAACTTGAAATTAAATCTTTATGTGGACATGACAATTCTTCCTGAGGTCACATCTCTTTTGTCATACAGTGCCTTTGTCGTTTCATTTTATTACAGCACTGATTCTCTCCCCCCAGTACTATTTCTGTTACATTTTATGCAATGCTGACAATGTACTCAACACATTCAGATAATGTTTTCATAACAAGAAGTCCCTCTAATGTTTGATAATGTAACGAAAAGTGGAACAGACTCCAGCCATGTCCAGACTAAATGAGAGGAAAGATTAAGATAAATAGCTACATCTGGCTCTCACTTGAAACTCTGAAGGAAGTCGAGATAACCAAGGAGAGTCTGGTTATTCATCAACATCCAGACATGTGCCCATACACAACTGTAACAACCTAGAAAAACAGACACGGGCAGACGGAAACACACCAGCCATGCATACTCCAAAAAGCAGCACCTGACTTTGGGCTCTTTTAAAATAATAACCTCTCACAGAGTTTCATACTGTAGAGGAGCAGGAGGGAAAGCAGTAGATTGACAGCTGGACCAGGAGGGCACCTGGATAATGTCACCTATCATCTAGACCCTCAGTGCCCCACACATCCGCTTGCATCCCTTTCTCTTTTCTCTCCACTGTTTTCCTCAAGGGAGCAACTTTTCCTCCAGATCCTGACTGACATAAACCTCAGAGGCTCAGACTCAAACAGAATTTGCTGCAGACCCAGGACTGCTTGTCTTCTTGTCTGCTTCATCTATCTCCTTTTTTTTTCCCTTCACAATTTCCATCCCCTTAACCATAGTTCCCTTTGTTCTTGCAGTCGATCGATGCACCATAACTCTCATGGCCTCTGGCGTTTGATGTCTGAGCTCTGGATATCATTTCAACCATTTTTCGTTGCACCAGCGAACCACTCTGATAGTACCATCTCTCACAAAATGCAGGCGTGCAAATGATATGTGTATGCACGAGCATAAATGTTGTGACCCACAGTACATACACTCTTCATGTTGAGACAGAGGGATAATTTTGTGGAAAAATTTGAAAGTCACTGCAGCAAGTCTGCTTACACAGCCTAAAAACTGCAGTCAAGTTATTTGTAGAAAAAAAATGTTTCTATTCATTTGAGCAGAGCTATTTCAGTGTATTTATATAGGACGTCACAAACATTTAGTGGCAGCTCATTTTCAAAGCAGTAAACAATTTAAAAAAGCATTTGATTTCCCCTTCATTTAACAGCCCAAAGCCTTTTTTGTCTTGCTGCACCTCACACAAATAATGTGGGAAATGAGCACAAAGGATCTCAAAACCTTGCTCTGATTGTGTTTGCCGCACCTTTTTTTTTCCAAGTTTACAGCTCCAACACCTGAGGTAAAACTGACACCAGGTGAGCAATTATTCATTTTTCTTTATTTTTTTTTTTAAATAAATGAAAATCAAAAACAATTACAGGGCTTGGTGAAGCTTTCACTGGCCTGTAACTAACAGTTTCTCTTGATTATGCAATGGAAATGATACAGAGAATGATGATTAAAACATTATTTTATTTAAAACTGTTTAACAATTAATAGTCCATCTTCATAAAATTTTGCAACCTTTCCCATACAACCACAACAACAAAAAAGCACCATAAGAGAGTGATGCTAATACAGAAAATTGTGCAGTGGCTCTGAGCTTCCGCCAACTACCAATGCTGTGCTTTCCAAATTACAGGAAAAGATACAGCATGTTAGTTAAAAAAGAACTGAGATGTGAGCTCAGTATTCAATATTATATATCAATTATTATACTATATTTCAATATTACTCTGCAAAATAAATATTTTTAGAGCAACATTCAGAAATAATGAGGAATGTTAAAATGCAAGCTGTGGGATTTACAAAGGTCACTGCTAAACGTGGAAAGGAAATTCATCAAGTTTCCCTTTGGTGGTTTAAACATTTTTAAAATGTAGGGTAATTTTAATTTTAAATCAGTGGCAAAACCGTTATCTTATCACATTTATTCTGAAAAACAAACTAAAGAAAGATAATATAGAGGGTAGAATTGAATATAAATCAGTAATCTATATAAATCAGCTTCTTTGTCGTGAAGCGAGCTGACTTACCAAAGAAGCAAGCAATCTCATTTGACCTATCATGTCATGAGATGGAGGAGTGTGTTCAGGTGCAATGAGCTGGGAGGGAGTGCAGTTGTCATGTTCCCTAACGTGTAGCAGGATGTATTGCTGGTAGGAGCAGCAGGGGAGATCCAAAGTCTCTCCTGAACACTCACAGTCTCATGAAAGAATGATGGTTGATTACCTGCAGGAGATGAGCTACACTGGCCCTCCAGAGTCACTGGATAGCACTTAAGCTACGCTGCGAAAAAGGACTGAGAAAGTAGGAAGGAGGAAATCCCTCTTTTTTCCTGTGTGTACTATTTTTTATTTTTTTATTTCTAGTTTAGTCCAGTAAAACAACCTCACACATTCAATGAAGCCATCTCAGCTTAACTTTCGCCCTAGATGATTTCACATCTGTTATTCGGTTTTTTGTTTTGCGTAATGTCTTACACAGTTAAACCACTGTTAATGTGATTAAATTACCAAAAATGGAATGCTATTAATCTCACAACTAGATATTGTTTTAATTAGTATATTTTGCAGGAAAATTATAATATGTGTAAAAACTGCAAAATACAGGGCAATGAGAAAATTTTAAAAGGCACTTTATATTTCTGGCAATACACAGCAACACCTATAGTAAGGCACAGACACAAAACTGCATTAACAATGAAACGTACATTACTGTGTATTTTTATGTGTAAATCATGTGAACCAACCTGCCTATAGAGAAAACATAAATTAGGAAATTAGCCTACAAGAATATGGAACAATTACATCTGAATTTTCTTTTGTGTGTATTGTACCTTTTTTTCCCCCAAACTAAATAAAAATAAATAAATAAATTATTTGATGCATCTGATACCATTAATGGTACTTTATAACCTGCACCATCAACACTCGTCAATATTGTTATTTGGTATCGGTTTGTCTCGGTTTAAAAACTAATTCATACCACTTTTTTTTGTAATTCCTCTGCAGACTTTACTGACGATACCCTTTCTTGTACCATAGCCTCGCTCTCTGAAAGAACAAGGTCCAGATGTATTGGGGGCCCCATCAATGCCCCACCACCAACAACAGCAGCCAATCTGCTTATCGGCAAATTCACTTCACTTCAAGAAACCAGTGACAGCTTTGTTAATTAGCACCTTTGGCCATTTTTCCCCGGACATGAACAACACTGAAGCATTCATTTGTCTTTTAATTCTTGTCCACATCCCACATTTTTGGCATACTGTGCTTGCCTTTGATATTCATTTATGTAGAAACACCCAATTAGATTAATCTCAGTCCTTTTCCTCATCCATAAAAAGTTTCAAAGTAAAACTCAGACTTAAATTGATGCAAAGTTTAAATAAAATAAAGTCATCATGTGCGACTGAGGTTCAAATGGATTTTACCATTCTTCTATTTCAGTATTTTACCATTTTACTTTTTATCATGATTTACTTGTTATTTTGCACGATTTAACTTGTCAAGCATTTTTTTGTTTTAAAATGTGCTATAGAAATAAAGTTGACATTTAATTACAAATAGGGAAATAATTTCAGTTACGGTATTGATGGTTTTCTAATTTTTGATGATTGTAACTTCTCTGTCACCCACAGCACAGAGAAACATTTGTTTCACAGCAATATCAAACTAAACCTTCCATTAGCTCCAGACGTTTGCTGTGTTCCACAAAGAAGAAAAAATTTGACAAACCCATTAAAGAAAGACATTAAAGAAGCTTAGATACAGAAAGCGACACAACTGAGAAAGTAATAGGGTATTACAAAGTCATTACAAACCCGTCATCTCATCTTTATAATCACCAGTGCCACCATCTGCACCGCACCACTGAACAAAAGATGGAACATCACGCAGATGTCTTTGTCCAAAACCATATTAAACCATTTTGTAGCCAAGTGGCATCAGTGCAGGGTCAGTCCAGGGCCCTTGGCCTCTACCCTCAGCGGAACTGAGCTCCTGACCTGTTGGTCATTTGTCCAAAGTGCAGGTTCGACCCTGGACAGAGAAAAACAGCACACAGCTTTGATCTGCTCATAGGGAGTATGAAAGTGGCTAAATTACAGTGGGGGTTCAAAAGACTAATAAATAATCATGTCCAACAGTTACAGGCGACTGGTGCAGATCTAGGTCACATTCTGTAATTAGATAGCACAGATTACAATTGTGTGTTTTTTTATTATTATTATTTTTACTTTATACTTTGATTGCTTTAAATATCTTTAAATATCTAATCCAATGTGATAAAATATCAAGCTTTGAGGTTCAAGGAAAATCATTTTTATAATTTTTCTTTTACTTTGAGTCATGTTCATTCCTCTTTTTGGTAAATGTCTCTTTGACTTTAATTATAGAATTTAGAAAAAATATGAAAAAAGCTCGTCATGGATCTAATCCTGTTATGTGTTTGAAGTGGTTGGTTAGAGGTGGGACATCGGTGTTGATTGATAGCCACTCGGCCTATTGGGCCAGCTGAGCTTCCTCTAGAAGGTCACGTCCTGTCTGGCGTCCCTCCACTGCACATTTCCACAACATATCCGGGGTCTCACCCCTACAGACCAACTGAGACACACACGCACAAAACCATGTACCCCTTTGGCGCCAAGCTGCAGTGGTGGTCAGGGCCTTGTGTGCCGTTCAGAGTTTGGTGTACGAGGGGAAGGCCGGAAACAGGAGGCAAAGAGAAAGATGAATAACATTCAGCCAATCAAAACTCACTAAAGGTTAAAGTTACAACACTCCACGGCCCTGATCTCCTGTCACGTTAACTGTAGTTACAGGTCACCCTGCCTTTCGCATCTACAGTACGTTACTCAACACACCAGATGTAGTTTTGCACCTGGTTATATAATCTATACTGTGTGTGAGTGTGTGTAACCCTACATGAAGCTGAAATTGCTAAATATTTTAAATTTTGAGTGATACATAGTTAATGACCCCTAAAAGAAAGAAAGAAAGAAGCTTTTCTAATCTGGCATATATCTAGCAAATTCTGACATTTTATTGAAATTCAAACCCACTCCCTCATCTATCCAGCATCCAGAACTGGAGGCTTGATGAGAGGCCCAGACTAGCTGCTGCTGGCCTTCCACCATATACAAGCATCTACAGTGTGTCTGACGTTGGACAATGGCTATAGCACCATCTTTTGGTGAGTAAGTTAAGTGCAACAATAAATAAGGTCAAGTAGAACAGCTTTTCTTCAGGCCTATATTTAACAATAACATTGACAAAATCATTAGCGCTTTTCATGTAAAGATTAGAAATATTATAACAGTGAAAAAGTGAAAACACACCAATTTTTTTTTAAAAAGGACACAGTTGGCTTATGTGGCCACACTTATGCATTGTATTGTATGTAAATATTCAATCAGCAGGAGGAAATAAAATAATTACAGCTATTTGTGCATGTGGGGCTACAAATTTAAAGAAATTCAGTTTTTACATGCATAAAATCAGTGTGCATCATAAAATACTTTTTTCTTCTTAATTTTTTGGTCACAGCTTTAATTATTAAATTTGCAAAGTCCTACTTCTTCAAACATAACTCTCTGTCATTGTGAAAATTCTGCTTAAGTTTCCAAAGCAACCTAAAATACTGGTGTGTGTATAGATAGATAGATAGATAGATAGATAGATAGATAGATAGATAGATAGATAGATAGAGGGTTCCATCATAACATGCTTTGTCATCTTGTTATCCAGGCTTTGTCTTAATGTTCTACTACTTCAGCACCCAGTGATTATTTTGATTTTCTGTGTTTCTCTGATCCTTTGGAAGACAAATGAAGTGTGTAACCACAGAGAGACAGAGCACTCACCAACGGTGAAAAGAGAGTCTGGGAAAACATTCCTTAGACAGGGAAAGGGGAGAGGGGTAAAAAAAAAAAAGAAGGGCAGAGGAACGGAAAAACGTGGTAATAACATTTTTTTTAATATGCCCAGTTGTGTACAATATCAAAGTAAATTGTATGAGGCACATTAGGATTCACTGAAACTGCTGGAAATGAGATGACTGTACATCACATAATTTAGGAAACAAATGTTTTTGGTCTTACATGCTCACAATACAAATGAACTATGAGGTTGGACTTAAAACGTATTCTGGTGTGTGTGTGTGTGTGTGTGTGTGTGTGTGTGTGTGTGTGTGTGTGTGTGTGTGTGGTGAAATAAGTACAGTGATTCTAGTTCAGCTTTTCACTTAATTTCAATTAAGTCATATAATGTCCTGACACAATCAGAAAGAGACACATCTCTGTGTTTGTAGTTCATAAATGATGAGGTAAAACAGATAAGAGGTGATCAAAAAAAAAAACATACAAAGAGTATATAATAGACAATAGACAAGGAGGCCCCAGTTTTTTAAACAGTGCTAGTTTTTGTAAAAAAAAAAAAATTTTACCCTTGGAAACAAGGGTAAAAATGATAACACCACTGTTATGTGTCAAAAGAACCCATCACTTTAACAACACGTGTTGTAATAGAACACGTGTTCTATTACAAAAGCACATTGTAAAGTGAATCTATTAATTATTAATCATACAAAACTGGTCAACTACAGAAAGACAAGACAAGTGATTCACTCCATGTCCGCATTCGAGCACATCACAGAGAAGCACAAGCACTGGCACATATAAACTTTCTGAACACAAACAGGAATGAGGCTCAAAACAATAAACTGCCACAGCAAGCCTGAGTTTAAATGTGTTTTTAATCTGTCCTGAGCAGCGTCATCATCACTGGTCTTAATCCACAACTCACTATTACTAATTCAAAGCGCAGTCTCTAAAACACACGTAGCAAAACACAGCACTTGTTTAAAAAAGAAATAAACAAACAAAATACTGTACTCACAATTAGAAGAGCTGACACGTGACGCCGGCGGGGCTAACGCTAACGTTAGCTTGGCATTCTGTCGAGATTTCGCCGTTTTCTCCTCCCGAAACAAGCTGCTTTCCTCTGATACCAGGCTTGTTTCGTTGGAAGTCTGCAATTTAGGCCATTTCCGTGTATCCATATTTACCAAAGATGCCCAAGGCTACATGTTCCAGCTCCTGACACTCTTTGAGCGGCGACCGCAAACCTCGCCTGACCTAATGCCAAGTTAAAGGTGACCGAGATCTGGTCTTTTTCTTAAATTCGGCCTCCAAATTATATCAAATTTAAGCACCGATGCAGATTTCAACTAAGTGGTCTCTAATGAATTCACTAATACAAAAAAAATACAGATATTTATTACGATTAATAAAGAAGTTTAACGGGTGGAGGATGGGGGAGAATAGCCACCAGGGGGCGACTCTGCTGGTTCCAAAAAGAGGTCAGTTTGAATTGAAGTCAAGGTGAAAGTTAGACTAATTGTTACTTGATTAGTAACGTCCATAAACTTTTTCCTGGTTAATGGTCTCCACTGCTAGTTTCAGCTCCTCTTCAATAGCACATAATGTCAGTTTTCTGAATTCTGTAAATAGACGATAATATAAATAAATACGAGCAGACACTGTACGATCAGTAAAAGCCGCTGAACTTAATCAAACTGCAACTGTGGAGGCAACAAAACAGGAATTCACTAAAGAATGGTTGCCACTTGACTGAGGAGAGGAAACAGTGGATGACAAAATAATTGAAACTGTAGCGTTACAGTGAATGGTAGAGCATCATTTGAAATGTGGAAGAAAGTGATGTATTGAAAGAGCTAGATAAGGCCAAGGGTCATTTTAGGAAGCCAGGGTCAGATCTGTGCCAGAGAGGGGCGGGAGGTGTTGACTAGATGCTAATGAGTTGACCTCCTCCAGGAGTGACATTGAAACTGATAACCCACTTTCCACGCGCCCAGAGAGGAGCTCTTTATAAGGACTTTCTGCAGGGGCCCCAGGCACCTGAGCATCCCCCAAAATAACCCTCTCTGAGCTCAATGAGCTGTGTGGCTCTATGCCAACAACTTGCCACATGACAGCATCATGCAAATACAGACATACACAGAAGTCCTTCCTGTCTCCTCACTCATTTATACAAACAAATCCTGTCTTTGAATGTGGATGGATTAAATGTAAGAAGGAAGTGTTTTGGAAGTCACACCACAAATGTGGTGCTCTATGGGCTTTCATTAGACACCACAATTTCAAGTTTCATGAGTCTTACTTCAACGCAGCCCTTTGTGTATTTCTTTTTAACCAATCTTACCACATTCATTTATTCTTTTGTTGCACTTTCCAGCACTCTGCATTTCCAGCGTGTGCTGTCACGATGATGCAAAATAGTAAAGAGGGTGAGAAGAAAATTATTAAAATTTAAAAAAAATAAGTGCAAACCTGAAATATTAGAGCCTTTTTGCACTGATTGTATCTCGCTGTTTCATCACTCACAGTCAAGCTGCAGAAACACCGTCCTGCAGCTTGGAAAGAGCCTGGAGAGGCAGCTTCCTCTCTTTCTCTGAGGTTGCAAACAGATTTACAGCTTGACAGCAACAGCGGATCATCCTCCTCTCCATTGTTTGATCAGAGTGCACAGGCGTGGATGGCATTTAAGACAGACATCAATTCTGTATGTCCACCATCTGTGTGTTTTAAATCTTCTTGAATTGTCCAAGACACTTTCAGGTCCACAGGAAGATCCTGACATGTTAAAATGATCATAACTGTGGCATTGATGAAATGTGCTATCTGCATTTTGGCCTTTCCCCAGACATCACAAAGTACCGATAACTGATGAGAGGTCACAGAGGTAGAGGGCATGACAAGCGGTGCACATGTCATTTGTTCAGCTAGACAGAAGACAATCTAGAATGTACACAGATCGATTTAACACAACATACTCCAGCATAATCACTAAAAAATATGTCCGTATATTACTTTAGTTCCCAGTTTATATGTTTCATAGCTACACTACCCTCCTAAATTATACAATTTGAAGTAAACAGCATGTGTAAACACACAGTAAAAGTTAATTAGTATAGTGTGGGTAATGTGTCAAAAAAACTGGTTTAAAAATCTGAAAAGCTATTTCTGAACTTCACTCCATCTTAGACATTTTTTAAAGGAATGCAGATTGATGTGAGTCTAGATTCTATTCAGCATACTGTAAGTGACCTACAGCCCCATATGATCCCAACAGACATCTTTATTTCTACTTTGAAAGTTTCTGGTCCTAAACAGTCCCTGAAAATACACTAAACAGTCGTTCACTTGTGATCAAACTCATTTATGGTTCCCTTTAAGTGTATGTATAGCAGTTTGTGACAAACATTACATACCAGCTGTTTCCAAAATAAATCCACAGCACTTATTATACATGTGCCGTTTATTAGATTTAACCAAGCCATTAAACATTTTGACCTAACATCATAGTTCCATGCAGTCAGAAAAAGAGCTGTCTGACCTTCATGGAAAAAAAAAAACAACTCAAAATACCTTTGGTGCATTTTTAATTGATTATGATTGTCAGCAGTTCTCCACAGAGGAGAGTGGAGTCTATAGAGGCGAGAGCAGCTAATGTCAGTCATGTCAGCCCTGTCATTCCTCAAGTGGCCTTTTGCCTCGTAAGCGATAGCTGGAGAGAAGGCAGCAATCTTATCATCAGACAGGAGCATGCAGAGAGGAGAGGAGAGGAGAGGAGAGGAGAGGAGAGGAGAGCCAGACTGTAGAGACAGAGAATAACACACACACACCTGGAGACAGATAATAGGGTTGATAATAGATCCAGATTAATGAGATAACAATGGAAGATAAGAATCTCAACATATTGTTCATATACATCTAGAAGGGCTTACTAAGTGACAGGGTAAGGTGGGCGGGTTTTAGGATTAAAAGCATGTGTGCTTATCCACATTTAAAGGAACATGCCTCGTCTTCAGCCTGTTAATATTGTACAATTTGTTTCAGATGATTGGTGGCCTTTTCAGAACCATAAGATTAGATTTAACCATTATATTATTTTTTTTATGTGTAACATATATACTTTTTTTTCTTTTTTCTATTGATGACCTTTCTTGTTTGGTGCAATGACATTCTGATGAGATTATCGCCCATCTGAGTGATGAGTTTGCTTGAGGATGGTCTCTTGTTGGTTCAAAAGCATTGCTCAGTTAAATTAAATTATACTTAATCTCTCAGTACAATGTGTGTGTGACTTATGTTTAGAGTTTGATCTTGATGCAGCACTTGTAAAGGTCAGTAAGGCTGTTTGTGTTCTACAGTGTTTTCATTTTTCTACATGGCACAAAACAAAACGATTTGTTTTGTAAATCTCCAGGAAGTCACAAGTTAAACACTGATGCAAAATGTATACCAGTGGTTCACCTGAGAAAATACTGAGCTCTCTAAGTAACATCATTATCGCCAGCATTAAAAAACAGTGGCGTAAGTTGGCCGAGCAAAGTCAGCTACGGACTTTTTGCAGGAGCCAGATTTATTCCCACTAAAATAATTTGCTTTCTCATCATCCTCCTCTTCCTCACATTCTGGTATAGTGAAATGAGATCAAGGTGGAGCAAGAGATAAGGTGACTAATTTGTTATTTATTTGTATTTGTTTCATTTTCAACACACTCCTGTCCAAATTCCTCAGCTCCACTTCGATCACACACCCTGGTATATACAGTACAAAAGTATTTCTGATTTTCCTCCAAGTACCACCAGAGGAAGCTCGCGTACCACTGGTGCTACACGTACCACAGTTTGAGAACCATGGATGTATACTATTTTTTAAATCAATACATACTTTCCCACCAAATGCCATAAAAGCCTCATTAAATGTTTGATCTTCAGGTCTGCACAATTGAGGACAATGTTTCACACGATGCCCTCTGTTGACATATACACACATGCAACCACTGCATGTAGAATGTTTATCCCACCGCTGGGTGAGCAGCAGTGCTCTGATGCTCAGGCTCTTGAGTATTATCTCAAGTGGATGCTGTGTCCATCCTGGGAACTCTAAACAGTGATAAAGCTGCAGGTCCTGATGATTGGAGAGCTGCTGTTACACTAGAGAATGCTGGGACAGGGACAGGGGCCATCAGATAGACGGGGGTGGTGGTGGGCGGATGTGAGGGGGGACGTAAATACAGGCTGCAGCTCAGTATCTCTGCAGGAGGATTAACTGATATCGCTGACAATATAAGCTCCTTCACTCTAGCTTGTTATGGTCCCAGATAGTTCAGGGACAGACAGTACAGATGCTTTTTGTTGTTTCCCACAAATGTCTTTTTATAGCTGTAGTGTAAACCATTCTATGCTTGAGAGGTTTCATTTCAACAATCATGAAATACAAGCCTCCACATGACCACCTGTGCACATTCTTCTTTCCGTGTCCCGTCTCAGACAAAAGAAGTGTTCATGTCCATAGAAAATACACAGTGTATTAAAGATGATTTAGCAAAAGTGTACATATTTACAAACCACAAATTATATATACTGAAAATAATTTCTAAATTTTCATCAGAAAAATAATTAAAAAAAAACATTGGAATGAGCTTATATTAAAAAAAATACCAGTCATCCTGTATGTATGCATTAAATATTAACTGAAATGAAATGGACATGCAGTTCTCTATATACTGTAAATTATAATACATATGTTAATTATTTCTGTATTAGGACCATTTTAAAAGTGCACTATAAATATTTATTTTGTAATATGTAGCTTGGCTACATATGCGTTCACAGGCAACTGAATGAATTTTACAATGCATACTTTCATGTACAGTACACACACACTTTCTGGCGTGGGCATAATAAATCTGTACTAATGCTACAGGTGAAACAAAAATTTTATTTGGCTCAAGCTAAACAGCTGGTGTGTTTTATTAACGGGTGTTATTTGGATGATCCCTTTCTAGGAAACATGACATCTCTCTTTTGTGTCTTTGTGACTGTGTCTCCATGGTGACATTGTGTTTGGACCAAATACATTACCCATGTACCACTCTTTTTTTTCCTCCTCATCTTTAGCAGCATTAATGTGGACGACTGGAAGCCACAAATCTTCACAGAAGAGCTGCCATCCATGAGTAACTGCAGCCGTGAATAACATACGCTGGCATGAATGCGTATTATGAGAAAAAGCAATGTAACCACCTCCAGATGGACTGAGCCACTTGTCTCTCTCTCTCACATTCACTGGTGTAGTGCTGCTGTGCATGTGCTCATGCTGTGCAAACTCTAAGCAGCTGATGTAAAAGAAGAACTGTCCCATGCTAGATGACAGCCTGCTGGATCTGCTGCAGTAAATAAAATGATCATTTGACATGAATTCACAGGAAGCAGTCAAAAGTGATGAGTCTCGGATAATTATTGATGAAGAAAATCTGGACTCTAGTATGATATTGGCAATGCACATAACCCCCCCCCCCCACACACACACACTCTCACCCTACTCAAAACAATGTTTGACCTTAAAATAACAATGCTGCTATATTCATAAACAGCCCACCTTTACTGTAATTTGCACCTTTTATATACTTTCTGCACATTTTTATTTTATTCCACTTCTTGGACCATGCCACTCCACTGCAAAACTGATTCACTGAACTTATACCTCAAACCATTTGTACCTTATGTAAATACTGTCTGTGTATTATTCTTTAGTCTAATTCTATTTTGGCTCTTATTAATAACTTAACAAAACTTGGTTGACTTGTTTCGTCTTTGTTGACAACTGCTCTATGCGCCTTGAATTGCCTCCTGGGGGATATATAAAGCTTATTTAACTGAAGTGAAATCCTAAGATTGTAACTTGAAGGAAAGTTCAACAATAGCAAAGTGCAAACACTAGTTTAATTTAGTTTGGTGACCCACCACAGATGTCGCTGAACAGAAGTGTAGCCTGAAACTAACATCTGAAAACTTTGGGAACACTTGATGTTTAACTTGCATTATTATGCTTTCACCAAGAGTGCAGGATCATACCTAATCAAGGCTGAGTTTATACTGTATTAAGGTTGAGTTAGTTTTGGGTGGGATTTCTTAGCAGGCATTTAATTTAAATCAAAGGGCTTCCAATTGGGAACCATGAATAAATATGAGCAGTAGATAACAGCATTGTTTTTAAAAGTTGAATGTAATGCGACCAGTTAACTAGTATTTTTAAAAATGGATGCTATGAAATTCCATTAAAGGTACAAATAAAAAACCCAGAAAGACTCAAAGATATCAATAAACAATGAAAAAAAACAAAAACAAAAAAAAAACAATAAAAATTGCAGATATTGTAGGTTGTAAATTTACTTAGTATCACTGACTGATACATTGTCTCATCATTACAGGCGGTACTCGTGTGGTTATAATAACTTGGCTTTCATTGCATTAGGAAATTTAAATATATAATCCCATATAACCGATCTTTCTTTTTCATCTCATATATTATTCCTCAGATGTGTTTGTCTTCTGAATAAAGACAAATGAAGATGGGACACATTAAAAAAACCTTCTTCACATTTGTATTCTGCCATCTCTTAATGTGTATAACCAAATTTTCAAACACAAATCCCATGTGAGCAGATTACTCTGCCCAACTCTTGAAAGAAGAGAATCCAGTTATTTGGATCTTTCTTTCCTTCATTCTACGTGATAGAGTTCATTCAGTGATGAGTAGAAATGAAGCGCATCTCTCCTTCCATCCACATTCACACAAGGCATCATGAAACACGGATCATCATTCAGTCCCTCGCCGTGTCCTTGGCCTCCAGTTTCTCACAGGATCATCCCTGTATGTTCTCCTCATAGTCTCTTCTTCATCTTGCCTTTCTTTTGTGTGCCTCGCCCAAATCCTGACTTCTTAACTTCTCCAAGCCACCGTTTGTTCTTGGCACGGACCTTTTTCATCCCTCCACTCTGGAGGAACTGCTGCTTCTGCTTTTTCTTGCGCTGCTCCAGGATCTGCTGGCGAGTCTTCAGCTCTGAGCACACTCTGCGGCCACCGGCTGTAAACTGTGGTCCCGTGCGGCCCTGTGGGGTAGCACCACGACGACCACGACCACGACCTGATAGATGAGTGACACAAACAGAAAAATTCAGAAAAAACATGACTTATAATTGTTAATTGCAAATGCAGACAATGAAGCTTTTAATAAGATGACTAAACCATTACCAGTCTCATGTCTGTGTGTTAGCTTAGCAATAAGACCAGAAAAAAAACAAAGGAAATGTAATATGAGGAGGTGGCAGTTTAACACTGGAGAGAACCAGGCTGTTATGTTTCTATGTTTCCAGTCTTTTGCTAAGCTAAGCTAACTATCAGCTTGCTGTAGCCTTACATTTAACTGACAGAGATGAGTGTGTTATTCATCATCACGTTCTGCTCTGAAAAACAAAGTTTAAATTGTGTCTACTTCTCTACCTCCTCCTCCTGGCTTCCTCCCTCCTCCGCCTGTTTCCTCATCCGAGCCACATTCTGCATCATCAATCTTGTATTTTTTCTTCCACTCCTCGTAACTGTCATTTCGTCAAGGTCAGACAAAATTTTAAAAATACAGCCAAATACTGTCAAAGATAACAGTAAATAAAGACAAGGAGACATTTTGTTGGGAGGATACAAGTTCTTCTTGTTCTTCTTGTTACTGATGACCTGTCCAGCGTCTGTTTTGATCCTCTTCTTCTGGTCTTCCTTTCCCGATTCTTTCACAAAGCGCTTCCTCTTTCGGTCCCTATACATGAAAGAGGAGACACTCTATAAAGATATGGAATGAAAATGGAAAGAGCAGAAGACAAGGCAACAGATTTGAAGTGATAGAGGTATTCTAAAACATTCACCATTTCATTATATGTTTGTGCTTGTTGAGCTGGTCTCCTTCATCACCCATGAGGTCTAGGACCGCTGAGGAGGCCTGCTGTTCAAAAGCACTGCCCTCTCCACCAAGACTTAACCTAAAACCACACAGGACATTAATCAAAGTTTAGAATACAAATATTATTTTTTTTATCATGTCTGATTGTTTAAAAAACTGTTTCTAAAAACAACGTTTATTGCCTCACCCTCTCTCTGAATCAAAGTCTTTGGGCCTGTATGGGATGAAATACTCCTCATCTTTACTCTTCTGCTTGCCCTTCTTGTTCTTTGGACATTCGGCATCATCTCCCTGCAGGCCTCTCTTTTTTACACCTACCACTGCTGAGAACACCCCCTAGTGGAAAAACAAACAATTACATTTGTGCCAAAAAAAGTAGTGCCAAATACGCATTTGAAATATGGCAAAAATGCTGTGCTTTCTTTAAGTTTCTCAGTTTTGTGAAAATGACAGAAAATAGCTAATTATCTTAATATCTTACACTTTGGAATACTAATTGACAAAGTTAGTCATTTTTCTAATTTTTCAAATACATTTATCACAGCATTCACAAAAAACACCTTTTTTTGTGATTACAAAAGTTGATTTCTCTATTCGCTTCTCTAAACAAAATCAGTAGAGTTAATAAACTAAAGATTAAACGATAATTAAAATATTTTGCAGTCAAGGCCATTATAAATGGATGATTAGATCTGTTATATACTGCATTTGAATGTCATGTAATAATCAATTTGTAATGTTATGCAAAGAATACAGGAGAACATCAACAAGATGTTAACCCCCCGTGATAAAAAAATTGTAAACTGAGAAGTTTGGTGTTTTACATCTCCTTTATGCATCTCAGCATTCCACATAAATCTCTGACAAAAATACTTGTGGAGCTTCAGAAAAACACACAGTGTGTCAGCCGCCTCTATGGTGATCTACCAGGGTCCCACCACTTTGCTGTGAAGTGAAAATGTAAATGGGCAAATTTGAAAAAAATGCCACAGATGTTGGACTATCTTACTTTTAGATCCTCCTCCTGATTGCCACTAGTGTGTGGGAAATCCTCAGTGGTTGTGTTAACGTGCTGATGCAGGTGGCTCTCTGCAGCCAGATCCTCTCTCTGTTTGCTGAATTTGCCCACCAACTGTGCGTCCTTTGAACGTTTTGCCCGCATCACCTCGCTGGCCTGTGTCTTACTGTTGGAGTTGATTTCAAAGATAGTCTAGAACAATATGAAAATATTTTAAAGGTTTTTATCATAGGTTAGTAGATAATCAGCACAGTAGATACCTGAATTAGTTTCTGCTGTAACTCACCGATCTGGATTTGTAGCCCTTGATGGCATCAACTAACTGAAGATGTTCCAGTTCCATTTTCTCCAAACCTGATCCTGAAACAAAACCAATTAAATTCTGTTACTAGATACCATCTCAGCTACATCGTCACAGTTTTCTTCATAGACCACTGTCCCCCTGACCGACCTAGTAATGGATGGACCGCCATGCTGGACAGATCTGTGTTTTTGACCCGTCTGATTGACTCAGGTGAGGGGTTTGGTCGAGATTTGAGGTACTGCTTGTAGGCGTTTTCTGAAACACGATGGAGGTTCTGCAGGTCCTGCGAGTTTTCGTGAGCTGTGATAAGATGAGAGCCCTCATCATCCAGGATGCTCTGAGGGACGCGGCCAAACACACCATCTGAATCTGGAAAGAGAGGGGAGCTAAGACTGGAATACACAGTATACACAATATTTTTTACAATTACATTTGTAGCCTGTACGTGATTTTTCATACATTAATTAGTAAACTCTATAACTGACAGATATTCTGTAAAGCCCACCATTTGTGTGTTCAGGTGTTGCGAACTGAACAGGCCTCCCAAGAAAGAGGTGAAGGTCATAGACAAAAGGCATCTCATCTGGACAAATTAAACTGTACGCTGTGCCACTGCGGCCAGCACGTCCCACACGACCTGATGGGAAAAATCAGTTGAATAATCACAATGTATCACATCAACTTTATCAGTTCTTCCAATTAAGATTAAGAAGAAAGAAAGGAAGGAGAGGAAGGAGAAGTAATGGATGTTTAAATCTAGAAAGAAAATGCAATATTACAAATATTAATCACCAACACAAACTAATTTAAATAAGGTTAGTGAAATATCAGAATATGAATACTGCATACAAGCAACTCACCAACTCTGTGCAAGAAGAGCTTGGACTTGGATGGGAAATTGTAGTTAATAACATTGTCCAGCAGGGGGATGTCTATACCACGGGCTGCAACATCAGTTACAAGGAGCACCATGGCTTTCCTATGCACAAATTTTCCAATGTTGATCTTTCTGGCAGTCTGATCAAGGGCGCTGTAGATGTAGGCACACTCAACTCCCTCTGAAGAAAGCAGCTAGAGATCAAAATATTTTTTACTTCCTTTTCACTTTCACAAGTCCTAATATGTGACGAGTCGAGTACTTAATCAACTTGTTTTACTGTTTGTTTCTCACCTCCTTGAGGTACTCAACATGGTGTTTGGTGGCTGCAAAGACCACTGTCTGCTCCTGAGGCTTCACCACGTTCCTGAGGAGATGAAGCAACATCGCTGGCTTGTTGTCCACACGCAAATGGAAAAATGACAGCTATAGAAAGACAAGAGTTTATTAAATTAAAACCTTTTCAACAGATTGGACAGATAAAAAGTGAGGAGTTAATGGAAAGAGACACTGATGCACAATTTTGAGTCATTTCTGCATGTAGACTACACTAAAAGATGGACACTGCAATAAGTCAAAATAGAAAATTTTGTAACACATTGGCTGTTTTGACAAAAGTTCAATAAAATGCATGCAGTATTAATATACGAATATGCAAATATTCAGTGCAAACCAATTTCTAGTTATGATCATGGCACAATTAATTAAGTGTTATTGCTATTATTCCTGTGTCAAGTTTATTAAAAAATTAAAAAACATGCTTTTGTTTTCAAAAACCATGATTTCAATGGGAAGACCAATAAAAACATTAGCATTTAATTAATAATTTCATCATGTTTAATAAATCAAGTTTTGTCTTTACCTTGATCTGGTCACTGAGCTTAGAATCCACATCCAAACGTATAAGCACTGGTTCTGTCAGCCCTGGGGGGGGGGGGGGGGTAATTTAGTTAACCTGGACATATTTGGCCCTCAGTATAAAGTTAAACCAAGAGCAAAACTGATTTCAAATCCTCATGAGTTACGATGGATGCATGCATGCAAAACAGAACTGACAGTTAAGAGGATTAAAAATTTAAAGTTGATTTTACCAGCTCTGGCAAATTCCACCAGCAGTTTGGGCAGAGTGGCAGAGAAGAGCAGAGTCTGTCTGGTGTCTGGTAGCCTGCGGATGATCTCTTGAAGCTGCTCCGCAAAACCCATTTCAAACAACCTGAGAAGAGGAACATGCATACATGTACAGATAAATGCATTTGGATCCGAGCTGTGTGATCAAAAATGCAAAGACACTGTTCTATTTCTCACCTGTCAGCCTCATCAAACACCACATATTCCACACTATGCAACTTCAGGTTCATCTCCTTAACAACGTGCATGAGACGACCGGGCGTGCCGATGATTCTGTGGTCAAAGCAGATATTGTATTTTGAGATACATTACTTATAAAAGAGACAAAGAACAGGGCCATTCAGCAAAACAATAAAACACTCACATGTCTGGGTTTTCATGAAGAGCAGCAAATTGGTCATCCATTCTGGAAACAGAGGGGTTTACTGTACATTCTTTCTATTCGACAGAAACAATTCACGAGAAGCAACAAACAAACAGAGTAGTCACATACCTGTCTCCACCCAGGATAAGAGCAGTCTTGAGGCCAGTAAACTTTCCCAACTGTAATACCACAACAAAGACAAAAGACATTCACCCAACTATTTATAAAAGCAGAATGATGCATACAATTCAAATTAAAATCAGCCTGATTTATCAGTGAGCTCATGTTTATTTATTATTTGTTTAACTGTGCTCCCATTCAAAATGATATCCGGCCATTGTAAAAATGGTCAAGCCAATTACAGCCATTTATCTAAAATGGGACAGATTTAATATGATAAGAGACAGGAGTGCCCAATTGGAGCACCACCAACACAACCAATATTAGCTGCATCTGATGTAGGAAGGGCTGTGGAATCAATTACAAGACAATACTAGATAAAATGGGCTGTATCATTTCTCAGAAAGATGAACAAGCAACGGTCTTCTTTACATTTTTCTGTCAGTCTGCTATGTCACACATTGATAACACCCCTAACAATTGAAAGAATAGCTGAAAGGTTCAGGACACATTTGCAAATGTAAACTGCAAACTGAAAGTACATGCACAGTCTGACCTCTTTTGTGAACTTCATGGTCTGCAATGCCAACTCTCTGGTGGGAGTCAGGATGAGGGCCCTGGCTCCTGTTTGGGCTTGAGGGGCCTTCAGCTTCTCAAACATTGGAACCAAAAAGGCAGCTGTCTTACCACTGCCAGTCCTGGCCATGGCCACAATATCTTTTCCATCCAGAATCACTGGGATGGTCTGAAATGGAGATAAAGGGACTGGGCTTGTAATAGTATGCTTTCAGCAATAAACATGTTTATGGGATCATGATGTAGTAATTACTTACCTTTCTTTGGATTGGAGTTGGGACTTTGTAACCCTTCTTCATTACCCCTTTGTAAACGGGGTAACTGAGACCTTAAATCACATATAATAATGTAAAATAACATTTGCTTTGGGGTAACAGCAGATCAGACATTACCTATTTTAAATTTTTTCTCCTCAAACCGACCTATACATTTCTAATACTGTGCGTGATAAGTGAATGTGCACCTCAATCCGAAAATAATTCAATCTTACCCATTGACTGAAAACCTCCAGATTTCTTCTTCTTTTTGTTTTGGGCTCTGACCAGTTCCCTGGTGTCTGGTTCCACATCTGACAAGCAGTCTGATAAGGCAGGGAACCGTGGCAGCTTCTTCCCTGACTGTGAAAGCAATGAAAAAGTACAAGACTTTAAAAGCAATGAATGTACAATCTTACCGATAGATGTTTAAACATGACAAAAAAGGGTTGTATACATTTTCAAATCAGTCAATAACCATAATTGCCTTGCCAAGAAAGTTATGTTTTGGGCCTCATTTGTCTATTTTTCTGTGATCAGCATAACTCAAAAAGTCAAGAAAGAATTTGCGTGAAATATTCTAGAGGTAGGTTATAGCTGGAGTTGAAACAATTACTTGAGAAGAATCTCTACAAAGATCAACGGACAAAGTGAGAAACAAGATATGATAATGTTGTGCGGCAGGGTAATGTTAGAGTGAGATGTTTCCATTTAATGTTTATGTCCTTACCGAATCATCGTCTTTGATTTCAGCAGCCAGCTCAAAGTCTCCGCTATCAGACTCAGCCTCCGGCTCTTTGTTGGTCGGGTGTCTCTTCTTCTTCGTCAGCTTCTTCTTTCTCTGCGCCATGTTGAAGGTTTAACGCTCCTTTAAAGGTACACTCGATAAATTCTACTGTAGATACTATAAAAGTAAACAAGCTGGTGACACCTCAACCCACAACAAGACGACAGGCGGACATGATGGTAACACGTGTGAGAGTCTTCGTGTTTCTCTCCTGCTTCCGTTTTCTGTGACTGCCAGTTTCAACATCGCCACCTACTGCCACGGAGTATTATTGCACTTCCGATAGATAGATAGATAGATAGATAGATAGATAGATAGATAGATAGATAGATAGATAGATAGATAGATAGATAGATAGATAGATAGATAGATAGTCATACTGTACCTCACTCGCACTCATTTTCTACCGCTTTAGCCACCACTGAGGGTTGTAGGCTGGTGCCTAACTCCAGCTGACAAAGAGCGAGAGGCAGGGTGTCATACTGTACCTTTATTTCAATATGTGACTGCACATTAAATTCAAAACCCATGGGCCCCAGGAAAACAATTAATGCCTTTTTTGTTGTTGCAGTAGTTGTACAGGACATTTTGGCAGACAAAGGCTAACTATCCACACAACAACTGCCACACTAATGCTGCACTTGAAACTCAATAGGTGCCTTAAGAAAGTATCCAGTAATCTATTTTTACTTCCACTGCACACTGATTTTGGGAAAATGTAAATGTCCAGTGGAAGCTAGATGCCAATAAAAAAACAAAAGCAATGAATGATTATTTTTTGGATTTGATGCAAAAAATAAGGAATAACGATGCCCACTTTCTATTGGTGGGTGCGTCCTCTCAGCTCACAGCCCTTTTCTGGATTTGGTCACAACGTTTATTTGTAAGCAGCAAGCCATAGTTCTGTTTTAAGTGTGGAGTCAGGCCAGTCTCCAAAGCATGTGGCACCATGTTGATTCTCAATGTCTACACTGTTGTGTGTCAAGCCCTCACACATTAAAAGGTGCACCTGAATCCCTGCTTCATCTCCACACGGTGTAGCTACTTGTTTCGATTGACTTCTTTATCACACTCTTTAAAATGCTGGCCATAGGTTCAATGGATCCTTCAATAGTCCAAGCATCCACTGTGTGTTGTGAGTGATCTGCTGCGGCATATGGGGTTTGATTTGCCATGCCAGACGCTGTACAACCAAGGGGCAAATTAATCTCGGTCGAGTTTAATTGCAGCCAAGTTTGAAGTAGTCGTTTCCTGTAAAACGCCTACTGTCTAATTTTCAAATGGGAAATTTAAAGTGAAAGTTGAAACAGTAAAAACCTTTTGGTTCTATAAAGCAACACATTAATTCATCATCCCCAATCTAAAGGTCTGTGGTATTATTTAAAAATATAAGAAACAAATACCCTATCTGTTTTGATTCTCAGCAATGTTGTGAAAAAAAACCTTAATAGTCCCTGACCGATAAATTCTGCAGAAATGATCCGATATGCATCATGGAAAACACACTGAGAGTAACCTGGTGAGGAAAGACATCGGTTCTGTTGGTCTTAGTTCCGTGTACTGGCATGACACTGTGAGAGAGTTAGTACCACACCTTGTGACAGCAGCAGAAGGTGAGACAGTCCATGGCTATCACCCCAAGGCTAGTGGGCACGGAGACAGTGCAGCCATGCACAAAATGCCCGGCCACGGATTGGACTGTGCCTCATAAGATGCCAAGGGCCAGTGAGACGCTAAGAGCAGCAGCACTGACATGCTTGAGAGGACTTATAATTATGTTAACCCAGTAGTCACCTTGAAGCCTATGCTTGCCCATTAAGAACAGTTTACCTTATAGGCCACTAAATGGTAATCATCACCAGCAGGATTTCAATTTCAATTCAAGAGACAGGTGGGTTTAGCAAAACAAGGATCATGCACACTTACAGGGCATATTTCAAACTAATCTCTTCTCCTAACTTGCAAAGGTTACTGTATGGCAAACATGTACTTTGTGGGGCTGTATCAGTTATAACATGAATTATGAATTAATGCAAATCCATAAATACACTTACTAAGCACTTTAATAGGTACAGGAAACACCTAATAAAGTGACAGGGGTGGCACCCAGTGTGGTCTTATGCTGCTGCTTCAAAGGTTCAGATGGTCAGAGACTGTATCACATAAGTCAGTAAGTCAAACCAGTCTGGTTGTTCTCTTCTGACCTCTGGCATCAACAGGGAAGTTTCACCCACTCACAGGATATTTTATCTTTTTTTTTTTTTTTACCATTCTATGCAGCCCAGATAGTTGTGTGTGAAAAACAGCAGACCAGCTGTCTGACACCAACAACCAGTCCATGTTCAAAGTCACTTAAATCACCTTCCTTCCTCATTTTGATACTCCGTGTCTATATGACATATAGACTCATGTCTATATGCCTTAATGAATTGGGTAGCTGCCATGTGATTGACTGATTAAATATATTTGCATCAACAAGCATGAGAACCTACAGTATGTACCGGTGTACCTGTTAAAGTGGCTGGTGACTGTATATTATGTAGTATGTAGTTAAAAAAAACCTTCATGCTCAAGTAATTAAAATAAAATCTAGTTAATCATAATGTAAATGGCAATAAAGCAAATGTATTGAAGTGCTTACACATCCAGCTGAAGCTAAACCATCTGCTGAGCCATCTCTTTGCTGTATAAGGAGCTTTCCACTACCTTCAGTGTAAAACTGCAGAGGCACATACATTTGGTAAAACTTTCAATTACTTGATATTCTGGGTGCTAAAAGGCAGTTTCCCTTTAAGACTCCAGCAGTTAATCTCATAGCCAGTGTCAGCATTAAAGCCACAATCAAAAGCTGATGTTGTTCCTTAAGGGAAGCAAAAGTGAGCCTAGAGGAAGGCATTTTGTTCAAACACTACTGGATTACTGCTCAATAACACTACTGAGGACCCACTGGGCTGTGGTTACTACACAGAACTTTTTCATTTTCATTTCCTCTTCAGTTTTTAAGGAGGGTTATATGCAGTGACAGGCGCCTAGAAACAAAGCTCACAGAGCAGAATTAAATATTCATGTATTGCCTCCTCACATTCTCATTTGTTTTTCTTCTTGGTTGTTGCTTGCACTGCCTCAGGCTCACTTCTTCTTCTTCTTCTGGTGTCTTAATTGCATTTTCATCAAGAATTTAAATCCATGCAGCCCTAATTCTTGTCACCGTCACTCCATAATAGTCACCACATGGGACTTAAAGAGTGTTTAAAGCAGCAATTTTGCGTCATAACAAGATAAGCCAGGAGTTGCTCAGGAAAGACTTATTCTCATCATTGTAGTTGTGCTCGACCTCCTCTCACTCTATCTGTCATGACTTTAGCCACTCAAAGGCTTCGAGCAGCTCAGTAGAATATAAATGAATACCAGCTGTAAGATGTGAAAAGAAAACAGAAAGATTGACAAAAATTGCACATGCACAGGGGTAAGATGTTACAAGGCCTGCTATTTTATGTTTTGCAATGCTCCGTTTGGTCGTGTTCATGTAAAATAAACAATTTCTCATGACAGATTCATCACCACTGCCCATGACAAAATGGGGATCTCTGCATGTTGATTTGTTTCTTCTGTGTGTGTGCGCGTGGGTATGTTTTAGAACAGATTAGATCAGATTAGAATTAACATTGTCTCAATACTTGCACAGTGTACAAGTATTGAGACAATGTAATGTGGCTCTTCCCAATCAAAGAGCAAATTGACCACTGTATTTAGTTATTTGATTTTATTAACTTACAAGCTGAAAGGCTCTAAGTGATGAAAAACCTGGTTAGACAAACAGATATAATGTATTAAAAAGAATTAGAGGCTCCAGGACTTTGTTTCCACTGGACTAAGCTGGGCAAGTTTCCCTCCATGCACAAATCATAGTCAGACATGAGAGTGGCATCAGTGTCTTCACTCTTCAGACAGATAGTGAATAAGCCTATTTTCCAAAATGTCAAATTATTCCTTTAAGGCTACGGTTCTCTCACACACACACAGGACATTGCATTGACTTACATTCATTTTCTGGAGGCTTACTCTAACCCTAACCATAATTACTAATGCCCTAACCCTAACCCTGATCCTGACCTTAACTTAACCCTAACCTCAGCCTAAATTTAAAATATAATAAAATGTAGTAATTCACATTATGGGGACTTGATTTTTGTCCCCCCTAAGGAAAAAAAGTCCCCATAATAGAAGCACACATAAATATTGACACAAGCTTAAAATGGCATCTTTTCCTCTCTCACCCCCATGCACACACACACAACTGTCCACATGACACTCTCTACCTACCATATGCTTCACACAGATAGTACAAGCAGCTGGCATTTCTTTTCTCTCTCTCTCTCTCTCTCTCTCTCTCTCTCTCTCTCTCTTTTCTTTTTCTTTCACACACACTCACACACAAGCAATGACTCATGACTAAGAGCATGCAGAGCAGAGAAAACTCAGACACAGCTGCACACACTTACATATAAAAAGAGGCATGCATATATGTGTGAGGAAAGATAACAAAAATGATGAAATGAAGGCCATGATTCAGTGTCGCTTGTTTTTGTAAATGAATGTATGTAGCGTATCTGCGTTCCACCGTCATCAAAACACGTGGAAAATTCTGCACTTGCCCTTGTAAATATGTCTTAACATAAATGACAGTTATCACCAGCAGCCATGTATCAGGCTGGACCATATGTTACTTTGGATGGGGAGGGAATGAGAGCTTACTACAAAGCCTGCCTTATCCTCTGGCATTACAGTCTCTAAGAAAGGATTTACTCTTTAATTCTTGATTAGATAGAATTTACTCCCTTGTGTGAGCACAGTGATACACTGAGCACAGGTGTGTGTGTGTGTGTGTGTGTGTACTTGTACAAGCATCTTTGTGAGGAGCACAAAACGTAACCCAAAAGCAGAGAGGACATTTTGCGAAAGTGAGGACAATTTTGCTGGTCCTCATGTTCTGTCATACCTTAAAAGGGGTATTCGTGGGTTAAGTGGATTATAAGTGTTATGTTTAGGCAATTAGTAGTGATGGTTATGATTAGGGTATGGGGTTAGGGAATACATTATGTCTATGAGTGTTCTCACTAAACATGCTGTACAAGAATGTGTGTGTGTGTGTGTGTATGTGTATGTGTGTGTGTGTGTGCCCTTTGGCATTGCTACCTCTTTGAGACACAGAAATGCTCGCACTCACATACACTTATCCACCTGCTTTTAACACATTGTGATTGGGCTATTATTAGAAGCAGTGGATTATCAATCAGGAATTAATCCTGACTGATGTGTTTGCACTAACTGGATCACTCTCACAGGTACACTGTTTGTTTTAATCCCTGTAATGAGAAATTACAGAAAATGTTTCTTCCCTTTTTTTTTGCCCCAAACAGTGACATGACAAATGTTTCTCTATTCCTTCATCAGACCACTTGCTCTACCAGCTTCTCCTCCTCAGGTCGTGAGGAGACCACTGAGGAAGATATCCATTTATTAAGTTCCGTTTCTCATTTATATACTCCCCCCTCGTCTCTGTGCCTGAGTGTGTGCTGAGCTGACTGACTGTCTGGATGGTTGGCTCTCTCTCTCTCTCTCTCTCTCAGTGGACACTCACTGGCAGTTCGCTCACACTCTGTGTGCACTTCACTGAGGAGACTGCAGTAGAGAGAGACACACTTGCGATGCTCAGGCTCTGAAAAAGTGGGATCTCTGCAAGATTTCTCTCTGTGTCTGTTTTGGTGGAATATTAGATGAGAGCAGAGGAAAACTTTGGCTCTCTCTCCTCTTGCACTGACCATCACTCCTGTGCTGCATCCATGACTTTACATACCTCGCTAGTGTACGGGCTTGGATTTATCTTGGTTTTGGCACCTTGCTTGGCACAAGGTAAGGAGGAAGTATTTTGGAAATGAAACATGTCTACAATTTTAGAACACATATGAGCAGTGTAAGCAAGTGCAAGCTTGTGCAAGCATGCCAAGCTTTAATGGCTTAACAAATACAATAGTCTTTGCTTACAACAGCCTTTTGCCGGCAAAGTAATCAATTATAAATGTGCAGTAAGATTGGAAATGTATTATAAACACTGCAGTGCGTTCATTAAATAAACATACAGTACATAACCTTTTAAAGCATGTAAAATAAAAGAAACAAATAAAAGAAACTAAAGAAAATGGGCATCGTGTGAATGTTTCAGTTGAAACCCAAACAAAAATGGTTGGCATTAATGTAATGAATGACTGTGTTAAAAGGTCTCACAAATTAACGATGCCTTTGTTCTGCTAGTAATTGACCTGGGAGTTCAAATCTATATGACTCCTAACAATAGGTAATATCCATAGGTGGTAAACTAAATTTCCCTATAGAGCAGTAATGATTGACCTGACTTGGCTGGTCTACAGTAGTTCATGTTATTTTTACAAAAAATTGGGGTGACGTTCTATGTTGGGATGTTGCTTTGTTGGATTTGTTGCTCAGTGTTTGGTCTGAGTCAGATCACCTCTGATCCCAACTCCAAACAAAAGGGTGAAGAGAGCTCCAGGGCAGATTAATGATATGGCAACAGAACCGCATCCACAAAAGGCAGTGTGAGGCAACAAAGCCATGGATTTGTCACAGTGCATTTAAACTGATTTTAGGCTCATTGTTATTGATGTTCTTTTTTTGTATTTAAACATACAATAAACAATGAATCTAAAAGACGAGAAGTCGATTTAATCGAGTTTTAAATTACCACAGCGGTTAAAACAAACAGCTCAGCTTGGTACTATAATTAAAAAATGTTTATTACTTATTATGTGTTATATCAGTATAAGTATCGATTACAGTAATATGTGCCACTGAAGAAGCAAAACACAACAATGTATGATTAATATGTTCATATTTATGCTATGATGATACATCTCAGAATGTCTCTCAAATAAAATATGCACATTATTGACTGTGCTGTGTGGAAATGCAGAGCTCAAAGCAAAAGGTAATACTTGATACTCATTACTAAAATTATGTAGGCCACAATCCATTTTTGATATATGCACAGTAAATCAAGATTTGCAGTGTATACAGGGAGATTATCTGGTGTATACTCAAAATAAATTGCACTGTACCATGGGAGTTGAATGTCATCCCAGCATGTCCTCATTATGTTGACAAATAGTCATGAGGGGCAGCTTTTCTTTGTTTCATGAGAGCAGTGTGTAACAACATTGGATCTTGGCGTTTTAAATGAGGTTGTTTACCATGATGTAAATGACCGTTCCACTGCTTTCCATTACCATCACTATTACCATGCTCTAATTAAACACTATTAAACTTTAACAACAACACCAACAATAATAATAATAATAATAATAACAAACCATATACATAGTGTATCTCCAACAGGGGAATATGACACATCACCTAAAGGCTGGCACATGCTCCCTGTCCCTATGAGGCTTTACATCGATTCCATCAGATTTCTAAAGTGATTTTTGTAAGAGCATTTGCCTGGGATTAGTTTGCTCCTGAAAGCTCCATCAGAGCTTTTGGTGGGTTATTCAACAGAGCAGTGGCAGCAAGAGACTCACTTCTGCTGCCTTTATACCAAGTCCACAGGGCCCCACAAATAAAAAGGGAGGATTGGTTTCAGGCAAAGCTGATCTTCTATCTTGTGTATGGGATTCGGAGGTCAAGCACAGGTGTTTGAAGTGGTCTGAATTTACAGATAATCCCTTTAAGCCCCGGTGGATTTGTTCTGTTTGGGCTTAGCCTTACTTTCTTGAGGGAATAGGACATTAGGGAAGAACAGTGAGAGGACAGAAGAAGGAACGTCCGATGAATGAAGTGATCAGAGGATTTTGTTTACACTTTAAAATTCACTTGTATTATGAACCCATTTGTGCACCAGTACAGAGACCAAGCCTATTTTGGCAAATTATCATGTTAGGAGAGGGTATACATTTGAAATATTGGCTGAAAGGGAGAGTCAATAGCACTATCTAGCTGCAAATTTGTTTACTTAATCTCCACCTTCTCAGTTCTACAGGCTACATCTCAAACACATCTCAAACGACTGAGTGGAGAAGTGGTTTTGAGAACAAGGTGGACTGGTTGGGATGATGAATCACTCTAAAGCATGAGATTCAGAAGAGCAGAGGATTGTAAATCAAGACGAGAGAAAATATCGAAACAAAACAATGTTTAAAATGTTAAGAGGACCTCATTATGACTTTGAGATGTGCATTTTAAATTAGCGCTACTAGTATAAATATTAATTTAAATTAATGTGTCATATTTATGCCAGAGAACATATACATGCTTGTATTTACCTTGTTACTACCCCATCCTTCATACAGTTTTTCTTTTATAGCACAAAAGCAGTAAGCAGTAAACCTCAATCAAGCTGGCACATGATATCAAAATTGACCCTAGCACGATGTCATGTACTGATCTGTATATTACCTGCAGTCCAGGGGCTGCAGTGCTATGGCTGCAACATCATCCAGGGTCAAAGGTCTGTGGACGTGGGCTGCTCTAACCCAGAGGTCATCACTTGCACCCGCTCACATAAGGGCTTCAAACACCGTTTCTGCATTAAGACAGAGAGCAGTGAGTAAAATGCCTGTGAACAATATTTAATGACTAATAATGATAATAAAATTATATTATTTGATGTTCTTCTCTTTTGTCTCCCTCCCCCCTTTTCTTCAGCCTCTAATTCTGATAGTTAATACATTTGTGTTTACTTATTAGAGAACATTTATAGGGTAGCAGATTAATAAACGATGAATTTACTCTGGCATGCCACTGGACACTGGCGTAATCATTTTTTAATTATACTTTCATAAATGTCTCTTTGTCCGCTGATGTGAATATTCTATTTCCCTGTGCGCTAGTTACATAACCCTACTTTGGTGTGCTTTGCTGAGTTAATTATAAGTCACTCATTATACAATGTGAAGGCAAAGGGAGGATGTGGACATCCATGACAGAACAGTGATGGTCAGATGAGTAGTTCTGTTGAGATTCATGGAAGTGTGGACAACCCAGCTGTTTGCTTTTCATCTCAGGAGTCTGCTCATGTTAGTTAAAAGGGCTGATGAGGCACCTTTTGCCATTTGCAGGGAAACACCAAGCTGAGTCAACGACTGACAACCGCACATCTAACACAGTCTAACAGACACTTTGTCAAAATCTCGAAGCAGTCTCTTGATGGTAAAATGTGCCCATTCAGCTTGTTAATCTTCATGTGACGCCACCTTACTCAAGTCAAACAGAGACCTGGGACTTTAATGAGATACATAAAGAGTAATTTATCAAAAGATATGAAATATCCATCCTTATCCCATGACCAGTCTTATGTACGTACTTCTCAACTGTGAAGTGATAACTTTTGATGCACAAAAGCTGCACATATACTTCATGTGATATGATGTTTAAGACTAGGAATCAACATATATTAAATGCAGAAGCCAAGTTCATTTCTTTGAAATTGGTGCTGTTGCCTTCAGCTAATTGTGAAAACCTGCTTATGACTCCTTCACCTGAGGCCCTCAGCTAAACTACTGAAAATTTTATAAATTAAATATAGCCTATTGCAGATTTTGAATGAACTTTAAAAGACACTCTGAATGATGTTGGTTTGGTTATTTTTTCTTTTCTGCATTTAAGAGTACAAAATGTGCTGCATGTAAAAGGCTTGGTTTCTCAACAGTGACAAAACATCAGCTAGAGTGTGTTTCTAAATGAGATCCTCATTACACACTTGCAGTGTTAGATGCTTACTTGTGCTTTTTTTCTTGCTGAGCCAAACACCAGCTCGTCACTCTTCTCTGACTGATTGTCTCCCTGTTCTGTATGTCCAGCGGCCCTGGGTATTGTCCTGACCAGTGGCTGTGCCACATCTCGACACTGCCAGCAACAGGAGCTGCCAGGGGTGCGCATCCACTGCTGTGACTCCGACCTATGTAACAGCACCCCCTCCTGGCATCCAAGCACACTCCACTATATATGTGCTTTGTTCAGCCTCTTGATTCTGAGGATGTGGTTGTGATATGGAGTCATTTTGGAGAGGAAAATAACAGCGATGGACTTTGAGAGGAACATTTTGTATGAATGGAATCATATGTTTTTTCTCTTAGTTTTACATGTATAGAGCTGACTGAGAGTTTTATTCAGTGGTGTTACTGATGAGCGCCTTTACATAGCTTTAGTCACATTGTTAACTTGGACTTGGCAAAATAATCCTGTGAATATGTTTGATCAAGCTGACAATGAAGCAGCTTGCAGTCATCAGTGAATTTATTGTGCACATCCACTTACTCAAATGTGGCTTCAAGTGTTATAGGTAATTTTGTTGGCATAAAACTAAGTAAAGTTTTATAAATGTTTAAATCCACTTTACAGTGAGACCAAAATCCATTTCTCTGCAAAGAAGTTTATTATCATTGCGTGGAGCATGTTATTTTAACTGTTACTGTTTACTTTTTGCGAGAAAATTAAAGATATTTTTTTAGTTTTCTGTCCAGTCCTCCAGGCTGAGCTTGGGAAAATGCATTGCATGGGGTTTTGTCTATGATAGTAAGACATATTGTACAGTGAAAGCATGTAATGTTGTGAGTTGCTATATTAAAATATTTCATATTTTTTTCAAAGGAAAAATTATTTGAATTCTCAAATTTCCTGTCCCACCTATGTTACATGCCAGAGAAAACTAAAACATTTCATCAAATAAAAAAATAAATAAATTTATATATTCTGTTTTATCATGGCAGCATTCATAGAGATATTTATTATCGGGCAAATCATGAATCTGTCACACAAAACATATCTGAATGGTATCAGCTTCATGTGTTCACATATCTAACAACTCATGGAACAAACTCCTAACAAAGGAGTCATTGTTGAAGACAGGACTGCAAAACAAATAGTATGCTATATATAGAATACTATATTGAAAGTCTTTCATTTTGTTCTGCATAGATGAACCAAGATTACTAGATTAGACTACTACTAATAATTCTACTCCTACTACTAATACTACTACTGCTGCTGATGGTCTGGTGACCTGTCCAAGGTGTACCCTGTCTTTCAGCTGGGATTTGCACCAGCACCCTCAGCGACCCCCATTTGGAGGATAAAGCAGTAGGAGATGAGATAATAATAATAATAATAGCTGTATATAGATACACTGGCCTACCTATTGTGTGTACTGTTAATGTACACTTTTACACTATAACACTATTCTGTATTTCTTTCATTTTGGACATGAAAGGTCTTTCTAGCCAAAGCAACAATTACTGTGGATCTTCCAATATGATATTGTAAGGTTCTAAATATGGAAAGATGTATATGTCTGCAAGGTGAACTCCTATACACCATGTCAAAATGATTCTGATAGGCCCTCAAAGGCAGTGGCGTCCAGATATTTGGAAGGGCAAGGCAAAAATTAAAAATGCACGTACTGTGCACCGGTGTGGCAGGCACTCACCTGTCTATACCTATACAGGGACATCCTTGACAGTACAGCATCACTTTTTCCATCACCAAGATGTGCATTTTCTATACAGCACTGAATATCGAATATCATTTCCTCTAAGGACACCCTTTGGCTGTCATGTAGGGGTAGTAGAGAACTTCATAATGACACCCTTTTTGATTAGAAGGGCACCCATAGAAAACAAATGGCATCTTATAGGACACTGTATCACTTTTCTCCAATAGAAAGTCACTCAAACAAAATTTTTTAAATTTATATTAGTATTATATTTGCTTTAGAGGCCACATTATGAAAGGCAGCCAGTAGGGCACTTCCAAATGTTTCACCACTCTTTAAGTACTTTGTATGTCTGCAAGGTTAACACCTACATGTCATGTCAAAATGATTCTGACAGTCCCGCAAAGGTAAGTTACACGCAAAAGTAAAAGGATGCTGAGTCAGTATCTGAACCCAGGTCAAGCATTTGAATACCCCCTCTATTTATTTATTCATTACACATAAATGTGTTGATTTCATGGCAGGATTATTCGTGTATGTTTACCTGTCCAGGTGAGGCTGCCGTCCTCGGGGCTGTGTGCACACTGATACCGCTGCAAAAGATGCTCTTTGTCCCAGAAGCCCATTGTACACAGCGGAGGAAACCCTGTGCGGCGGGCAGCCATCTTGGAGAGATAGATCATACTTGAGCCAGGATAACCTGCAGACCTTATCTGAGCAGCTCAAGACCACGTAGCTCAAAATACTCCATTCCTGGTAAGCACAGAAAACTGGATAATACTTAATTACACACACAGACCTGTATGGCGTCTAATAAACCCAGGTACGCTGATATTTAAAGCGTGATAACAGCTGGAGCAGTTAAGCCAGCCTGTGTTTGCAGGGAGCCAGTTAATTGGAAAGCTAACAATGCTAACCCAAGCTAATGTCTGTCATTTGTTTCCAAGAGTACGAGGCGATGCCAATTAAATCTGGTAGAGATTATTACTATTGCTGACGAAATGGAACATGATCAGTGACGAGAAAATGTGTGTTGACAACCTATCGACGCAATGTATTTACCATAGTCCTTTTTTCGCATGTAGTTGCTAATTAGTATGCTAAAGCTATCGCTAGCTGAATAATTATAATTGTTTTATTAACTAAACTGAGGCCAAATTTGTTTTCTTGACCTGGTTATTACTGTTTTATTATAGAGTCGATTGTATCATGTGCCAAGGCAGACAAGTGTCATACGCGTTGTGATTAACGGGATTTGTTGTTACGATAATGCTAGTAGGTAACCAGTCAACGTCAACTCACCTGTCAACAGACATCATTTAGCCATACTGTCTAGAGGTGGCTCTGATATTGGTAGTTTTGCCAAGTAAAAATTTGATTCTTTTTTCTTCATGCGTTACTAGTCATGTGTGTGCCAACTAACAAGAGATAATTTTGCCTGATAAACTAAGCTAGTTATCGTCGACAAGGAGCAGACGAGGTGTTACGGAGTCGAAATAGAACTGAAAACTAGACGTTTCACGCCGGGTTGTGAATTTTGTACTATGTTGTTCAGTATTTTGTGACATTTCTTAATTTCACCAAGTATTGATAATGTCGTGATCGGTTGTTGTTGTTGTGCTGTGCGCAAGTTTCGATGCTAGTTACTTAGCCTAGTACGTTAGCCGTCCCTTTGGCTTCCCTTTCAAATAACTGACGTGTTTACCTTTTATAGCTAAATTTGTTTCCATAGTAAATAATAAAAATAGAATAATGCTTGTTGTTAAACAATTCTACCTTTATTTGCCATGGAATACTAAATTACTGTGTTTATTGTTCAACTCCCCTGTTTATAGGCTTGATATGAAACGTAGCATCAGTATTTTTGTCCTACCCATTTTATATTATCGGTCTTTATTAGTTCATTTTTTTTAAAACATTGTGATTATTTGTTATGTCTGGTGTGTAAAATAGGATTATCTCATGAAATTAATTTTAAGGTTTGACAGGAGTGATTTAAATTATGGGCCTGAATATCTGAGAGGCTCCAATACTAAATATGTGTCATGATTTCCTGACATTCCCTATATGCTTTCAACAAAAGGCACATATTCTCCATTTTTTTACATGAAGAGTCCTGCATTCTCTCATTTTTATAGGAAGTGGCTTTGGAGCAGAGAAAGGGCTTTCACAGTGTGTCTCTGCAGAAAAAGATTCACTTAGGGAGTAAGAGGGAAGTGCTGAGGCTGCAGTCTGGTCACATGGTCTTGTCTCGCCTTCTCCTTGATAAATACTCACGGGGTTCATTTTTTCTGCATAATGAGCACAAAATGAGGTTGAGTATCGCAAGTGAATCACATTTTGTGACTGGTTTTGGATACTGTCTGTCACAGCTTTCATTCCAGAGTACAGAAAACTGTCACATTGGGATAAAGATGCCATGTGAGGGTCATGTGACAGAAGGCAGGCTAGTAGAAAAAGCCCTTAAACGTTATGCGAGTGCTTGGAAGGTTCATTAATGAGTGATGTTGAATTACTTTGTTTTAGTCTTGGTTTCACTTTAAAACTTTGAGCAGCTAATGAGTGTATGGGAACTGGTAGCAGAAAAGTCTTTACTGTCAGTCAGGCTTAGTAGATTGAAAATAAAACAAGTTATGGGAAAAATTCTGGTATTCCAGTTTGACATCACTGAAATCTCCACAGTTTGTGTTGCAAGTTTACATTTGTGTTGCAAGTTTACATTTGTTAAGAGCAGCCATTCACTATTTTTTTTCTAAAAAAGTAGTCATAAGGACAAAATACCATACAGTGTATGGTGATTAAACTGCAACATAATACAAACTGCTTTTAGCTTCAGTTAGTGTTAGCCTGAGTACTTAACCAAATGTCAGGTCAAGTTGCAGTTTGCAGATGATGCTAAAGTGAGCCAAGTTTAATAAAGCCACTAACAAAAACACATTCATCGCCTGGTCAAGTACCACTTGTTTATCTAATGTAACTTTTATATACGTTTCTCTGTTATAGGTGTAGTTTGAAACAGCAAATTTGACATATTGCAATGTATGCAACATAAAATGTCAAAAGGGACATTTAAGTTCAATTCCTTCTTTGTGGTGTTCCGTTGTATCAGTGTGTTATGCCTTTCTGTGTTTTCCTCACATGATTGTAGCTGGAGTCAATGCCAGTATTGCCAACATAATGATGACTAGCCCACTATGAATTTAAGATTTGTGAAAATGACCCGAAGTAACATTTAATACTCAGCCTTGAAATACGTATTTGTTTTTTTAGTCTTTGATTGTCTATGTTCTATCCTGACTAAATATTCTCTTGCTACTTAAAGTCTGCTCCATTTTTGTCATTCCTATTAAAATATGCTCATCTATTTCTATGGCTTCCAACTTTTCTCACACCCCATCTACATTTCTTCTGGTTCTGTCAGCATTAATCTGGTCAGTCAAACACAGTCACTGAACAACAGATGCAGATGTATGAGCATAACATCAGCACTGGGATCTGATGTGGCACAGTGATTTCTGCTTTGTTTAAGGAAGGTTAGTCTTAACCAGGAGCATAGAAAGCCTCAGCCTATGAAGTGATTATGCTCCTGATATTTATGCTTGAAATATTCTTACACTGTACAGCAGTACCTCAATCCAGAGTCATTAAGCAGCATTTCATTATTGCAAAGTGAATTTTACATTACAATTGCTGCAAAGAAAAAAAACTTGATGGTTTTATTGTACATACATTATCGTTGTTGAGTCGCCATAATTGTGTGAAAGTGCTCTTGGTTTTCATGTAGTGGTGATACTGTGTGGTAAGTCTATAGGTTTTCTGCCTTTGTGAATGTGGATTGTGTGCAATGAAGCATCACTGGATATCAGATAGGTGTTAAAGCTATTTTTAGCTGTGATGCTGAAGGTGTTCCTGTGTACATGTACGGTCCACGCTGTTTAGGTGTGGACAGACCATGTTCAGTGGAATCACTGTCAATATGTTACAGTGGAGACAGCAGGGTAAGGCGGTGCAAGTGCTGTATAGTTTTTGCTTACTTACCACTGTGAAGCTTTCTTAGAAAATTATCCATCACCTCACTACATGCTTATCTTTGGTTCCTGTAACCATGACAACCACTAATGGCTTTCCATTAGCCTCTGAAGTGAGGGTTTGGCAGGTCAATGCACTGTATTCAGTGTATTTCATTTTTGAATTTTTAACATTATTGGTTAAAAATAAGGCATGCGGGAAGTTTATAAAGGTTTTATTCACACTAGCACTGTTTCCTTGCAGCAAGAAGACCTGGGCATTTCAGGTCACCCTTTCTGCATGGAACAGAATGGAGTATTGTTTTTAAATTATTTTGACAAAAGAATTGATATCATAGATGATGAAAGGAGCGTGATGTCACCCATCTGTTGATTCAGGGTACCTCTCTCTGACTGTTAATAGCATAACTGTCCAACTGGATGATTGACAAGCTTCAAATTTGGCAGGTGACTTACTAAGGGCAGTGTGGTTGAAATGTGACAGATATATTGCTAAACTTCCCGCATGCCTTAAGAAAGTCATGCCAGTAGAGGGAGCATACGCAAGTCAATGTGCCATGCACGTGACGCGGAGTCAGTTGAAACCTGAGATGCGGGTACTGCACTAGTCCAAAGAGATTATAAAAACTGTTGCAAAGTAAAAGAAGAATCAAAAAAATCCAATATTGAATAAAACCTTTATACTGTCTGATCCTGATTATTAGCAGTTGGCTGTACATTGTTAAGAAGATTTCATGATGGCTGATGAATGTAAGTTTGTAGGTGAACAATCATGTGACAAGGATATGGCTAATACCATTGCTGATTGAATGTGGTAAAAATTAAGTTCTGGTGCTTCACAAGAACAAGTTCACTGAGGCTAAAGGCTACATTTGAACCCTGCATGTTAAATTTCTGCTCTTACACCGATGACCTGAAATGCCTTTTATTTACTTTACCGACAGTAACAATGTCTAAATTTTCTTTTTTTTTTTCTTTTTTCTTTCAGAGCCACAATGGCCACTGCACCGTACAACTACTCTTACATTTTCAAATACATCATTATTGGTAAGTGTGAAATGCAAGTAATGACCATTGCAATGTCTCTGGAAGTTATGTAAAAAAGCATACGCATACATTAATATTTTAGAACAGGCCTCATTTTTGTTTTATATTGTACTTTTACTGACATAAACCTGTGTGAGGCATCTGACTGGACATTTTGCTACTCTTACTTATACATACATACATTTTCGAAAGAGTATATACACACACACCCACAGCTTTGGGCTATTTATCATCATCCTCCACCGTCAAACCTTTCCTCAGAGTTTAATGGGTGTGTCAATTAGTTTGTTTTTTCCTTCAACTGTTTTTTTACCTTCCCAAACATGTACATTTGTAACATCTCATAATGGGGCTTGCTGCAGTAACCTTGTTGTTGTTTGCTTTCCCAGAATTGTCTTGTATGAGAATATCTCTTGAAAATCATACAAAATGCGGGCATGTTTTTAATATATTAATACATTTTGTTCCACAGTTACTTAAAATGTATTCATTTGTTTTGTTTTTGAGTCATATTTTTTCTTATTTTTGCTAAGCTGCAAAAGGAAGACTTACCACTGATTGCATTCTATTTTACGGTTATGATCAGGGCACAAGACAAATGTATCATTGTCAAAATTATTATAAACGTTAACCATACTGATCAACTCTGTAAAGCAGAATACAAATGCTTTATGTCTACCTTTACTTCTTATGAAAGTTTAAGGAGTGACTCGCAGAGGGGCTGCTACATCATGCTAGAGAATTTTTTTTTTCCTCTCTTTATGGCTCTCTCTCTCCACAGGGGACATGGGGGTAGGGAAGTCATGTTTGCTTCACCAGTTCACAGAAAAGAAATGTAAGTGTTACTATGATTTTCCTTTCCTTTTCATTCATGTGTACCCCTCAGTGTAAGCAAGGTTGCCACCGCTAGGTTCAGCTAGTGTCTCTAAATCACTTAAAATGTATTTGTGCTCGCGGAAGTCGGTGGCATAGAAGCTCAGCATTGAGACTCTTCTGTGCATGAGTCAGCTGCAGCTTCCAATTACCATTCAGCTCTATTTTGTTTAGTGTCACTATTAACAAGCCAGATGCTGTGTTCTTGATTCACTGATCCACATTCACATCCTGCGTATACACACACACACACACACACACACAGTGGGGTGATTTACTAAAGATTTTTGACGCTTTCTGGGTATTGATGCTTTCAATTTGCTGTGAGTATATAATGTGATCAATTATTGATGCACCTGCTGCTTTCTTACAATGGAGATAAGGTGTTTGTGCACGAATAATGTGTATCCAAACGTTATTATGAGCTAATAGAGCTAGAAATAATCCGAGAGCACTTACCTACACTAACGCTTAAATCTGGATTGCTTTCTGTACAAAATTTTGTACAAAATTTTACCCTTACAATTAATGTTTGAATTATTTTATCATTGTAAGAAATCGTTGTACCCCCTTATTCATAATACCTGGTTGGTCATGCCCCAACCCCTGTGGATATCAGTTCTGGTATTTTTGTGTGCTACTGCTAACAGGCAGAAAAAAATTATTTCATCTCCTATTTATTATGTTGTAACTGAAGAATTTTCCAGTTTTGGGATCAACAAGGCACCTTTCTAGCTGTCAAAGCATAACCAAGTTGGTGGAGATAAACATCAGACAGTCTTACAAAAACTTGCAGCACATTCTAGATAAGAGAGGTATATTTCAGTGCATTAGCAGTAAGGATTAAAAAAAAAAGAAGCAGCAGTAACAGATTTGACACTGAACTGAATTGAGCATCATCTCCCCACCTCTCTCCAGTCATGGCAGACTGTCCCCACACAATTGGTGTGGAGTTTGGTACAAGAATCATCGAGGTGAGTGGTCAGAAGATTAAGCTGCAGATTTGGGACACAGCGGGACAAGAGCGCTTTAGGGCCGTCACCCGCTCCTACTACCGTGGAGCTGCAGGAGCACTCATGGTCTACGACATCACTAGGTTTGTTAAGATGCTTGTCGTGTTAATGTATGTAAGAGAAACACATTTATAACGTGGACTTTACATCAAAGTTTTCACGGAGTATGTGACAACCATCTTGCTAAAAGTTAAATGAAAGCAAGCGCTTCTGAAAATTGCAGTCCCCCTCCCATTGACTCCTTCCTGAACAAATATACGGACACTTTTGTAGCTTGTGTCCAACCTTCCTGTCCAAACTGTCAGATTGTATCAATGGTCTGGCACATAAACACAGTCCAACATGTGGAATGTCTGCTGTCACCACACCCAACATTAGTAAGAGCCCTAAGGGTCAGAGAAATGGTGCTGAACTGCAAAGACATTATGAATTGTTTGCATTTCACTTAATCTTGCTACTTACAGTCTTTGAAGGCCTCAAGTAGCAACAGGAATTAATATTCAGTTGTTTCTCTACAAAATACAAATATTAATGTTAAATTAATAGCTGTCAAATAGAATTTTTTGCTGAAATGCCCATCCCTTTCTTATAGGTAAATAAGATAGGATTTTTTTTTGTCATGCGTGGTTTCCCAATTACAATGTGGAAATAGTTGTGAGCCTGTGACTCAGAACAAATGAGACATCTCCTGTTGTAGTATTGTCAGTTTGTGAGAGGAACATTTTCACCTGAGAGGAACTATCCACCTCAGTTTCAGATGTCATCAGAATCATCTCTTTGAATTGATGCTGCTTGTGAAATCATATTTAAGATACAACAATTACTGATCTTTCTTTTAAGATGGCACCATGTTATGCCTTTGCTTGTTGTCATAGTAACCTGTCACTCTGTAATGCAGGAGAAGCACGTACAACCACCTCAGCAGCTGGCTAACTGATGCTAGAAACCTCACCAACCCCAATACTGTAAGAACACATTTATTTTTGTCATCTGTAATCTGCTCTGTATATTATTTACTGTTATGTTTTTTCCTCCATTATTATTCCTTTTTTTCTTTTACGTACACCCCTGTTGTCACATTGCCTCCCCCCCATGTTGTCCTCCTCTCTCCCCCTGAGACTTAAATTGGATTTCTTGTTCAGTATGATTATCCTTCAGTCTTACTGCTTTTATGTAGTCAGCTTTGTTGCATCACAGATGTGGGTGTCTGCAACCTGCCACTTGTAATCTAAATTAAAAATTGTTTTCCTTTTAACTATATGATTTTTTTAGTGTATAAGTTGCAAGTGAATGTGTGGACCTGTATTGTGATCATGTGATGAATATACAAGACCACATGATAATGTTTTTAGCTCCTTCCCTCATCAGTCCTGTTTTTGTGTAGTACCTTGGAGCAGCCATGTGGTGGTACTCTTGTGGTCTAGAAGCTCCAGTTGTCAACATCTGCTGGTGTTTTTGTTTTCTATTTTTATCATTTTACCTCCAACTGATAACAAGACTTTGATATTAAGCAAAAGGTTTATATTTCTGTGTTATATTTTTGTTAAATTGTAATAAAACTGTTTTTTTTATGTGTGTGAATTGTCATGCACACAATGTGCCTCTGTTTTATGCTGTGGATATGGAATTTATGTCATTTGACAGTTTAATGTACACCCCAGTGTTGAAAACCATTTGTGGAACAGCTCAATAATATGACTTGAAATTAACTAGACTAGGGTTTAACATTCAGTGTAGAAGGATCTGTCACTCGAGTAAAAGAGTTTATTACATTACACCAGTCTAATTACATCAGTTGCCAGGGGAACTTTGTATAACAGACAACTCAATGTTAGAACAGCTAATTTAAGAACTCCGCCTGCTTTCTACACCTCAGAGATTGAGTTCTCCCTGAAAGACTCTTCTGTCAATAAGATTTTCACACACTGGTCTTTCTTTTTTTCCTTTCCGTATTCACAGGTGATCATTCTCATAGGAAACAAAGCCGATTTGGAGGCTCAAAGAGACGTCACATACGAGGAGGCAAAGCAGTTTGCTGAGGAGAACGGTGAGCACAGCAGTACTTGTTAAGAAAAGAGTGTTTTAGTGGAACAAAGTTGTTGACTAATTGCTCAAATGTTGGCCTACAGTGGCATCTTCCAAAACTGCTCTTTCTTTGTTTTAAACAAAACACAGCCATCATTGCAGGAATCCAAACATGTCAAAATAGTTAGCACATTGGGATTTAGATCCAAGTTCTTGTGTGAATGTTTATAGTAAAGGCCCTTGTGGTTGATTTCAACAGATACAAATGAAGATTAACATCTTCTTTTCACTATATTGCTGAGACAGAAACTATGAGAAGGTGACTCATAGAAAACATTAAGTGAGCTGATATATTAATGACAAGAGAGGGCAAATGAGGACTTGGTATCTCAGGTATGCAAGTTTGAAACTGTTTGCACTCATGTCTGTCTTTTGTTCTACAGGTCTGTTGTTTCTTGAAGCCAGTGCAAAAACGTAAGCGCACATCTGCAGCGTGTCAGCGATTACACAACCTGAAATATCCTCCTCCTTAATTCCTCAGTCGTTTGCCTCTTTTCACATTTATTTGTTTACGTGTCTGTGTCAGAGGTGAAAATGTGGAGGACGCCTTCCTGGAAGCTGCTAAGAAGATCTACCAGAACATCCAAGATGGCAGCCTGGACCTGAACGCCGCAGAGTCGGGGGTCCAGCACAAGCCCTCAGCCCCTCAGGGTGGCCGGCTAACCAGCGAACCACAGCCCCAGAGGGAAGGCTGTGGCTGCTAATGACCAAGCAAACCCCTTCCGCCCTCCTTTTTTTGTTTTTTTCTCTCTGTGTCTGTCCTGCCCGTCCTCCACCAAACCAACCCCCCCTCCCCCAAATTCATCCATTCCTTCATTTCTGTACATTCATCCACCATCACTACACCAGGATTTGCATGAGTGAAGGAAAAGAGGGACAGATATTGACATGGGCCAGACTGAGCCAGGCTGTGTGGACTACATTTCCCCTCCTCCTCCTCTTCCTCTTTTCTGCCTATGCTGCTGTCAATCCATTCTAAATTGTCCGTGTGTTGTCATTCTGTAACACCTCTCTTTTACCCCCCCTCCACTTCTCTTGCACCACTCGCTCTAGTCCCCGAACCTTCCTGTCGGAGTATCCTAGACACCACCACACATTACACGGGTTACTGACTTTAGATAGATGTGATGTTCATACAAACATGATAAACCGAGACTGTTTTTTTATGTTTGGTTTTATAGCTGTATATGACATGTAAGCACTGCATTAAGTTTCATCCACCACTTTCTAATTTCTGTACAAATCAGGTCTATAATGTTATAACCCCAGTCTCCTGGTGCCTCCCCTGCATTTGTGACAAAACAAATATTTTATCCTGACATGCAGACACGATATCTCACTTAAACTTAGTGGGGGATCAGTGGTGTAGGAAACGAAATAGTGTAACGTGCAGCCACATCAGTAGCTAAGCTACCAAGTGTGTGCGTGCGCGTGTGTACAAGAATGTGTAGCCAAGTGAGCTGTTTCAGCAGGATTGAATCCTGCTTTTGTGGCTTTTAATTCTGTTTCTTGGCACAAAGCAAGTTTCTCTGCCCAGATGGGGCAACAGTGATGTTCTTAAGAGAGAAAAAAGAGAAAATCATTTCAATCATCCACAAGGAACACGTGGGCGATTCCTTGGTCTCTCCTTTGAGATATGGGAAATAATATTCCACTTTGTGAATGTTGGTGAGTTGAAAAGTTGGATGGTTGTTTGTTTTTTTACACCAACAAAAAAAACAAAAAACAAATGAGGCTTTTTCTGTTTTAGATGGAAAGATTCATTCACATCCATATTTGGCACCAGCTCGCCCATTTCCCTTACCTCTCTGACCACAAACTTCTCCATGTCATATCAACAGATTCTGTCTTTACCAGCATTGTCTTTGTTGTTTGTTGCCTTACTATAATTGATAATCATCTTTAATCGCAATGGTTTTGCTGCACTTGCTCTTCACCCTGCTGTTGGACTCAACCTTAATTTTTAGAATGATCACTTTCGAATTTCACAGATTAACAAACACCAGTGGTGTGTTTCAGCATGGTCTGAAGCCCACATCTTAAATATTCAGATGTAAAATGAAACACTTATTTATTTCATGTGTGGCTACCCTGAACACTTCCTCTTGTGTAATACAACACCAAGCAGCATGTCCCCTCCCTCCCAAAAACAAAACATCAAATTATTAAAATCTATTTTTTTTTTCCCTCTTTGATTTTTTTTCTGTATCATAGCAATTCCCTGATTGGACAGCTGTGTATATATCGCTTCTTAACTAATAGTGATGACTTCGCTACTTGGGATTTAGAAATTTATTTGCTGGCTCTGCCAAGACTTGTACAGTTGATGTGCTAGTGGGTTGCCTGTAATTCATACTTTGGGAAATTCTGTAACATAGTTTCTATTAATAAATGTATGTATGCAAAGGACAGACACCTTAACAACCCCCAACTGCACACTACTGAACCGGCCGATTGGTTGAGGGGAGAGAAAGTGGATTACGGTGATGTGCAGCCTTTTATTTATGTCTGTAAAACTTCTATTCCTCGTGTTTCTGTGGAGAATGGGGCACTTTTGTTTATATTTTTTCACACCCTATCATAGATCCTCCACATGAGAAGGTCCTGCATCACTGTCTTAACTTTTGGGGGAGTGGGGATTGGTTTGCTAATGTGGGAAGTTGGTGGAGTCGGTCTTCATTTTTTTTTTCCTGTGTCCCACCTCTTTGCAGTCTGAGTGACCACTTCCTGCTTTTTGTCTGTCCACAAGTACAAAAAAGTACATATGTATAAATTTTTAAGGAGCTGTGCTAACATTTAAATGCGTTATTGCGTGTATATGATTTTGAAATGTTGACATTTTGATTTTAATGATAAAATACTCTAGACAAAAATAAATTATACATAACCTGTTGATGCAAGTCTGTTCATTCTACTGTTTAAAAAAAGGGGAAAAGCCTACCATAAAACAAAATGAGTGTAGGATGACATGGAAAAAGCACCTGATTCAGTGGTGTATTTCAAGTAGCACAATTGCTTTGTTTTTATTTTTATTGCAACAAAATTGCACCAAGGCTAGAGGGAGAAACAAACTGGAAAAATAAAAAAATTTTACAAAAGGAAGCAAAGTTTGTCTACAAAAATCGGTGAGGAGGCTTAGTCACGAAGAGTAGTGGTATGTTTGGTCAAGGGGAGGAATTAAAAAAAAAAAAAAAACAGGCCATAAGCCAGCACTGACAGTACCATGTAGAAGTCAAGGCAGCTTGTGGTTGACTTGTGTCCTCAGGCAGCGCAGTCAGACGGGGCATATGGTAAGAGACAACTACAGCTCAAATACTGAAAATGTCCAGGAGATGTAGACGTGAGTGAAGGCACATTTGTTACAGTGGAATTTTGTGGCTTCATTAATTCTATAATGGTCAGCTTCTCACTTAAACATTATGTAAAACAGCAAGTGACTGGTCCATAAACATTTTCAGTCCAGTGTTCCCCTATCATGCATATATTTTTTTTGCAGGGGTTGACAGGCCTCTGAAACAGCATTTAGACCATGTGACATTAGGTCAATAGACAGAGAAACATGTGATCCCTGTACAGAGCAATGCTTGCTGCTGTGAGATCCAGCTGCTACCGGTGGTTTGTGGCTGGCATGCAGAGGAAGTTGAATTAAACCTTTATATGAGAAAATATAAAACAGTAAGATCTACTGACTTTTAGATCACCCTGGTCCCTCTCCAGTACTGACTGGAGACAAACATTTAAATCCAATTAAAATAATAATAAACAAAACAGCTAATCCTAGCCACAGCACAATTCATCCTCAAAGCCACTTCTCTACACTTGCTATGGGAGAAGTCTCAAACAGCACCGCCAATAGTGTTAGAGGGTCTCTTTGTTCTCAGAGAGTGCAGTGAAGCAAAACTGGGTAAGGCCAGTGGCTTGTTCTCCCTCATTTCCTCACTCCCACCGCTTTTATAATGGCACATGGTTGCAAATACTGCACAAAACAAACATTCATACAGACCAAACAAGTGTTTTCATCACCAAGCACACAACCAATCAATAATGACACAGAACAAAGTGATGAAGGACAACGTTGGGGAAAGCATTGGACAGAGGCCTCAGGTTACAAACACTGATTCCAGGAACGCCCCAATTCAAAACAGGTGAGAATGGAAACCATGAGATCAGTCAGTTGGAAAAGTGTTAAAACAACAAAATGAGGTTAAGTGTTTGGTTTTTTTTCTCATTGTCGTCAGCATCGAGTAAAAAAAAAATCGAACAGTGATAGAAACAAATATCACAGGCCTTTTTTTTTCTACTTGTATCACCGAGGGGTGGGGGTGGGGGGGAGGGGCACATTGACTACGTAAGACACGATCATTTCAAAGATGATTGGTAAAAAGTCATGTTGATCAATAATTCAATAATGGAGCCTCCCGAAGGCCAAAAGACACTGTTCATTCATAGTTAAGGCTTTTCAATATTGCAAACTGTGTCCAACAATGTCAAACAGACAAATTCCTTTGATTCAATCCACAGTAACCACAGGCTTATGTGTTTCAGAGTGTTCTGTAGTGTGAACCCACACTCTGCTGCTGCTCTTTAGCAGACTTTACCCTCAGCTCTCCAACATGAGCTCAATATGAACCACAGTTCATGAAAATGCTCAGAAAATACAGATACAGTATCAGTTTTATGTGGTAATACTGGAAGCTTTAAGGGTGCTACCTCTGAACTATGTCACTTATTTCTTTGACAGAGGAAAGCAGCTTGCTAAAGTCCTGCAGTGAACTGGCACCCCCTGTAGCAGTGGGGCAGATTTGCAGCTCTCTCAGGCTGCTCTCAAGCTTGTTGATGGCCTCGCGGAAAGCAAACTTGTTCCTCATCTGCTGGATGGAGTCGACATAGCTCACGCAGTATTTGGACAGGTTCTTGCCGGCCTCCAGCACAGCGCTATGGCTACCTGTCTGCTCTGAATTACGGCAAATGGCTGCCCGCAGCAGCTCGGTGCCTTCCAGCACCATCTCACGCGTCACGGCTGAGTTGGGGGTGCGCTCAGAAGCCTGCCGCGGTGCAGTCTTGCGGAGGGAGCGTCGAGTGTTCACTAGGGGGATAAAAGCAGTGGGTGAGCTCTGGTCCCCAGGTGAGGTGAGGGAGGAGGAGAAGCCCCCTAGGCTCTGGCTAGAGAGGGAGGCGGTCATTGATGTGGAGGAGGTGGAGGTCTTCAATGGTTGAGGTTTGGAGGTGGAGCCCAGGGGCAGCTTCTTGGAGCCCTCAGCAAGTGGTGAGCGGCTTTGGTCACTGGCAGTGGTTGTGTGGTGGGGTTCTGAGACAGAGGGGGGACTCTTAGCCTTGATGTCTGAAGTGGTGGAGGAGGGAGAGGGAAGTTCTTGTGTGGGGCTGCGGGAGAACTTGCCTGTTTTGGAACTGGTGGGTGGTGGAGGTGGGGCTGGTTTGGGTTTCTGCAACTTTACTCTTTCCCTGGCAGAGGATGAGTCCACAGGGTGCTTGTTTCTGCGGGCCCTGCACTCTTCTCCAGCTGCACCCAAAGCAGGGAACACATTGGGCTTGAGAAGCTCTGCATGCAGAGCACTGGTTTTGGAGTTTTCCAGCCCCAGCACACCTGGTCTTCTATCCACTTTTGGTGTTAAAGCCTGGGGACTAGACCCAGGGCTGTGATCAGTGTCTTTGCCTATGAAGGAAGAGGAAACATCGGAGGCATTTAGACGTGGCGGGGGTGTCAGAGTGCCCATACGAGGGGTGCCCTCTCCTTTCTGCTCATTGGTTCTCTTGCGTGGCAGAGCTGGCTTGCCCCCAAAGGTACCTGAGTCAAAGTGGCGCTGGCCCAAGTCCCGTGGCAGTGTCACCGACCTCCACTCATTGCCATCTGAACCAGTGGAAATGCTAGAGGACCAGAGAAAACGCTTTGAGTTAGACATAGTTTCCTCCTCACTGGGTGGTGTGGTGGCTGCCTTGCCTCCTGGGCCAGGCACTGCAGGAGTTCCCTTCTTCCTGGGGAATAATGGTCCTGGGTAGGTAGGAGCTCCGTTGGTGATTCCCCCTGCCCCAATATTGTTAGTACCCAGGAACTTGGAGTCAAGGCCATGCGTGGTGTCATTCATGGCCAGAGATGCACCGTTGTTGACACCGTCACTGTCGCGAGGATCTGGAGTCGCAACCCTCCTGTCATGGTGGATGTCCATCTCTCTAAAAGAGGAGCTGCGTTTGGGTGGAGCTGGTGCGTTCTTCTTCTTTTTCTTGATGAGGCTGAGAAAACCACTTCCACGTGTCTTGTCCTTGTCTTTGGGAAGCAAGCGGTCATCCTCATTCAGGTTGCTGTCCAGAAGAGGCCGCTCTTTCCTGGGAAGCATGGGTGATGACACAGCTGCCTCAGGGTCAACTGGGTCTAATGCAGCAGCACATAAAATCATTGAAATGCTTTGAATGACTCAAAAAATAATGACACAAGAAAGTAAGTGAAGGGAGATTTAGTCCTAGTTATGTGGTTACAACTTAAGTTGTAATAGATTTTATCTTAAAGGGCTTTGGAAGCTCCTAATTCAGAGAAGCTTTAGATGCTGTTAACCTTTTAGAGTAAATGCAAGTCTTTATAGTAACAGGTATCAAGTGCAAATGATTTCATGTGTTTGAGTATATTAAAAGCTACAAGGACTATTTCATGACTAGTTATAGCATTGCAAGACCATCTCACCTGGACTATCTCCATCCCGGTTGTCCATGTTTTTGCGGAGAGTTCTGGTCTTGGTGGGCAGCTCAGGGGCTTGCTGAATGGAACCCAATGTTGCCTTCTTTCCTTTCTTGCCCAGCTCCTTTTCCACCTCTACAAAAATGTATTCAGTCAAGATCGAAGAATTAACCAAATATGACAATACCATACATGAAATATGTGACAAGTGTAGTGTTCACTCATGGAGGGCATACACAGTAATACAAAAGAAATGCTCACTGACCATCAGAGATGCTGGACTCCTGGAACATGGTCTCAAATGCTTGGTGTGTTTCAGCAAAAGACGGACGTTCTGAAGGGTTCCACCTCCAACCTGTCAGGAAGACAAAAAAAAAAAAAGAGTTAAAAAAAAACTCTTTCCAATAGAGAACAGACACTGGAACCCTATTCTGGATACTCACAGGCCCTCATGAGCTCATAGACCTTCTCAGGGCAGCCCTCTGGTCTGTCCATGCGGTAGTCTTTCTCCAGAAGCTCATAGACCAGAGACAAGTCAATTCCCGGGTAAGGAGACATGCCGTAAGTGGCAATCTCCCAAAGTAGAACACCAAATGCTGAATATGTGAGCAAATAACAGAGATTTCAGAACTAAATGAGTGAATATTCAAAAAAAGAATGTTCTGTACACTCCAAGTTCCTCCAATGTAATAGATACCTTTTGTTCACAAGAAACCATTACCGAGGCATATCCTCTCCGTGTTGGGAGTATGGTGTGTTTTTTACTGAGTGATGCTAGGAATGATATAAAGATGTATAAATCTAAACCTTTTATGGCTTTCTTGAGAAGCAACTTTGCTTAGTGTTTTCCATCAGTGAGCAATCAGCTGTTAAAACTGAAACACTGACTTTTTCCATTTTATTTGAATTTGAAAGAAATTCTAGTAGAAAATGTAGCTCCGCATGATCAACATGATCAAACCTACCCCAGACATCTGACTTAATAGAGAACTTGTTGTAGGCCAGGCTCTCTGGAGCAGTCCACTTGATGGGGAACTTGGCTCCAGCATGAGCTGTGTAGGTGTCTCCTGTCATTAACCTGCTCAAACCAAAGTCTGCAACCTTCACCAGGTGGTTCTCCCCAACAAGACAGTTACGGGCAGCTAGGTCCCTGCAGGAGAGAGTAGAATTACAGATGAAGAGGGGGCAAAGGTGGAATCCTGACTCAACAAACAAAAAAGTACAACTAAAAAAGAGCATGAGATTTTATAAACTCAGATTCAATAGAAACAAAAGCAGAAAAGAACAAAGATGAAGAAAAGAGAAAGAAGAAAATCAGTGGTGTGCCTTTTCTCAACACCTAGTGTAGTTTTAGATTTCTGCAGATGTTTTATGTGGAGCGGAGTCACGAGCTGAGTCTTGTCAGGTTTGAAAATTAAAATTCAGTTTGGCAAATATGAAAGACATAAATCATCCCATTGCTTCTAAAGGACCTTGTTAAACATGCCAGAACAAACGAGCAACGTTACAACATCAACTTCTCAAGTCCACCTTCTTGTGAGAACAGATGGAGAGTGAGAGAAGGGATCTGCTCAGAAGAATGTGGTTTCTGTGGTGTTCACACACCTCTCCCTGAAGATAGTGAAGAACTGTCTCTAATACCAGAGATTAAAAACACATATAGGGAAACTTTAAAGATCCTAACACATACCTGTGTATAAAGTTTTTTTTCTCCAGGTACTCCATGGCAGAAGAAATCTGTGTGGCCATGTGAAGCAGCACCACAGCGTTGACCTCTTCCCTGTTGCACTCTCTCAGGTAGTCGAGTAAGTTACCATGGGTCATGAACTCTGTTATGATGTAGAACGGTGGCTCCCGTGTGCACACACCTGCCAGTGAAGCAGGTAATATAAAGATATTATTATTATTCAGAGAATATATTCACAGTTGAACAGCATATATACACAAAACACAGTTTATATGGATTATACATACAGTCCATTACTCACATTCAACATGTCACTTGTGTTAAGAAAACTGAATATTTAATGTTATAATAAAATTATTGTATTATTTGTTTATTTTCTTATTATGGGGTGACAGATTCTAGTGTATTAAAATAAAACGGCAATTAAAAAAAGAAAAACATACCTAACAATTGCACCAGGTTGGGGTGTTTGATCTCTTTCATAACAGCCGCCTCCTTAAGAAACTCCTCCACCTCCATTGTATCCTCCTGATAGATTTAATGGTGAAGAAAAAAAAAAGAAAAAAAGAAAATCTATAGATTGGTTGCAGTTACATCTATACAGCACCAGAGGGTAGCATTATTCACCCATATTAAATGTTTATAGATGACACACTTGTAATATTGCTGCATTTAAATTAATACTTTTCTCATTAAGGAAACATTAAGGAACAATTTAAGACATTGTCTGTGAAGATTCTTAGTCATTCAGGTCATTGTATCCAAAAGTGTAACAAAAAAGGCAACTGGACTTAGTTGAATTTCTTGAAGACGTTTCGCCTCTCATCCAAGAGGCTTCTTCTGAAGAACTCAAATTAATGAATTCTTCAGAAGAAGCCTCTTGGATGAGAGGCAAAACGTCTTCAAGAAATTCAACTAAGTCCAGTTGCCTTTTTTGTTACACTTTTGGATTTTAAGACCTTCTTGACCTTTTTGCAATTTATACCTGCATGCCTGCTTTCTTGCTGACTGTACCTGTTGTGTTTTGTGGAAAGGTTAATTTTATTAAAAAGATGAATGAATGAATGCAGAATTTAGAGAATAAAAATGTTTAATAACAAAAACATTTTAAAAACTCAAATTAATTAATAAATAGATGGATGGATAAATGTATATAGAAATTCACAATTTCACATGCATCGGTCTTCCAATCATTAACATAACTTATTTTTTTTTTAATTAAACCATTTTAACTCACAAAAACTTTGAATGAAGTATAACAATGATATTCACATTTCACCAAGAGCACATGGTCAGAACAAAAATATAAAATATACTGGATACCACTCCAGCACATTTATGTGACCAACTAGCAAAATCATATCAAGTTTTTATTGGCCTTTCTTCATGTATTATATATTTTAAAATGCTTTTGTGCAGACTCAAAAACATTCAAGGTCTGGAAAACATTTCAAAATTCCATATTTTTTTAACACTGTAAACAGAATATACATTTTTGGCATCTTACCTTTAGTGTTTTGACTGCCACAGTGAGGTTGTACTTCTTCCACACACCCTCGTACACCTCCCCATACTGGCCCCCTCCCAGCTTGTGCTTCATGGTGATGTCAGTGCGCTCCATCTCCCACTTATCATAGTTGGGAGAAACTCCGTAAATTGTAGGCTTATTGCGCTTTGGCGCTGGGTAGTGCAGTGTGGTGATGAGGCCATCGGCCACCGTGGAGTGGTGGTGCACCAGCTCCGCCAGTGTGTTGAAGCGGCTTTCTGATGAGACGTATAGCTGGAGGCAGACAAAAGTTCACATTTGAATTGATGTACACAAGAGTCCAATTCAATCCAGGATATCAACAGAATTTATAACCAAATGCAATAACACTAATTTCTGGATCTGTCAGAACATGATAACGTTTGATAAATTATATTAAATTAATATAAGACAACTTATGTAAACTATCATCTGTTTTCCAAAATATGACACTAAAAAAAAACACTAAATCCATTAAAGTAGTCAATGTAAGATGTCCTGAGACTGGAGGGGAGGATTTTAAACCACACATTGGGCAGTCTTTCTAAACTAAAATATCATCTTTGCATTTTTTTTCTCATGAACAGGCTCTATGCAAGAGTTGAGGGCATGTGGAGGAAAAATAAAAAGGATAAACTAAAAGAAAAGACTATAGTCTTGAGATTTAAAGAGGTGGTCAGTTGGCCGCCCTCCAAGATTAAACCATGAGCATTTAGTCATTTAAACAAACCTTAGTTATCCAGAGCAATGCTAATGACAGAGTCAGTGTGAAAGGCTACAGCTTGAAGGTGTGCTGCCTGAGGTAACCTCAAATTACTGGAGGAGTTCCTCATACCAGATTCTTGAGTTGTGCCTCAGTCAGAGACTGAAAAACAATATGAGAAGAGGAACTAAGTGTGTGTATGTGTATATGTGAGTGTTTGTGTGCGTGTGTGCTTTCGCCATCTGTGTTTGTCCGTTTTGTTGTGTGTGTGCATACTTGGCTGCATCTGTCTGTGCTATTGCGTGTCTCAGCATGGGCGTCAGTGTCTGGCTGCCCTCGCGTCTACTGGACATTATGAGCAGCACAGTGGTGCATTCTTGTCATAGCTTGCGTTCCCCAAAGCGAGCTCACCTCGCTGCTTCACAGACAGGAGGGTGACCCAACTAAAATGGTAATCACTTCTTGAATGACATTGCAATGTGGGGGAATCCTAGACTGGGAATTTCAGCTGTACATACACTGAAAAATGGCCTCTATTAATCTGTCATGACCATCATGTGACGCCATGGACGCATTTCACGCTGATGATTTTAACCGATACAATATGCAAAACCTCAGATTCCCACCTTCTTTGCATTAGAAGTCTATAAACGATGAAAACCTGTGCTACCAGTTTTTGCAGGATTGTGAGTCACTTTTTGAGTGAACGATAAATTAAATTTCAACAACTTAAATTCTTACGTACTGGACCAGCTGATGTAATTCCTTTTTCTGGTCACTAACAGCAGTTGCAGAACAATGACAAGATTTTGCCATGTGTTATAATGTAATTTTCTACCATGTAGGCTTTATTGTGATTATATAGTTTCTTCCTTCAACAGCAGTATTAAAAATGTCTTTATAAGTGTTACATTTAATTGCTTATATATCACATAAAAGGTTCTTCACTTGAGGGAGGTGGTCCCCTAGTTTAGAAGAGTAGACAAGAGAAAGTATGTGTAAAGTGCAAGAAGAAATTATTACTACAATAGATGGGAAGCAGCAACAAAACTCTTTTTCATCACACAGTTGATCTTGCTTGGCTCTACTATTTATTTCATCAAATGGTGCCCTCTTATTTTTCTGTGGTGACCTACTGCTTATCTCCATGACTGAACCCACAGTATTCATTCAACTGGAGCAGATAGAAACACACATGAATGCACATTTTTGGAGCAGATAGAAACACACATGAATGCACATTTTTGGTTGAAACTTTGGCTGGAAAAAGCAAACCTAGCTTATGTCCGTTTTCACCGATGCCTACCTTGCCATCAGACGCAGTGTTAATCCTGTAATGATAGACTCTTCCCTCGTACCGCAGGGATATAGACCTCTGCCCTGGGCTACTCTCACTCTCGCGGACCAGGAAGCTTCCATTGATTCCCGAGCTGAGCAGGTATTCCGCAGCGTTTCGCGACACGGGTCCGTGGTACCAGCTGTGCTTTTCAAGGCTGTTGACCGGTGTGATGTAGTTGGAGGGCACCCAACCCTGGCCATTCTTGGTCTGCGCCTCACACCACTCGCCATTGTGGTTGTAACCAAGCACACGCAGCTTTTCTCCTGGTTAATATGCAAGATAAAAATGAGAGAAAAAAAGCTAGGCTTAGGTACCTGTTTGGCTCCACATTAGTGAAATTTTGAAATGAATATATAGCTGGAATTCTTATAAATCCTCCATATTCTTTGCATTGAGTAACAAATTACCATAACATGGTAGAAAACCTGAACTAAGCATGTTGAAGTCAGACATGCAGGAGTCCACAGTATTTAATGTCATCTTTCCTTACAACAGGGACCTAGGGAGTTTTCTTTTACACTGGTAATTTGATTTAATAAACTCTGCAAATTGATTTCTTACCATATTACACTGTAGATGACAGGAAATATCTTCAAATTATTCATTTAAACCATATATGTAGTCAATTTTGTGGCCTACATCAAACACAAATATTTACATCTGTATTTGAAGATAAAGACCCTAAATGAAATTAGCTTTGTTGTGCAATAGACTTTGTTGTTTTTAGTTTATTCCATTGCATATGTTCTCTCCTTCCTTCCTCTGTTTGTCTATGCAATCCATCTCTGGTATTGTTCATTGAAGGGGGGAAAAAAAATCCATGGATGAGACCATTGTCAGGAAGTGGGAGTTGGATGGGGATGAAGATAGAGAGCGAAAAACAACGGGACAGGAAGCAAATAAGCAGATTTCCAGGAACCATATCAAAAACAACTTTCTATGGAGGTGTAATTTTGCAAGTTATTTCCAACATCTACACGTACGGAAACAGCTGTCAGAAATCTACATTTAAATGATTAGTTTCCCTCACCTTTGGTAATGCTGAGTGTGTTGTCACCGCTGGCCACAAAATCGTAGAGTGCCACAAACAGGTTGGGGTCATTCTCACTAGGTCCAGCCAACAGGTTCTCTTTGGAATTCCAACGGGCTGCTTCTGTCAGACCCTGACCCTCAAAGTCTGGTCTTTGGAGAGCTTCTGAAAAAATAAAGAGGGGAGGGGGACAGAGAGAGAGAGATAGAGAGATTCAAAAATATGAACACATGTCAGTGAACAGAATATGAGGGAAAACATTGGATGATGCATTTCAGAAGGGAATATGAGAGTGATTCACAGGTATGCGTTTGGTATGCAGCAACTTTTCTGAAGCATTTTTCCAATGCCACTTCACACATGTTAAATGACTCAGCAACTATGTCAGCTCTCAGCCTCTCCATGTGTCATTTAAATTCTTCTGCATCCCCTCATCCCATCAGCTGTGATCCCACCATGGGATTAGAGTAATAAACCTGGTCATGTGACCCATCCTCTGTCCATGCTATCTCTACAACCTTCATTTCCTACATTTAGTTTCTTTTTTTTCCCCTTGAAATAAATGTAGACATATACCACAGATGAGACCATGAGAATGTGTCTCAACATGAATCGTCACTGTAATTGTAAAATGAATGTGTTTGCACTCACAGGTAATGAGTTCAGGGTGCTTTAACTTATACTTATGTTAATGATAGACAGGAGTGGCTAAATTATAAAATGTTAGAAATGGAAAGAATGTGTAGAAAGGAGAATGAGGTAAAAAGAGAACTTTCAGCAGCTCAGTTTGGCTCTCATCATGAGCTTTATCATGTGGCTTGCACAGCTGTTGTCACACGCTAGCAGCATCTTACGATTCCAAACCCAGTGTTTAAGAAAAACAAGGAAAAAAAGTGAACAATCATAGTTTCTTCTTTCAATCTTTCAATTTCAGTCTTTCAATTTCAACATTTATGAATCATTCAATTATGAGCAATGGTCTGAGGGTAAATTTTAGTTTTAGAGAGCCAACTGTGTTTCATATGATAGCTGTGGCATGTCCTAACAAGAATTTAAGCTTTTCTCACTTTCAGCACACACACAATGGACCAGTTCTTCATTACATCATATCTGTCAACTGAAAAAGCGAGCCTGTTTAACTTTTTCCCTCTACCAATAAACTACCTGATTATGTCCAGAAAACTGAAATAAAGAACATTTCATCATATATCAGAAAGTACTGGAGCAGAAGCTTGAGCTTTACGACGTAGCACATGACCTACTTTACACACAGATATTAGACAGGAATAATTCCACATTGTCAACAATTTACTTAAAAATAAGTCATGAGATGCCTCATACTGTGTATCAGACATATTTTGCCTAAGGAAGCGCTGAGTCTGTGTCTGTCTCAAGTTGCCAAAATCATGAAGAATTTTGACTTAAGGACAGTGATGGCTAAACTGGGTGAAGAGTAGAGAGCTGACTGAGCATGTACAGAAGAATCACATGCACCTCCTCATGATGATTTTAGTCTGTTGTCAAATACAGTGCTGAAAACAACTTTCAGTATCTTTTTGTTGTGTTAATTGTGCTCATGAGCATGGGCTTTGACCTGCTTATGAGCTCTGTTGTTCAAACAATATCAAACTAAAAACTAGAGCACCCTCAAGGAAGTAAACAGAACACACAGATGCAGTATGTGGCTCACAGCCAGTCACATGATATTGTGGACAAGTTGCAGGCACTGCTGCATTGGAGGGTGTTTAAAGACTTTCACGCAACCAAGCTGCCAAGTGAGGCTGGTCAGCCTCAACACAGTGAGACAATCAAAGCCAAATGTATTACCTTTATCAGTCCATAACTCTGTCATGAGAGCTCAGACTCTCATATTTATGTGGAATTAACAAAAAGGAAAGATTGCCTCAAATGTGCATAGATATGCCAGAGTAAAGCTACATTCAAATGTCATTTTGATTGAATACTAATTGCTTTAATGTTTGTACCTGGTTCTAAAATTGCAGCTCAGATATCTTAAACATTTTGATCGATCCATGTTCATTATAAATACTGGTGAGGAAAAAGAAAACACACAATGGTAAGACAAAAAAGACAAATCGAAACTATCTTTTAAGTGCAATTTGGTCATTTGTGTGTGGTCTTGGATGAATTTTTTTTAACTGTCAAGCTTCATTTTGTATTAAATAAGATACAGATTTTACTAATATTTTAATTTAATTTTAATAATATGCCATGGAAACATGGAAAAACACTGAAAACTGTTTCAATGAAATGTACATGAAATGTACAGGGCCTCAGGATGAATTAATACTCACATTTGTAAATAAATGGCATAAGAAGCACCCTTTTTGCATGAACAAAAGTAACGTGTTCCTAATAAGTGTTATAAATGGAAATTTAAAATATCAGTAAAACTAGGGTTAAAAGCCTAAGATCAGATAGAAAACAAACAAATGAGATCCAGACCTGACAGCAAGGTAGAAATACCATATGTCCAGACTTTGGCCTGGTCATAAAGTGTGTGGGGTGAACAGTTGAGCAGCCAACGCCACTCATGTCCACTTTATGGGCCACAAATACCACAGCACATTGTGAGAGGGTGACAGCACACTGACACATGGGCCAAAAACACAAACACTCAGAGAGAGGAGAAGATAAGGAGTATGCAAGGGAAACTCAGAGGAGGTAAGAGAGAAAAAGAAATGAGATAGACCATGCAGTGGGAGAAATTAGACCATATTCTGGCTTCTTTACTGAAATGTTACTCAAAATGATTAAGTATGAGTGGAACGTGCACAAAAATCATAGCCATGACTGCACCCAAACTCCCCCAATGATGCAACGCAGAAATTGCTTCAGAAACCAGACGACTTGGAAAAAAAAACAAAAAACATGACGCCTGGGTTCACTTCATCCTGGTGCTCATAACCAAGACATTGCTCTTAGTTTTAGTTCCAGTCATTTTAAATGAGCTCATTTACACCTTGGATGAAAAGAAAATGTAGTTACCTGCCTGGTACGTCAGAAATCTGCAGCAGGAACCATTAAACTATTCAACAAATTGCCTATTTGCCCAAAGCACCTATTTCTAAGAACTGACAGGAGAAAAACCCTGCACTTGCTTTTTTCTCTTGAATCACCTGTCATCACCAGAAAGTATTAAGGTGACATGATATGGTTCTTTTTGTGGGAGATGACATCAGAACATTCAGACCTGAGCCTTTTGGAAAGTAGAAAAGGTGAAAAGAAGGCAACCAAAATTGGATTTTACATTGTTTAGAATATCAGAACAGCAGGGTGCTTTATGCAAACACACTGCATTTATTTGTAACTGAAAAACAGTAGAATAATAGTGTGAATTTGGGGCCCGAGCCTAACAGATAAAATCCTTCATGTCAGGAGAAAATGAATCATAATCTATTGCACTATGAAGCTACAATGATATGTTTTGACACATTGTATTTTTATTAAGAAAAAAAAATCAATATGATATTTTGATGAATACATTGCAATAAAACATTCAGATCTAAGCAGGACTATAGAATCTATTACTTGGTTACTATCTGGTCACATAGTCTTTGGCACACATAGAACACTTATTCTTCTGATAAAATTTAATTACTATGCTGACTTTGTGCCCTGGATTTCTTCAAATTCTCCTTGTGTTTCATATATCATGGGCAAATCAATTACCCTCTTAGTGACCAGAACAATCTAATTAGAACTTATGAAGAATAAGTTATTGTTATTTCAGTACATGTGATCCAAGTATTAGGCCATGGCAAAAAAAAATGAAAGAGAGGGCACAGACTGAGATTAGATCCCCTCTCCTCATAAACAAGAGTTAAGTGGGACACAGCCAGGAGTCAGATTTCCTTGTATTCTCTTCTCCGTCTCTTTTTCCACTTCTTTCCTCTGCAGCTAGCCAGTGTGTCTGGCCTCCTTCACCCTCCCCTGCACTCACTCTCTGCTTTCTCCTCCCCATTCTTCAGTTTTCAGAGTACAGAAATCATTGTTTGGACTTTACTTGATACTTCATCTTTTATTCTTCTCTCTCTCATGACTTGATTCCCCCTTTACTTTCTTACTGACATCTCCACTTTGATTTTCCATTTCATATAAAACATAAAAATCAAAGCAAAAGCTGAGAAACTACAGCCATCAACTAAAGCATTCTTACCTTCCAAATAACAGCTGGATGAGGATGAGAGGCCTTTTTTAGATTTACACCCCACCAATTTCAGGCATATCTCCAACATTTTCATTTGTTTTCTTTCCCTTCCTGCTCAAAATTTTTTTTTTTTTGTTCAAGTCAGATGTCTCCTAAATGTGTCCCCTCTACATGTGTCCAAGGTGAAGAAAAATTCAAACAAGGAAAATTTTGAGAGAAGGTGAAAAGAGCACAAAGTCAAAATATGTGATGAAAAATACTATCTTTCTTTTCCTCTTCTCCCTCCAGCTCCTGTAAATCCTCTTTATCTTCCCGCTCCTTTCCGACATAAAAAGTGGTGTCTGCTGTCCGGCAAAGTCTACCAACTTTCTTTTCTGAGAGTCTCCATGTTTTTTCCCTTCTTTGGCTTTTGGGCTTTGATTAGCTCCGCATTTGAAATACACAAACCAATCCAAAAGTGCGGGTCTAGTCCAGAAACTTGCTAGACTTAGAAATGTGTCAGTTGAGTGGGCAGTAGGACAGTCTGAGCGGTGCCATTCCTCTCTCCTCTCCACTGTTGAGTTTATATCTGAGGCACAGGAACTACTCGTGCTACAGCTGCCAACAAAGGGCCTCTTTCAGGCTCAGCCTGCTGCACTCAATGACATCAGCTGAGCCGTCCCACCTCCAGCAGCAAACACACAATGAGAGGAGAGACCGCTACCACACACACAAGCATTCACCAAGAAGAAAAGCACAAAAGCACCCAAACTTAATACTAACATATGAGATAAAAGCTCACAAGGTCTTAACTGTGCTTAAACTTTTGATCCAGTATGAATCTCTGATCTTCCGATGAAGTCATGAGATGATTACGAGAAGCTCCTCCTCCTACTTTTAACCCCCTTCCCCCTCACTGTCTTTCTGCCGCCCCCTTCTTCTTCTCAGCCATGCTCCCCCTCTCTCTTCAGCCTGAAATGTGTTTACAGGTTAAAGAAACACTTCTGGAAACAGGCCTAGGTTGCTAAAGACATAACTGAAACTCTGAATCATTGGCAGTGAACAGGGAGCAGAATATAACATTTACCAGACTTTTTTTGACTTCACACAAGGGAGAGAAGTAAACATTGTAATTTAAAAAAAATATATCAGAAACATGTCTGCATGCAGCAGTGGGGTTGGCCATACCTGGAATTAACAAAAAGCATTTGGCAGAAGAAAAGAGCTCTGGTGACACAATATAAACTTTATGTCTTCTGTCTTTTCTCAGCTGTTCCTAAATGTGAAGTCATTTGCAAGGGCCGTGCTTTATGGAGGCATCATCTTGTGCCGTCTACAGCCAAAGAGACAAGCTAGCCGATGCATGCATTGTGCTTTCTGAAAAGAAGCAAAGAACAACAACATCCGTTCTGGTAGGCGGCACCACAATTGATCCCTGAAGCCTGTGAAAAGGGGAGAGGTGCAGTCTCACCATTAGATTTCACACATTCTTAAAACCTGGACCTTTGAAGTAGGTTCTTTCATTTCACTGCCATCTGACAATTGTTTACATTACTCCGAACTATGTATTTCTTTGATTTCTCTGTATACATGTTTGACAGTCAAGTAGGTAATTTCATACTGGTGGGAGGTTGAGATGATGACAATACAAATGGCATGACAACAACAGCCTGTGCCTGGTCACTGGAATTTCTAATTAGACACCAAAATTGATGACTAAACATTTGTTTAAAAAAAATATGGCTTTTAATTGCCTTTAGCTTTAGTTATAAAAGCATAGATATGAAACAGCTACATATGTAGAGCAGAGTGTCCCCCAACAAGAGCAGAGTAAACATAAAAATAAAAAGCATAAAATATGAACATAAAAAATGCAATACAGTACAAATAATCAGCAATATATAGCTGCTTACTTGAAACAGAAAGTTGAATCAGAAAAAAATGAACATTTTCAAAAAGAACTAAGCATTTAAATATTAAACAAATATTTATCAGGACTATTACATTGCAAAATTAGAAATTGCTCTGAATTGGGAGGACATTATATTTGGAGAAGGTGCTCTCCAGATCAGAACATGATTGATAAAAACAGAGGAGCAACTCAGTCACAAACTATCCTAGAAAGTTCTTTACACATAGCTTTTGGCCACTGCTTAATTTCTGGTTGACCGCACTCTGAGACAAAACTGTTGATTCAAAGAAATTGGTTTGAAGGATGAATTCATATCACTGCAGATGATACGGTATCGCTTGGCCTGGCTAGTCTCTATAGGATCAATGCCAACAATCAGCAGACGTGTGTAGGAAAATGTGCATTATTTAACTCACCAGTGATTGAAAAGGTCAGAGGACATTTAATATATGGACTGGCCTTACTTTGTGTTTGCCTGGTTAGTGACCAGAGTGTTCTTTTCAGCATCTTTTTAGTTTTTTTAACAATATCATTCTTCTCCATGGCTGAGGCCTAGTGGCATTGTAAGTTATGACCTCAATGTTCTGACCATCCAGTCACATGTCATTAAGTTCTACATCATCACTGTACAATTGGCATTACAACTATTTTTGCTCCTCATGCACCACCCCAAAACATCCAATTAAGAAAAGTAGGCTTCCTTGGACCTGAGAAAGGCCCATTAAATTACCACAGACACACAATGTTGTGGAAATGAGAGGATGAAGGGAAGAGGAGCGAGGCTATAAAAGCTGAGGAAAGAGGAAAAAGGTTGCAGATGGAGAAACATGAAGCACATTGTTTGGAGGTGAGCTCATAGTTGTATCACTCGTTCACATTTTATAATCTGAGCCGAGTATGTTAACAGTTAGCTGACGTACATCCACCCACGGGATAATTTTTTGGCTCTTTACCTCCATGTACCCCCCCACCCCATCCTTTTCTGTTTCCATTCTCCAAATCTTCTAGCAGAGAGACCAGGTTGTATCCTAGAATTCTCAACAGAGAACTATGATACTATTCAAACTATACTGGTGTTAAATAGAATGTTGACATAAATACATATCAGTTATGAAATGGGACTGCTTTTGTGCCAGAAAGCTCTGGCTAAGAATCAATCATTACCGTACTAGTGACAAAGCAATGAAGGTATAAATTTGCTATTACCTTGTATGCTTAGTTAATACATGGTCGTGGAAACACTCATAACAGGGAATAAGGAAATGGCAAGAGAATATTGCCCGTGTGGGTTTCTGAGAGCCGAATCACTTCTGTCCTACTCACTCCATGCATGAGGGGACACACACATAAACATAATCACACGGTTTGACAATGTTAGAAATGTGAGCCAACCAAACACAAATAATTTTGTCCTTCAAAGCAATGAGCCAAGAGTTATTACACTTAATTACAGAGAGCAAAAAATGAAGGGAGATGAGGAGAGAGAGACAAAGACATGTTAGTTTTAATAGATATTCTGCACAGCAGATGCACATGCACAACAATAACAGTCACGTCCACTTAAATATCAGTCAATTAAGAACCAGCATCCATGAATCTTTCATGCGGATTTATGTATATGCGTGTTCATGTATCTGTTTACTCAGGACTCTGGAGAATGCAGCCAGAGTGTCTAAGGCACGCAGACCAACAGATGAGGTTAAGGGGTTTAGGGTTCCACCTTACTCTCCACTCAATGACCACAGTCCCCAGGGAGGACAGACACTTAAGAACAAAACAGTGGCTGATCTAGTTCAAGGTTAAATGTGCTCTAGTGTCAAAATCTGTGGTGGTTCTTCAGTAAGAAATGTGGACAACAGCAAAACATGGAAACAGATTGAAAAATTTTCTGCTCTCCAGAAATCAATATACACAGAGGAATATACAAATGACTTTCATTATGTTGATTTTTCTCTGCGCTTGTGAAAAGCTATTTTTCCTAGAGGTCATTGATCAGGAGTTGACATTTATTTTGTATGCATGCTCACATACAAAATCTATTCCTCTGCTTACTGAGCCAAGTCTCTCTCATTTGAGGTGACCCATTAACAGTTTATTGTCAGCTTGGTTTACAGACAATCTCCAGCACAGATGGGATGTGCTGACTTGCTAGCACATAAACCTGAGACTGAGGGAGTTAAACCCAGCCAACCTGTTGGAGCCAGTTAACCGTGATGACAGACACAAAATAGAACAACACAAACCAGGTGACTAAGCAGAACCTTTGCTCATTTCTCAACAAGCAAGACTGTGAAAGGCCCAGACAGAACAATATAGTGCCAAAAATATGCAAGCCTGTTGAGAACTGAACTGTAAGGATGTTAGCCCAGAGTTAAAATTTCACATTATACAGACAGACAGGTCTGATGCACACAAGTATTCATCACTTGTCAGGGATCTAATGCTGTACTAGTTATCAGTGATGAAAAGGTCTGAGAAAATTAATGGCACAAAAGGGGGGCCAATTTCTGAGGCTCACTCAGAAATAAAACCTGTAAGTTCTAATATGGAGACAGAAAGGAGTTAATACAGTTGTTTTAGAACTCTGATAAACTACTCAATTTGACACAGACTGCAGGCATACAGGCAGCATCTTTTTATATTCCATTGTTTTACGAGTGTGTGGACTAGGAGAGCCAAACTTTTTCATGACGGAAAAGCAAAGAAAGAAAGAAAAACTATGTGTGTTCCTATATGAGAGAGAGATTTGCAATACTCCAAATGAAATGAAAGACCCAGTTTAAGATTTTACTATTGTTTCTGACTTGATTTAGTAATTGAACAGCCTAAAAAAATGGCACTGAGGAGATGACAAAGGAAACAGCATTATTAGTTTACAGACATGTCAGAAGTGTCAGAGACATTATCTGGATGCCTGGAGAAAGACCCCATTTGTCTGTATGCCCATTGGGGTAAAAACAGAAACAGATACAAAGGGGAGTGACTCCAGCTACAAGTCTCTCGGCTTGCAGCACTGGAGCTGCTTGGGCTCCTCTTTGAGTCTAAGTGGATCCAGATGCAGCAAGCATAGCATGCACCCTCTTATAGCGCTATTAAGATGAGTGCAACACAACAAAAAAACAAAGAGACAGGACAGTATAACAGTGCTGTATGAACTGGACTAGTCAGGAAAAATATAATCGCTCCGGAGAGCAATATAATAGGACAGAAAAAACATAACCGAGGTGGAATTTTGCTTTATAGCATATGGTTAAAAACAGAGAGCGCCAAGTTTTGGAGAGCAAAAGAACATCAGTTAAAGAAGGCGCATGTCAAATCATGGCCCCTTGGACATTTATCCTATTCCCCGCAGGGGGTTAGATGCTTTTAGAATAATAGGCTCCATAAATGGTTGAAATTTTTACAAAAACAGAGCTGGCATCCAAGTTAGCAGGTTGTCCACTGTGCAGAGACATCAACATCTGCTGTCTGTCTGCAGCTTAGTCTGTCTGCTTGGATATGGAGCAAGAAACAAGGGGTGTTTTTCCCCCCCTCTATGCATGCATGTGTGTGTGTGTGTATATGTGTGTGTGGACCCAGGTGGCGCAGAGCTCCCACACTGCATTCCTAACCCATCTTGGAGGTTCTCGACATGCATGTGAGTATTGTTATACTGTATGTTTATGTGTGTGTACGGTGGAGGGGTTGCCAGCAAACACAAGAAAAAGAAGTGGTTATGCTGGTGGCCTCTTACTGTGGCGCCTCAAACTATATGTAACATAACAAATACCTGCCCCATGACTGGAGGAGTATGGCCACATAGTTATAATTAAAGCAAAGTGATGAAATTTTGAGCAATGTATCACTGTTTGAAAACAGAGAAACTAAAGTTACGATTTCACAACGTATTTAGTTGCAGAAGCTGAAATAAATCAAAAACAAAAACAGGGTAAAAGTCACTAACTAAATGAGAAACCAGCATGCTTATACATTTGATTGTTCCTTTCAAATCTATATCTGTATGAGAGGAAACATTTTTCCAAGATTATGTATGCTTTAGTGATATTGTTCTTTTATTGGCAGTTAAGATCAAATTAACTCCATTATGATTAGCTGATCAAGTGTCAGTTTTAGTAGTTTTATTTTTGTCATGCACAACAAGCGTATTGTTTTGAGAACACAGACCATAAAGCAGCTTGAGAGCAAAACCATATCTACTCAAAATGCTTTTATGCTTACACTGCCAGATGTTTATGTTATGTTTGTCATTTTAAACTGTGACTTTATTGAGTGATCCATTGTCTGTCTGCTGATTTTCATTGATTCAGCCTGTTGCTCAATTGGGCCATTGTTTTCCATGTCTATAAAAATGTTCTATGTTATGTAAAATACACTAAATGAAAAATATGAGAACAAGACACAAACATAAAGAGAGAAAATGACAAAGAGGAAACAAGGGGAAGGGTAGAAAAGAGAAGAAAGAAGGAGGTGGGGAGGGGGATTACACCAGTTTTTTGAGAGAGGAATGCACAAGAGGTCACATTCTTCACTCCACTGCTGTGGCTTGCTCTACGTTCAACTCACTCTCCTTTTTTCTGTGCAAAATAGGCAATATTACACAATACACCTTCTTTACAATAGATCAAATACATGATGCACTAGAAAGTAAGAGGTCACAGGCCACAAATCCATCAGTGATACAGTAACACTGATCAGATAACACTTCAACAGTCCCTTATGACAAATGGCATTTTGAAATAGCTGTATTAATATGTAGCAGCTTTTGGTCCTGGTATTATTATGACACTAGCTCACTGCCATTAGCATAGTTTGACATTAACAAACGGCTAAGAGTAACACATGAGCTTCTTGTATGAGAAATTTAAATGTCCATAGCAAAAAAGGGCTTGTTAACTATTTCTATTGATTAATGCCTTCAGAAACAGTGCACAATCCATGCTTTCGTGCATCCTTCTACAATGTTCTCAATCAAGACAAGGTGACAAATTAGTCACATTTGACCAAATTATTGTTTTGCACAATTTTACATCCATTGTCTCAATATTAAGTCTCACTATGAAGACAGGACTAAAAAATTGAACCATAGATGGATTCTTCACAACACTGATCACTATGGATGAAATGTGTAGTTTTTTGCGAGGTGCTTATAATCCATGTCCTTTTTCAAACTACATGAAGTAGATCGTGACTGCCAGGTGTGTCCTGAAAACAAGTCCCCTTAGATATTGATGAATAATTAGAAATTAAGGGTTCGTGTGAGGTATGGACCAACTCGACTTCTTTGATTTATAAACACAGGTGTTTTGGCTGGTCATCAGCAATCATGGTGATAAAGCAGACTTCTTACCAAGTGGTTGAGGCTTAATTAAAGGAGAGAACACTTGATAATCAACAAGGCATTATACAGCAAGGCACAAATGTGTCTCAAAAAGAAACAAATGCTTTCCGACACAGAATGAATATATCAACATTAATTCCTGAATCAGGAACGAATATTTAGAGTCCACCGGGGTAGGAAACAAATCAGTTAAGAGAGAAGTCCTTTCAGTTCATGAACAAAGGTTACGTTGTGTGTCCATCTTCTAGTTTGGACACATTGATGGCAAAGGACAAGCCACCAGCGGTCTAACAGCTGCCCTGAATGAGCATTACTATGAGGCGCCTGATTTGTGGATAAGGATGTGTGCATACACAAGCATGCCTTAACTCTTGCACACATGCACACACAAATACAGACCCCTTCCTTCCATCTTCAGGACCCACAGGGATCATGGGAGGATATTTGGTGTCTAGACTGTATAGATTCCACAGGTTCCAGCCAAGAAAGAGCCCGTTAAAGCCAGTTCCTGCATACACAATGAATGTAGATGCTGCAGGAAATGCACACAAGCACGCACACACAGGTCAGACTGCTTATTTCTGCCTCAAATACAACAATATAAGTTTCACAGTCCATCAAATAACCTTTTCATAGTAACTTGAGACACTTTAACATACCACAGTTAAAAGTATGCAAGATTTTAAGATACAGAAAATCTTAAAATCTTAAAATCAGAAAGATTTTTTTATTTTTACAAGTAAAATCTATTTATTTCTATAAATCTGAATCATGCATTTTAAGGTTAGCATTAATCTAATAATTTCATGACATTAAATTATGATGTGCAATTCAAATTATTCAATCTGAATAATCCCATTTACATTAAGATTTTTTTTCATGACAGACCAAGAAGAGGTAAAATATTCTTCTTAGTCTTATACTCAGTCCTGGTTGAGTAAAGACTTCATATTCAAATTATTAGCCTTTCCTTCAATATTTTCCATGCACACAGGTCAATATATTAAATCATGTATCCAGAAGTCCAAAAACATGCAGAGGTTAACTGAACACACTAAATTGCTTAGTGAATGGTTGTTTTTCTCAGTATGCTGCCCCTGACTGGCAGCCTGACCATGGTCTTTCACCATGTGTCAGCTGGGATTGGCTCCAGCAACCTGCAACCCAGAATGTGTGTGAGTAATACTGTGTTTTCCTGTTTTGTGCCCTGTTCACTTTGCTCCAGCACCCTATGACCCTGAATACAAAATCTGCTAATAATCTGCTAATGTCATCTTCCTTTATACCCACATTATACTGTGCCTTGAATGTACTTTAAGCTTCACCAGGCTAGGGAACAATTGTGGGGGTAAAGCATCAGTAACAAGAAAAGTCCTGTAGTGCCCATACTGAAATCTATCCAAGCAAGAAGCAACATGCCAAAGGTTCCTACATTTTCTGCAACCCTACTCATCTACCTGTTGATGATAGGTAGACTTTTTGTTGTGTGTAACTAAACGTTGCCAGCAGTTAAAATCAATCAATAGCTGATCACTTTTTAAAAGTGCAATCTGCTCAAACCCTGCACTATTTTCTAGAAATAAAAAAATTGTTTCAGAGGGTTTATTATATAATCTACTTTCTTTAAAGACCTGGAATGATGGGGCCTTCCTGTATGGTTTGTGTTTGATGTTGGTAAACTTAGTGTATTGAGTATTATTTTTCAACAAAAAATCATAGCATGAATCCTGATAAAACCTACATATGAATTCATAAAGGTAGCCACCAGGGGGCAAATTTTCTTCCTTTTTATATAATAAACAAATATCTGAAGTCTGATGTTTATGAGAGCCTTAAAAAGAAAACATCTTTCATTCACAGCGTACAATCGTTTTTGCTATTTATAGTTCCGCCTTTCTTTCTCGGAGAATGGCAGGAAAACAATTGAAAGACATGAATCCTTTCAACAATGAACAACGATGGATACTGACAAGCTCGTAAATAAAAGCGAAGCTTATACTGACTCGTATTACAATAAATTTTAATTTTTAAAGGTTAAACATATTTTGGGCTTCACTATTCAACATGGTGCCACTGTTGCGGCGATAATATAGTGATAAAACATATAGATATGTAGTAACCAATATTAAAACTGTAAAATTATGTCAAATAAAATAATAATAATTTTATACACAAATAAAAATTTGCACTAGAAAGAAATGTTTAAGTAAATTCAAATTATGTGTCGACATTATGTTTTTAAACAGACCAGGTAATTTTTATTACCAAGCATTTTATAATCTGATCCATAATCTGCTGAGTTAATCCATATAGAAGAAAAAGCTCCGCTCTTTAGCAGTCTTTCCAGAAATTAATTTCCCTACTTAGTCCTTACAATATGTACTAGCTAGCCAGTGAGATCATACCTCCCTTCTACAATGCACAGGGTGCCAAGAGCAGAGACAGGTCTTTGCTTGCCCTTCACAGCCTCTTGTCTCTCTCCCAGGCAGCTGCATGCAGAGGTCTGAACCTGCCTGTGGAGAAGCAGCATGGCATACACTAGCCAAGTGTTAACTAGTTGAGGCTCACCAGGAAGTTAAAAAACATGTCAATGTAAAATCATGTGTTGATATTGCCCTCCTCTTTGACTATGACTCACATCCCCTCTCATGCTCTACACTGCTCATCAGGAAGGGAACACAAATACACCCCATGTCACTGACCCTTGCCATATTTGATCCATTTACCGGCAAAGCCTTTTATAGTGTTTTTCTGACCTTCCCTGTCCTGTCCTCCTCTGTGTTATGCAAGACTTAGATTCAGTGGAAAGTACTCCTGCCAAGACAATCACAGCCCTAACAGACACATTTGGTAAACTTATCAGTTTAGCTAAATGCATGACATACAGTACATCTGTTTCAATAGCATGTGATCATTTTAAAGGGCTAAAACAGTTCAACTTTATCTGTCAACTGTTCAGATAATTCGTTTCTGAACAGAAGCTAGTTTAACCAAAATGTTGCTTTGCACTGATTATATGGTGCTTTGTGCTTACCACACCAGTTCTTTCCACTTATGCTAAAACTTTCTTGGTTTTGTTTTTCATTGTGATTGCTCCCTACTTAACGCAGGCATGAATGCATAGGAAAAATATCTCCCATGTCAAATGAAATACACAGCAAAGAATGCTCCTTCTGGTAACCTGGTTATATTGTGCGTTTTGCTATTCTGGTTCATAAATTTAGGAGACCACCACAAATATTTTTATGAGCCAAAACTAGTTAATAACAAACCACTCACAATAATAAGGAGAAGTGATGTACATAATGATTTCACTGCAGGTTTGGTCTGAGGCTACAAAATTTATTTTCTGTGCACTACCATGCAATAAAAATGGCACATAATAGAGGATTAAAAGGGCTTAAAGATATGCTGCTTTATTTGGCAAATTGAAGATACTAAAGTCTGGAAAGTCTAAGAAATTAATTACCAACGCGTGGCACGATGCGAGGATTCAAGGAGTACAGTGTGAGGATGAAGTTCTGAGAGTCACACATTTACAATTAATGTCAGATTTGCAGTTATATGTCTACCCACTAAACTTTTCATTGCTTTTTCATGCTTTTTGGATAAAAACAAAAAAATAAACCAACTTATCGAGTGGTCAGTTCTCACTGGTCAGAGGGATTTATCATAAAGAAAAAGACTACATCCATTATCAACATATTCTCAAAAATGTTTTTAGAATAGATATTACAAAATAATATTCTTACAGCTCTATTGAGACATACTTTTCAGTGGTTGTATGATTAAGATCTGACTCCAATACTCCAACACAGGTGTACCTCTATAATCAAGCACAAGCTAGATCAGCCATTTACCAACCAAAGGAACAAAAGGACAGTTAAAAAATGATGGGCAACAGTGCTGAATGAAAAGATTGGCCCAGTGTGCATGGAAAAGATTTCTCAAGCACAGGTAAAAATACAAAATACGCATTTCATTTATAACACAAAAGGCACACTGTGTTACAGGACAATTCAAAGCCAGTGGCAGCCTAAAATCAATTTCTGCAATGGACTAATCCAATACAAAACTTTTCATTAAAAGTGAATCTTGCACCATTTTTGACTGTTCTGTGCACCCCGTCTCACTCAAGACAGAGTTCATGAAAATATAAAGGACTGGACATTACTGAATAGACCTGCCACTATTCATTTAGAAATCTCTCACTGCTCTACTAATCATTTAGAAATCTCTAGAAAATGTAAAGTGTAACACATACTTAACAAATTACCAATTTATTTTTTATTACTATGCTTTTTAGATTCAACTGCATATGTACAGTTGCTTCCTAGTTGCAGACATTCCATCTTAAATTAGATATTTGGTAAAGTATAAAGACAATACATTACAATAAATGCACCAGTAAACAACACAGCTACGGAGTCAGAAAAACCTTACTGTTTTGTAATATTGACAGTAATTCAGTTGCTCATTAGTTTGCAATGCCTAAGATAACAAGTCAACTAATATAACACCCCAGCAAATGCAGTTTAAAGCACATTATATACTACATTATAGTCTGCCTTGCTAGGAGCCATTAGTCATGAGTTGCTCCATACTATTAAAAAAGGAGTAACACTTTGTAACAGTGAAGTGACAAAGGGTAACAAAAAAAAACCAAGCAACAGACCAAGAAAAAGATTCATCAAATCATCTTCAGGGTTACCATGTGTCACACTTGAAAGAATGAATTCATAAGAATATACCTTCAAAAGCACAGTGCAGGCTGAGTAACGAACTGTTAAAATGTATTAATGCGTGCTTTTAAGTAAAGACTTTCTCTGGTTATGCAATTGCAAATCTGTTGTTCAGCCAGCAAGCTGCATATGCGATGATGCAACCACTGTTGTGGTGATACTGTTTGTACACTCTTACACTTTCTATGCACACATTAATGTTATCATCCACATACTAGTTATTAGTCAGCTTTAAAAAGTTAAATGTCAGTACACAGTATGTAATTCACTTGAAAAGTAATAGATTGCAGGAAGCACAAGTCAGATGTGTGTAATGGATAGACATGATCCCCGACAATTTTATAACAAACCAAACTGATCAGTGTTCCAGTGTGTCAACAAATTTTAACCTAATGGAATTTGTTCTTACCGTGCACAGTAAACACATTACAGGGCTGGGTCCCATGGCGTGAAGATTCTCTCTTCCCACCTTTGATGAAGGCCGGCAGACTGGGTCTCCTCTGGTCCCCTACAAACTTCCCCGGCTGCTGCCCCATAAGGGCAGAGTGCCAGGCCGCAGCCGGGACTCTCCAAGCTGGATTAAATGGTTCACTGTCCAATAGCTGGCCCCCCAGGCAGGGAGGGGAGCCCCTTTCCCCAACTCAGCCTGTCCTCTTGAGGAGTATGAGTAATGCAGGTCACCTATGCAGATCCTTATTACTCCAGTATGTCTATGTTTCTCATGCATCAATGGAGCTGGGGTGCTTCATAAGTCAAATTAAGATATTGTGAGGGTATCTAGAAAAACAAAAAAACATAAAAGAAATTACAAAAAAATAACAGCAAAGATGCACTCAAATGCTTGTTGAATGTTTAACTGTTAAACAAGGGCACATTGCAACAGACTTCATGACTAAGCTAAGTGAATAAGTCACATAGGTTCCTGTGCCAAATAACTGTCTCCATGCAAAACTTGTAAAATGTATAACTTTATCTTAATTTTATATAACAATGTGGCCAGTACAATATTATACCGCATTCTTACAATTGTGTACAAGATGAAGAAACCACTAAACTGTGAGTGTTTCAAAACGTACAGAAAACACTTGCTAAACAAAGCAACTTGCGCAAACCTGAGATTAAAAATTCTAAATGATTATTTTGACTCACAATGTTTGGACACACTTTCTCATTTAATTAAATGAGAAAGTGTGTCCAAACTTTTGACTTGCAGTGTATACTTATGTCAGAATAATTTCAAATTAGGCTGCTTAAATGACAAGTTAATGATGATGAACTGCATCAGATGAGAAGTTAAGATGGTTGGAAAATACATCATTGCATTAAAAACAACTGAGAAAATAAGATCAGCAAACGGCACCAGAGTGATAACTATTGTTGGCCTTAACCCCATTGTCCCTTGGCAACTTGCTTTATTACAAAAGCAATGTCAAATAACATTAAGTCTCAACAGTGATGTGCATACTCATCAAAGAAAAAAAAAAGCCTTTTAAACACATTTTAAACATGTGCTTTCGTTACAAACTGCTTGAGTAAATATAACTGTGAGCAAAAACTTACATGTCCAAGGAAACGTTTATATTGATGGCTAGCTGGCGACCTCAAGCTAATGTTGAAGGTAGCCATGGAGGCTAACTAACGTTAGCTGGTGCTGAGAAGCGCCAGACCCTTAAATGCACCTCGAGTAGTCAACAGTTGGCTCTTGCTGGGAACACGCTGGTCCTAAAAGTCGGACAACAAGTGTACTTTAATGCCTCACGGGAACATTTCCGGTCAACGCTTTGGGACACTTTTGCAGGCAGGCTTTCCAGAGCCACACAAATGAGTTTGTTTCAAACTTCCGTGTCCACTCTCCTCGTCTTGCGGAGCTTCTTCCCCTGTGGTACCCGGACTGAAGGCACTTCAATCAAGGAGGCGAAGAGAAATCGAGGAAACTCCGCCGGCGACAACCCGACGTCCCTTCCTGCACGCCCTCTCCTCTGTTTACACTCGCCGAGCTCTTCGTTGCCGACCCCTCGGTCCGCGTACTTATTCATTGCTCTCACGTGAAAGTCTGAGTAATAAACTTTGGCCGAGCAGTAGTTGTGTGGCTGGGGCCGCCATACTTCATACGCAAGGTGGTTTACAGAAATATGTGGGTGGGGCGACGTGTGACGTAACCTGCGTGCGTGGGCTAGTACACCGGACCCGTGTGTCGTGGAAAGGTTTTATTATTATTTATGAGCGTACTCCACTACACTTACCAAAGTATCCTTCATGAACTTAAAATATTATTATCATCGCCACATTTCAATCAATTTTTATCTAAGTTTTGTAACTGTAATAATTAGAGGAGAATAATACAGTGTACTATTAGTTTGACTTCTGTTCTCCTTTGGTGTTCACACACAGAATGATTTCCTCCCCACAATATGTATATCATTACTAAGATGAGCCAAAAATTAGTTGTACTCAGTTTATTCATGATTTTAACCTCAGACATAGAGTTTATGTATGTGTCAGTGTTGTTTATATCTGTAAATCTGCACTGCATAACTCAAAAAAGTCCAGGTTTTCTGGGGATGTAGATTATGGCCCAAGGAAGAAAGAATTTGGCAATGATTCACATTTAGTTTTAAACAATTGCTAACATTGCCAGAGTTGTGCATTCTTTTCTATTTTTATTGCTGATGGGAAACATTTTGCTCAGAATTCATTAACATAAAAAAATATTACATGACAGACCAACTGAGAATTACTGAAAACTGTAGAAAATTTATTGGATATGACAATTTTTTTATGTCCACACATTCAAAAGTGTTCCACTTTATTTGTGTAAAATGTAAGAAAGCTGCTGAAGTAATATTTAAATACCGCAGTATTGCAGTATTCACAAGAAAGTTGATCAATCCTTTAAATCAATGCTTGGATCGGTCTCGCTCCTGTGGTGATAGTTTGGACTCCTGCTCTCTAACCTTCCTGTTCCAACAGCTTCTGTTGTGTCAACATTACAATCTCCTCCATCACTTCTGGTTTTAAGATGTCTTTCACCTGCAGAAAGCATAAATTGGAGAACTGTGGGTCAGGTACACCACAGACACGGCTTCATCAGCTAAATGTTACCTAAAAGCAAATAATATATAATGCACATTTATTCTCAAATATACAGTATGAATGCATTATTTCTCTTAACACATGTATTATCAATAGAAACATTTATATGTATGTATATGTCTTCAACATAACTGTATTATCACACAATAGTAATAGTAGAAGAGATGGAATACTGGTGTTATATTAAGCACAAAATCAATAATGACTGTTGTTCAGTATTAGAACAGTCTCAGACAAGATCACTTATTTTCCACCACTGTGTACTTCCACATGGTACAATACATCATAGCCAAGTTAGGTAATAGTATTTGCAATATCTTTCCAATGCTATTACTTTCTTTAGGTTTGGAGGTAGATGATGTAATACAAGAACAACTGTAAGCTGCTACAAACTGAAATAAGTGACTTATTACATAGCTTCATACCTGGTGCTGAATTGAAGATTCATAGCAATAGAGAACACTGGTGTCATACAAAAGGACCTTGTGTGCAGCCAACGCTAGTAGACAGTTTCTCAAGCGTGAAATCACCTCTCGATCTGACAGGCTAACAGGCTGCATAGAGAGAGGAAAGAGAGGCAGAACAAATATGATAAGAATGTACTAAGAAATACACAGGCACCGTAAATTCAAATTGATACACACCATTAAGTGATTTACCATTATAGTGGAAGTACCATATGCTTCACAAACAAATTGTGGACGTCAATACAGTTAATGATTAGAATTTTCCCACCTTGAAATTAGAGCATTACTACATAGTTAACAGATAAAATAACAAGTGTAACTATAACATTTCTGTTTTGTGCACCTTTTACTTGCCTCCAAACTAGTGTAGAAGCCCCCTGCCTCCTCTTCCTGGTTACTTGGTGTGGCATACAACCACACAAAACCATTATTCCCGAGGATGATGGATGCCCCACACGGCAGGTTGTGGAAATGTGTTTTCTGTCTCTTGATTAGAGAAGGCGAAAGTTGAACTAACACTCCTTGCCCCAACTGTACAGAGAAAACAGAAACAACATATTAAGGCAAATTGACATTAAAACAAACAAACAAAAAAAGATTTATTTTTGTTTATAATACAGTTTCAAATTTTTTAGCCATTGTGATCCATATAATCAGTGACTCAATTATTAATTTGTAGTAAGGTTTGATGTTCTGATTTATTAGTGTGTTCTCAAAAATGTATTTGTGACTGAAACAAAACAGTAAGTCTTACGGAAGCATCATTTGGGTGTGAGCACATATTGTGTAAATTGCATTAACTTACTTTTCCATACTTTAAACTACGGGTGTGAAGAGAAAGGGCTCCGTCTGAGAACACAGACTGCACCTCTGCCTAAAAGCAACAGACAAAAACAACAAAGACATGACGAATAAAAATAGGGAAGATGGATCAGCTATTTAAATGTCAGAAAAAACATTAGTTACACTGATGAGGTCGCCCTCCTGAAGGTATTCTCTCATGGTGAGCTCATCTTCTGCTGATCTTCTCCTCTGAAGGAGAAAATCAAATGGAATATTTGATCAGTAAATATTAGTTAGTGTTCAATAACTACAGTTTCTCCCAGAGAATAACATTTTCTAGCAAACATACCAGCTCTCCTCCAGGTAGATTAACAGAGGACAACAAGAGCACAGAGTCCAGTCTGGAGTTGGTCTCCACCTTCCAGCGTTTCTGGTGCACCTATACACATCAACATAGAAAAAGCAAAGTCTTATTAATCAAACCGACATATCAGAAATATCCAACATTATGTAGGAGAAGACACAGGGGGAGTGCCTTACCTCTGTAATCCTCCCAACCACCACATCTCCAACCTCGCCGTTGAACCTGAATGCAATAAAATTCAACACAAAACAATTACTTTAATTCTGCAAAAGCAGCAATAATGATATTCTGGCCCACAGGCCTTGAGTTTGAGACCTCTGCTCTACTGCATCCTGCGGACAGATTGCATTAACCAGATTTGAATGGAGTCTCAATCACCTACCTGGTTTTAAGTGGTCTGACACAGATTAGTTTGTCTACTCTCTGCACCTCTCCAGCAACTGAAGCCGTCAGCTTGTCTTCAGCAACATAGGTACCATGTCCTCTGGATGTAAACAACAATGACGTTAACGTAACGTAACGTAATTACATGTAATAACAATGTTCCTGACTGATGTAACTAAACAAATATGTCATATGGAAATGGTGGATTAAGAATGAACTGCAGATTGTGCACAAAGACAACATGGTCCCGCTTTTTTAAAGGAGTGATTGTTCTGTTCCCATTACAAGCTAACAAGACAAGACACTGAATATCAGCCTGAAAGTGGGAGATTTACATGAATCGTCATTAATGGATTTTTTCCAATAAATCAGTAATATAAAGGCAGGAGTACTTTGGTTGAGAGACAAAATAAATATCATTCACTTTGAGTACATTCCATTGACAATAACCACAGAGAGAGCAAACCATCGACCTCACAATCAACGATAAACCATCCAGCACGTACCTCATAAAACCGGTGTCTGAAGTGATAACATCACCGGGGACAACCAGGTCCTTTCGTTCAACGGCAGAAAGTGACACTGGTTTTCGGATAGTTGGCAGTCTCATGTCAGCCGCCATGTTTCACACTTTTGACTCGTCTTCTTCTTCGAGCCTATCTGGTAGTTTTCCAACAAGGATAAGTACTTTACCGCCACCTACTGAAACATCACTTTCAATGTTGTAGCTTTCGACCACCTGTCGTCATAAAAATGGGAAAACAAATATATTAGAAATGTGGGGCTGGCTTACTGGGCTTCTCTGAGAAGTCAGAAATTAATCAAGCATAACATTCAACCATTAATACTAATATTTCTGCTCAGGAATGCAAGTAAATAACTCAAATTCGACACCTTAACCAAGAAATAATAATGTGCTTTACAATTTCTTTCTGTTTTTTGTAAAAGAGTAGATTTGCAAATTCATGAATAACAATAATAATTATATTTTAGCATTAAAAATATAATTTTTGTTAAAGGGGCTTCTACATAGACGTGTATTAATTATTAATAACTAATACCAAATAACTAATAATAATTACAAATGCTATTCAGTTAGGCATAAACCTATATACTGTATATATACACATATATATAATATTATGAACTACGAGTATTGGCATTCATATGTGTGATCATTTATATGCTCTGATTCTAAAGCTGTAAGCAATACTGAGCATCGTGTTGTGGGTTGCACTCACCAGGTGGAGGTCAACTCAAAAATATGAACAGAAACCTCCCCTTGCCTACCTATAATTTGGGTTACAGTGGCTACTGTGGAAGGGAATTTCATTTGCCTTTGCCTTTCATTTTCAACTGGGACATTTTTCATTATAAGTTTTAGTGCATGTTCAAGCCCTTAAAATTGTATTACATTGAATAGTATTGAATTTTCCACTTCAAATACAGAGGTTTTATTAACTGGAAATGAAATGGAGGCAGAGTGATTTTTTTCAGTAAGAGAGCTCATCATATTGTAATGGTAAAAACAAAAAGAAATATTGTAGAGTTTGAAGACATTTTACTTTTGCACCACCAGGTGTCAGCGTCGAGCCACGTTGGATTCAGTGCAACCGAGGTTTCGCATAACGGAGAGATGACGTCGGATGTCAACACCACGCAAACTTCTCCGCTGTGGCCAATCAGCGTTGAGTTTAACAGACTCTTGTAAAGATGGCGACGACGGGGCTTAGTGGAGTTTTAACTTGACACTGCTCTCACCGTACACTGCTGTTCAAGCGCTGTTCGGGACTGAATCGGCAGCGGGACCGGACGTTAGTCGACTCGCTCGGTGCTGCGTGGTGTCACCGCGGGGCTGTTAGCTGTCGTGTACGGTATCGCCGCTGCACTTGCCTGGGTCAGCTTATTAGCTTCAAGTTGATAAGCCAGCAGCGCTAGCTCGGGGCTAGCTGTTGTACCTCCGTCGGCTGCTTGGATCTGTCTCTGAGGCATCCATGGATTGATAGCCTGGCCAGAGTAATCGCTGGACTGTCTGTATCTATTCAGTTTTATTTTACACCGAAAGAGCCACAAATGAGTCGCTCGGATTAAAAATAGTTTACAGGAGGATTAAGGGGCACCGACCGTCTGGCATTGCGACACTGTTGTGGCAGTGTCGAGTTTGCCGTCATGTATTTTCTCACCGGTTGGCCCCGGAGGCTGCTTTGTCCGCTGAGGAGTGAAGAGGAGCCCTTCTACATCCAGCCCAGCTCCCAGAAGTTTTACTTCGCCGTGTTGTCAGAGACGCAGCTCAGCGTCTGGTTCAGTCGGGTAAGTAAAGAGGAACCCGGCTGCAGCGTCGCTCAGCTCAGCTGTCCTCACAAAACAACCCAAGCAGCACCGCTTTCGTAGAGCATGGTTCTTTAAACCCGCTTCACACACACAATTAAATACTACCAATGTTTTTATTTTCAAACGTTCATCATCGCTGTTGGCAATCTGACTGACTGCCACTCACGGCAGTGTCTTGGCGAGCGGTGCCACGCACACACTCACACACCGTGTACACAGGTGACACAGGCATCGCAACAGGTGGACAATATCCGTATACGCATGCCAGTATATGAAGAGTTGAGTATCGGTGTGCATTTCTGCACTTTGCCAAATCTAATCATGTTGAAGTTGGCTCCCACAGGTGGAATAAAGGATTGACCTGCTTGACACTTATTTGTTCCAGAGTGGCAATCAGTTAGAGTGAAATAATAGTCTTTCTGTAATATTTCGACGCATTTGCATAGAGATACCTGGCAGTAGTTTTTGTATCACTGTAGTGTAGGTTGTATTCTTGCGGATGAACTGGAAGTCAAGGTAAAAGATTCTCACACTGACTGCAAGAATGACTATCGATATTAAAAGTTGCCCCTTTCATTAATTACGTTCACTCAACACTAGAGCTGCAACTAATGCCTGTTTTTATAATTGATTTATCAGTCGATTATTTTCTCAAATAATTGATTTCTTGTTTGGTCCACGAAATGACAGAAAATGTGAATTGGTGTTTTCCAAACCTGGAAATAATGATCTCAATTGTCTACTTTTGCTCGCAAACCAAAATGATTCAGTTTATTCGTTATATAGAGCAAAGAAACCAGGAATATTCACATTTAAGAAGCTGAAAAATCAGAAAGCCTGTTTTAATTATTAAAAACACCCGGACCAATTAATCTATCATTGATAACTTATTTAGTAGTCAATTGATAATTAATTAATTGAATAATCATTGCAGCCTTAATCAACACTCCACTGTGACAAGTGTGGTGTCTACCAGCCCAGCATTCAGGTGTGGTGGGCCCACATGGCAGGGGGATGAGGTCATTCAAAGGTTACTGTCCTGTGCTCTTGCCATTGTTACTGCAGTTGGTGTTTTCAATCTGCTTAACACGCACAAAAAAATACATTTTAATATCAGACTTTTGGCATAAATGTTGTCCTCTTGTTTATTGCAAGGCGAGACGATAAACACAGAGCACACGAGTGTTTTAGCAGTCCATGAATATTTATCTTGACGTGTTGGCAATCACCACCAGACTCATACACAAAGGGTTCGGTAGCTTTTCATCCTCATGGACGTGGTAAATGAATTTCACCTGATGAATGCTTTCTGTCTGACAGAGGGCAGTTTCCTCATTTGGAGGAAGAGTAAACTGATCATTTCCCAATGGCATTTAAAACCTGTGCTCACTGACTGCATGTTGTGGTTTGTTCTTTTAGTCTGTCACAGTGAAATTGATTACTATAAATTATGAAGCTAGCACCCCACAGTATCCCGTTTATCTACATTATTTTCTCCACAGCAGCAATGCAAATATAGAATATTTAACTTTAAGTCAGTATCAAAGTTTTTTTTTTCTTTGAAATTCTGTATTTACTTGCCAGTTTTTGCAATCATTTAAACAAAGCAGTGATTCATTAAACCTGGCTGCTTCCATAGGTTCTTGTGCCAAATATTGCTTGTATCATTGGCATGAAAATCATGAAAACTGTTGGGAAAAATTCCTGAATTAAACCTTGAATGCTTTTGGTCTAGCAGCTGTCACCACAAAGGGCTGTTAAGTGTTAGTCACTTTTTTATCTTAAGCCAAGGGACCTGTAATGTTGGGCAATTATGTCATGTAACACTGGCATTCACAGCTGGCCAGGTGTGAAATGGGAGGAAAACTACCGCAGGTAATCACTATATTCTGCACTGTTGGCTTGTCATGGCAACATTGTGAGATGCAAATATTAACACAGCCTTGCAGTTTGATGCAAATATTAAAAATTTCAAAGAAAATCCAGGAGTCTCATGAGAGAAGATGTAGGGGGGAGGCACTATTGTCAGAACAATGATGCAAGTGATTAACAAATTGATATAAACAACCATAATGTTTCATGTCTTAGTATTGAGTGGCAGTGATGCTATCTGCATCTATGTCCTGTCCTTTAACATCAGATTTTCCTGTGCTCATATTGAGAGCTGTTTTTTTTTTTTTTTTTTTTTAAGTAACATGCATTTGAATACCTTGTGTAATGCGGTCTGTGTTCCACACTGTTTGTATGTTGTGGAGGTGTAACAACAATGGATCAGGGTCAGTGTTCGTTTCCCGAGGCCCACACAGGACGTGAGCATGTTTTTCTTCCCCTCTTTCTTAAGAGCTTCACCCGTCTGCAAGTATCAATAAAAGCGTCCAGGAAAAGGGTCATCTGAGGAATGTCGATTGGGGCAGCGTCTTCCTCTTGACAACATCTGGTGCATTCATTTTTTTTTTCTTTCAGTTCACTATACCTCTGAACCACTACATACGAGGATGTAGTAGATAGTTTTGTTTACTCAATTTTCTCAAGTTATGTATTGTCTACAGAGGTGCAGAATACTTATTTTACATGTAGACTGATTCAAATAAATGGATCAGGTATTGTTGACATTAGGGCCTATCTAATGGGACAGTGTCATCATCTCACCTTGTTTCTTTCTAGTGGCAGTGCAAAAATCCCTTAAGAGGAGAATAAGGTTATGTAGTCAACTGTGTTTGTGTCATTCTTTGTTGTTGGATTGATGTTCATGTCCACCATTATATGGCTCAAGAAAATAGGCCTTTGTAGATACTTATGCCAAATTCACATCATCATGCTTTGGGTTGTCAAACATGCCAGCTTTGACTCAGAAATCCCACCTCTGGTAGGTTGATATTGAAACTTAAAATATATGGCGACAGTCATTTTCACCTGGGGCAGTCCACAAGCCATGTCAATTGTGCTTATACCAAATTGACTTAAATGCCTAGAGCAGCAAGTTGTCAGTTAAAAACAAAATTTTATATCTAATTAAAATTTTATAAACTGCGTCTGTTCCTTTATGTTGCTTAATATTTACTAATCTTTAACCCACAAGTCATGACAAAATAGTGAGAGTCACACAATTTTAATGAAAGATAAAGATTTTATTAGTAATGTTGAAGCAACACACAATTAAAATAAGGATACTGGTACAATAAAATGAAACTAACAAGGCCTTAAAAAGGTTGTACTAGGTTTAATAAAAAGGCTTTTTGGAAGACACATGAATTGTGTATGTATGGTATTGATAGTTTTGTCACATGTAGATGAAAGAATATCAAATACATGCGAAAAAAGGGAACTTTGACATCATTGTTTCACTTCAAGTAAGGTGCATCAAACCACAGGGGCAAAAGAAAGCTGTCTGAATATTTTCCTCATGAATCATGTGTCTGGTATTAAGGAGAAAGGTCTGATAATGGTAGCTTTATTAAGTTTTAATTATAAGAAATGGACACTGCAGTGGAGAAATACATTAAACATGCAGTCTCATTACAGTGAGTGGCACATGGTCTGAAAAGAGGTTACTTGGTGCTCCCTGTTTTACTGCAGATCAACATGAAGTTAGTTTTGAAGAGGACAAAGCTGTTAAATAAAATTCTATTTTCAACACAAATTATATTATCAGCAGATTTCAACACAAATTATATTATCAGCAGACACTTTAACAGGCTTTCTAGTGGTAATTTATCTGTATGTTAAAATTACTTCAGCTTAATAGGTTTTTATTTTCATTTGCCTTTTTTGGTTAGTGAAATTTAAATTACAAAAGAGGAAGTGGCTTTTTGCTCTCATATAAGCGTTAAAATGTAATTGTTTACATTTAAGTTTGCATGTTTGAGCATTTTGTGATATAATGCATTTGTGTGCTGGTGTTGTCATATATGATAACCAAATGTCTAATACCTGCAGTTGTTTTAAAATATTCATTTTCTTTTTCCATACCCCTATTTTCTCTCCCACAGCCCAGTGTTTTGATTGTCAGCTATATTGAGTCTACAAAGGCGGCAACTCAGTTTGGCTTCTACCAGAAGGCAGAATGGAAACCAGATGACTCCATGATAGCTGTGGTGGTAAGTATGCCACCATTCCATCTTATATTTGTGGTTTGATTGATGTTGTCGTGAATTAATCTGCCAAGGGTCAAGCCACATCAAGCTCTGACAATAAGAGAAAATCAGTGCTAATTCAACATTATAAAGTCATGAGAAGTCACCAAAATTGACAGAAGGAAAGCTCTCAAAAGCTCAATGTAATCTGCCATGTTGCCACTGTTTGCTACGGCTCTCATTGTGTATGAAAAAGCAGCACCCTCCATTGAAGACGATGGGCAGTAGAATTTAGTTCTGATTAACTGGCGTGAACTCACTCTGGTTCTCTGAGAGCGCCCAGGTTATGAACGGGGCCAGAGTGGGAACTGTGCAGCTGCCTGCAGGTGTAAAAGCACCATATTTATGTGTAAAGAGCGACTACATGAAACAGTGGTGTTGTTCATGCCATTTCTAGAGGGGCACAGGGAGTTGTCTTTGTAAATAATTATTATACACCATATTGGGATTTATGCAGAAAAGTTTTAGATGATCTACAGACACATACAAGCGCTCATTTTATTTAGCACAGTGGAAAGAGAAGCACCTGCATAAGCTGGTGACCTGGGCAAGTTTTGAACTTATCTAAGAGGTTTAACATACCAAGATAACAATTATACATCTCTCCTGTTATTCACTTACTTTCTCATTCTTGTCTACCTGTTAGCTTCTCTGTGATGGTAACTACTCCTGCTACTGTTCTTTTTCCACTTAGATTAATTTCATGTAGATTTTCAACGATGTTTTTGACACTGACAGTACGATTTATCAGGAGCCTTTTCCAAAAGCACACAGGCAGCTTCCTTGTCGCTCATAAAAATGGGCATGACAAAAGACAGAGGAAAAAAATGTGTAGTTGCAATTCTCTATACACCAACATTTGCCCTATTTTTGCTGTTATGCTGAGCTCCAGATATGAGGAAGATTGCCCAGTGGCAGTTAGCGAGGAACTTCATTTTCAATCGGACATATGGTAGATCACACTGAGTGCAGTGCTTGGACAAGTACATGGTAGTTTAAAATGGCTAAAATGGACTCTAATAATAATGGAAAGCATAGATAGTGAATAATAAATTGTAACTGGTTTATGTCATTAATTCCTGTCTCACTTTCACACAAATGGCTCATTTAATGTGCATATCTGATTACTATAGTCATGAATTCTCTGGCAGGAAACATTTAAGAACTCTTGATATGCCATTTGGTTTCGTGTGTGTGTAAGAAAAGGAATGTGATACCTGAAGCTAATCATGCCTTGACTTGAATCAGCGTCACTTAAGATGTGCATCTCACAAAAGGCCACACAAATCTCCAGGTTAAGCTGCCCGAGTGGCCCCTTGCTTAAACTGTAACCAAACCTACTCTACTGCAGCTAACCCCCACCCAATGCATGATTTTGAGAGATGCGGGCTGAAAAAAAATCGCGTACAGACGATAACGGATCAGAAACGCGTTGCGTAAAGATGGGAACGGAACACATGGTGAAATCGATGTAATACATATGCCACACCTACATGTGGCGCTGTAAACAGACTCAGACAGAGCCACCGGACGCACCAAAACAATTGTTGCGTGAGGTTATGTCTTGTTCTGGTCACGTGACGGTGAAGGTAAAGTGATATCATCATTTTCAAAAAGTATCGGTTTCCTTGTCTACACGATAACGTGAAGGCGGCGTTGCAAGAAAATTGTTCTTTTTTTTAAAAATATTAATGTTATAAAATTAAAATTCTAAAACTGTTCAATTCCCTTTGGAAACTAGTTTATTTAGTATGTTAAGAATATAATGCAGTGTCTAAAAATTCCATGTTTGCTCTTAAAGTACAATTTACAATTAATAGTAGTTACTGAAGAGACTGGCCTGTCACATTTTGACAAGATAGCAGTAAAATGCTTCCGTGCCACTTTGCCTCTTATCTACACTCTTTTCATACTTTGTTCCCTGCTGATCTCAGTTCTCTGTGACTGCACTGAGTTAATCAACTCAAAATGAAACGGTAGTTCCCTCTCCATCAGCTTAGTATTGTTATTTGGTTTTATATACACATTGGCTGTGCTATCAAAGTAGCCAGGCGATTTATTTGGTGTACAAATTGTTGACAATTTCGTCATCAGTCAGTCACCTTTGCCATTGATCTCTGACTGTGTTCCATGCATGTCAGGCTTTTACAGCCTTCTGAAGGATCAATAGATGCCTTGATTATCTGATATATTGCAATATATTGGGTTCCTATAATATACAGTGCTTAAAATATTACAATACCACACCATTAAAAAATTGCAATATTTTAGTGTTTCAGTATTTTCCTCACTTCCCTGCATGTTGTCAGTACAGAGACTCAATAAATGGTTTTTCTTTCTGTTAAATTATTATGAACATTTTCCCTCAGGTCCTTCTTTACTATTATTTTAATCCTTGCCTTTGAGTAAACACTGTTGATGAACCCACAGCTAAATGAATATGCAAATTATGAGATAACAAAGGTAAAAAAGTTATATTAATATTCATGCTCATTTCCATGGAGATGAAATTTTCTCGGATCTCGTGCCAGCATGTTTCTGAATGTAAGCCCACACAAGCTTATTGATGTCATTTTAGCTGCTGTCACGCCGACAGTCAACTCATCTGTCTGTAGCAGTCCACCTCCATGACTGCATCTATTTACTTTGAACATCTATAACATTAACTCAAGATAGTTGTTTTGATGTGAATTTCTATTACTTCTTTTAAATCAGATGGTGGTGTTAACTTAGCTTGCCATGTCCATGCTTTATATTGGAGGTTTGACTTTTAAGAGAAAATTCTGAACTAATGCTACATATGCCGTTCATCATGGAGAAATGCTGTTCAAGATGGCATTTTAATTGTTGAAGGAATTAAATAAAAATCACTCATCTCTGGAAATGAGCCTCGTCCATGCTGAGCTAATGTCTTGATGCATAGTGTGAGTTCAGAGAAGGAACAGATGAAAGCTGCATCTGCTGTGTCAAACATGATGAGGCAGACAAAGGAGTCTGAGCAGTAGGAGTAGAATCAGGCTGCTTATCTAAGGATATTCATGTAAAAAAAAAAAAGACAACTCTTGAGGAGAAGTGTCCTGGAAGCACCCATTCTGTTGTGTATTGTTGCCTTTGGTTCAAATCATTTTGATCAGCATATAAGTCTAGTCTAGGTGATGTGACTTTCCAGTATTGCAGCATTGATGAAGAATGTCTCAAAAAGGCACTTTGACACTGGCACTTATGATATATGCTAGAGGTGGTGTGATGTAATACACTGAAAAGCATCACATTTCATCTTTTGGAAAAGTGGGGACAGCTGGTCTTCATTATATAGAACCCCCTGGGGATTTTTCTGTTAAATCATGATCTCTTTTTTTAGATGAGTACCTGAGGTAACCGTGAAGGAAGGAAGCATCTTCTTGAGCGGTTTCACACACAAGTGCTCGAGTCAGCTCTCAGGGGTAATGTGAAAGAAAAGAAGTGGGCACCTTTAAGTCAAAGCTTTCCCTCAAATCCGTACCATCTAGTGTCAGTAATCTGAGCTGCAGAGTTGGTAGCTGAACATGCAAGCATTGTATAACATACCATTCTCTATCGGATGTGACGGCAAAGCAGCATTAGTCAGATTTAAAAGGTAAACACAGTTGTGTTAGACTCTGTGTTCTCTAAAACCTGATAAATCATGTATCAGAACTACACCCTAGGCAATTTGGGTATTACATAACAAATTAGCGATGATGGATGATTTTACTAAGGCTACGTTTTTCTCACCGAATATTGTTTTATATTTTTTTTTCCCCTTTGGTTTAGCACTTTCTCCAGACCTGTGGGTAAGCAGTTTGTTTTTCACTTAGTCAAATTTCAGCCCCGATAGTTTTTTTTTTTTTTTCTGTAAACATGGTCAGTAAACACAGTCAAAGACATGGCGTGTCGTTTTTAGTCAGTGTGGTAGACAGCAGTGCATGTTTGTCCAAAAACACACCACTACTTGTCCTTGGAGCCATTTTGTTGAACATACTGTGTCAGGTGTTAAAGGGGTTACAACACAAGTTGTCCAAGTTAAAGAGGACATTTTTTCTAAATATAGCTGGGGGAAAAAAAAAGGTGAATATGCTGTATTTGTGGTTATGTCAGAAATGCTTTCATAACACAATTAAATAAAGCTGTTGGGGGGAGAAAAGCAAAAATTGTCACTGGGCAGTGTAATGTATAATATAATTTTTGTAGAAAATATAACATGCTAGCCCTTGATGTTTTAACTAGCTACAGTTGTACTGTAGTTCTGTTGAGTATTTACTGACAAAAATTTAAAATTGTCTCAGCCTCATTAGTAATGGGGCGAGCAGATGAAGAGGTCGGGCCCTAAAGAACAATAAAGAACAGCATTGCTCAGGCAGGCAGTTAACTTTACCAGCTGTTTCCCAGATGTTTGGCTGTGCTCACACACCCTGCAGACCTTGAGGCTAACGTAATCACCCTCCTAAACCTAGGACTATCTTTAGCTGTGAATATGGTTGTATGAGAGAGTAAAAGCAATTGACCAAGAGGGATGGATTTTTTTTGTGTGTGTGGCAGGAGTCAAGACAGGATGAAGTTCTTGAAATAGGGGAAATAGTTTTAAGTATTTAGCTCTTCTTGTGTGTGTGTTTTGGGATCTGTCCAAGGCCAAAATGTTCCCTCTCTCTTTTTTTCAGACCTTTATTTATGTGTTTTCACCAAAGATTATTTCAGTGACCTTCAGAGACTTTTCAGGCTATTGTATTCTGTCTTACAGTCAGGTCTGAGACAATTCACACGTTACTCCTCTGTCTCGTTTTTCTGTGGTGTAACTTTAACCAAAGAGTTTGCTTTGCCTCTGCACTTTCACTTTTTGGCTCCTAGGCAGTGACACACCCCAGCATACTTGAATAAAATAGCTACCCCAATGCATAATATAAATATATAATATAATATATGCATAAAATATATGGCATACAACTGGGTTTCTGTTTTTTTTTTCATTTGCTATTTTACCTAATCCTTAAGATAAAATTGATGAGCTGTTGCCCTGTGCTTCAGTTGAAACTACCTGATAGCTGTGTGCTCCCTTCAGGAAGGCCAAGCTGCACACACTGCACTTGCAGACGCATGACACTTTCCTACTCTGCCATTCCATGCTGGTAGTTATTGTTCAAAGCATAACCTTAGATTTATGTCAGTTGACACTGAGGAATGTTTCTTCCATTTCGGTCCAGTAAGTTTCCCAGTGCCAGTCACTGTCATCCACTAACGTATGCAGACACATATGCAGACACATGTTTGTATAAGTGCATTAGTGTATAAGTGCATTAGTGGTGTGTGTAGACCTCTGGAGATTGTTGCAAAAGTTATGCTTCAGTACAGTGTTACACTACTTTTCAATGTTTGATTGTACTTACAAGCCTGAACTAGAATCATAATCAGTCAGCTTTTTCCCCCTTCATCTCTGTTTTTTGTGGATTTACAGCAGCGCAGAGTCAGGGGCTTTTCACACGGAAACGGGTTTGGGTGAATTTGCATACTTTTTTGTCTGAGACCGGCTTTCCGTCCACATGGAAACTGCATTTTAGGGAATCCGAAAAGGTATTTTTTGAAAACACCTCCCAGAGTGGGAAAATCTTGGAACGGCGGCCTCGCATTTCCGTGTAGACAGCGGAGATGCCAACTTCTACAACTAAAGTTAGCCTAAAAACACTAGATATCACTAGAACACGTCCTGTCCTCAGAGACTTCACACACCGGGTTGAAAACTGAATAAAAGTAAGATCAAGGGAGGAGAAAACAAAACGTTGTTTCACAGAGACTATTTTTACTTGAATGAGTGATGAGAGAGATGATAGTTGTGCACAGTCAGCTGATCTGCACATCCACAGATTATACTTGCGCTGCGCTCACACAGCAGTAGTGGTGGGCGGATCAATCCAAATATGGATGCTTTCGAGCCCAAAGACGGTATCGGTATTGGATCGATACTAGTGTGATGATACTGGTAATTTTGTTAAATTTTCTCTTCTCTAGATTCAGTAAATAATTCGGTTTCCTCGGAAGATCTGAGCAAGAGTCTCACCTTTACCTGCACTCTCCCTGATCACTGCTCCTCCACCTCCCTCTCCTGCCTCACTGTGTTTTGTCACGTGACTCAACAGAGCGAGCATCAGTTCTAAAGTCAGCATGATAGCAGAGTGGAAAAGGAGCATTGCGCGGACATATACGGCAGAAAATGTAAAAAAAAAAAAAAAAAAAACAGGTTACAAATTACTAGTTATGTGTATTTAAAAGTAACAAGTTATTCTCTGAATAAAGTACCTTTTTACACTACTTTTGTGTTGCATTTACCAAAAAAACTGCCCCAGTATATGCATATGCTGTATAAAGGTGGGAGTGTTTTTTTTAAGGTTATGTGTTTTAAAGGGTTAGAGTTAGTTTAAATTTAAAGGTTGTCTGTTATATGTTGTTTGTGTACAAAAGCCTTAGAAAAGATGAAGGGCTGTGTGTGAATGCCTCTTTTAATGGTGGGGGTGACAGACTCTACAGAAGGTTGCCTCTGAAGTCTTTTCCCACCCCTCCCCCTCTTATCTTTAAAACTTCACATTCCCTGCCCCTCCAATTGACAACTGTTTGAAGTACAGTGAGTCACATCAAATTTCCTTTCTTTCCCTCTTGGCTCCTCCTCTGTTAAGAAGCCTTGTTGGGATTTTGTGAATGTATGGGTTAATCTCAGTGTAGAGGCTCCCGGAATTGAATCCGTCAGCGTTCTGATGTGAACTTTCTTCACTTCAGATCCTTGTTGTAGTTGGCGAAATAAAATAAAAGCATTTCCACTGGCCTCAACAAAGTATTTTCTGCTTCTCTATCTACATATGGGAGATGATGGTTGCCACTCAAGCATTGAAAAAAATTAAAAAAAAAAAAGATTCATAAGTTTATTTGTGTGTCTGTAAATGTTGTTGTTGCAACTGTTCCGTTTTAACATTTAACATTTCATCTTGTTGAAATGACAAACTTGGAGAACTGAAACATGCCACCATGGCAGAGGTATGTGCTGTATAAGTGCTCACAATTAATTTTTTTACATGATTTAATATTAACTGTATATACAGTATGGTGCTGCTAACATGAAAATTATAAAGAAGTTAAATTATCTCTATTATTAGTCCTCAGAACAATCTGCCCTGCACAGGATAATGGACTTATATTTATACCTGATGAGCCACAATTCTGTATTTTTTAGACTGTTGGTCTTCCATAACTACTAATCTCTCTCTGTACGTTTCAGTGTTATCCAAAACTGCAAATCAAAAGCATTTCTAGTGTAGCTTATGGAAACTACATACAGTGTGTATTTAGTTCAACAGCTGTGTTTAATGGGTTTGTTTTAGGGCCACAACTAACAATTATTTTCATAACTGATTTGTCTTTTGATTACTTTTTTAAAGTAATTGTTAAGTTGTTTGGTTCATAAAGTGTCAGAAATTGGGGGGGAAATATACATTTCTTTATTTAATGGAGCAAAGAAACCAAAACTATTCACATTAAAGGAGCTGAAAAATCAGAGAACTTGTTTTAATTGTGTTTAGAAAAAAACACTCCACCCAATCAATTGATTATCAAACTAGTTGGCAATTAATTGTTGATTAATTGTAGTCTGTTTGGCTGATTTCTTCGCTCTCTGCCTTAACAAATACTTACACTGTGTAAACACTGATGTTTAAATAGGATTTTTGTGTTTATTTGGGTACCAGTAATGAAAATGACCACAATACCAGCTAACTCTGTTATTGTGCTGTTAATTTTTCTTATTTTATCATAAGTATATGACACAAAGGTTTGAGCTGTTTTAGTCTTGTCATGTCTTCCTGAAGTAGATTTTTAACGCTGTTTAAGTGTTGTTTAGCAGTTTCTGCCTTCGTGTGCAGCTTTGTGGAGCTCTAAGGCTGTTGATGGGTTTAGCAGGCCTCAGTCTGGCTCCCTACTTCGTTTCTGGCTGCGATTGTTATTTTCTAGTCATGTTGCTGCTGGCGTTCTCCTCTCTCTGATTTTGGGGTTTCTCATTGCTGTGGTGGTGTGCTGGCCTGCTACCAACAGCACTGTCATTGCACCAGAAAAGTCAAGGGTTATTTCTATGCGCTGCCACAAAAAAAAAAAAAAAGATTCAGACAATGACGCACATTGAAGCTCAGCATTGTTGATTGTAAAATGTGTCGGACTTGCACTGTTTCAAGGTGGTTTTCCTGCAGGACAGAAGACTTGATATGCAGAGCCGTTGCAACACTGTTGTACATTATTTCTAAGAGTGGGAAAGTGGATCAGGTTTTCATGTTTCAGGCTCAATTTCAGCAGTCACCCTGACAACAGTGTGTGTGCGTGTGCGTGTGCGTGTGCGTGTGCGTGTGTGTGTGTGTGTGTGCGTGTTGGAAATAGCCCTAATGCTGAATTATATTTGCATGTAAATATTGTTCTTTACTTTTATTCTAGATGGGGTGAGTAGCAAAGATTGAATTCTGCAGCATGTCTGTTTCAGTTCTATTGTAGATGCTAATAAAGTCTGATTAACATATTAACATGTATTTTAAAAGTCTGATTAACTTAATACTTTGGTTTTTTTTCTAATGTTATGAAAATGTACTGAAGCTGCAATTGTCATTATTCCTATATTATTTCTTTTCATGGCTGCATAAAAAAAGCCTTGAATGACACTGAAAGCTAATGAAGACATTCAAGTAATTAAATGTAATTAATTTATTTAATTTAATTTCCTTATTCAATTTTACAGTGTTTTGGTGTCTGTCGATTCTGTTTCCATCTAAAAATTTAAGTGGAGCAAATATATTGATGTGTGTGTTTTCACAGCCCTTTCTTTTCTGTTTTCAGACTGCCAAAGGATACATTCTCCTGTTTGATGTGCTGGGAGCACGAGATGACAAGTACCTCTACGAGCCAGTCTATCCAAAGTGAGTGTCGCACGCAAGCAGTTACAATCATTACCTGTGGCTACTGTAAGTTGAAGGTTGCATATTAAGCCGTTTTTTCCCACCGCGTGCAACGGTTCGGTTTGGTACAGTGCGACAGTCAGCTGATTGGGCAACAGAAACATGTCAATACCTTGTGATCAGTGTAAATATCCCATGACAGTAGAGGTAAACACCTGCAGTCTATTCTTATACAAAGCTTGACATTTTGTTGAGACAAACAGCCACAAACCAAGTAGGGAAAAAAGATCTGAATGTTCTCCATTGTTGTCCGTTGTGTCCATTCAATATTGCCCCCCACCACCACCACCATCAGTATTACCGAGCTGCAAACAACATAAACTGTTTGATCAGGTTAACCAGTAGGTCAGTTTAATCCCTGCTGTCTTACTAGTGTTTAAACTGCTAATGGCAATCTATAGATACGTTGCCAATTATAAAAATACATAAATTAATTTGAAAACTTTTCTACCCCTTTTGGTTATTTCTTGCTTGCTGCCTTATTTTTTTTTTTTTGTCATTACACCCACAATGTCAAATTAAGGGAGCCTAATTTAGCTGGCAGCTGTCAGTTAGACTAGCTGGAAAACAATGCCAGTAGGAATCAGGGCTGTCACTTTCTAAAAACATTAGGTTCAAACTGATTGATATTGACCTGTACTTTGAATTTGTTGAATAAATAATTTGCTTGTGTTTAATTAGCAGTAATTATTTGCTGATGAATGCTGATCAGGGAACTCAAGAAGCTAATTGCCACGTCTATCACAGCATTATTTTAGTGATGAATGCACAACATGGCCATAAGTAGGAATAGCGTCTCTGCACACATTTACATTCCTAAACCTTCAGGTCCGTCCTCTCGTTTGTATCAGTCAAGCATCTGTGTCGTGTGCGTCCGGTGTTTTTGTGTCTGCAGTATGTGTGAAGTGGTGCATTTCACATTCCTAGACAACCTACCACCAGAAGTTGGGGCAAGTGTGGGCATGTCAGGTGGTCTTTTTTTTTCTACCCTGAGTTGAAAAATGAGTTACAGTTTGTGGGTTTTTATCACTTTCCTTCACCATGAGGAAAAATAATGTTTTTTTGTTTGTTTCTTTTTTACAATGTGTTTGCTCAGGGGAAGTCCCCGTGTAAAGGTGACCCCAGGTTATAAGGAAGAGCAATGTGCCCCCGCGCTGTCATTAGAGATGAAGAAGCCTGTGGATCTTGAGGCCCCCATCACCAGGTAGATGCCACCATATGATGCAATATGATAACTGTGTATCTTACTGTGACTGCTTCCTGCAAACAAAGAGAGTTTCATGAATCATGTTTGTCTGTGCAGCTTCTCTACTGTGTAAACCTTTTTAAAATTTAGAAGCCTTCCTTTAAAGCTTCCGAAAACTAAATTCATCAAAACTAAATCTACTCCGCAGTGTTGTTCTAGTTTAGGTATTTACTTGCCTCTCAGTTGCTTTGTCATGGATTATAAACATATGACTAGTTTTATGTCTTGTAGACTACACTGACATCATGGCCGGAACTGCATTTCTTTCCACATTGGGCATATAAAGAAATCACAATTGTTGTAGTTGCTGAAAGGTGTATTTAGCTCAGTGTAACAACTTAAAAAAATCCTTCCCTTCCTCTCGTGGAAAATTGGTGATGTCAGTGAGAAAATGGCTGAGGTGAAATGAGAATCTCTCCACCTCTGCTGTGTTAGTTGTAAGCACAGACCTACAGAAAAAGATGCATTACTCTGCAGAATTGGAGAGAAGATTGATGAACAGATGAGGGGCATTTGGTGAAAAGTTTACTTAGTGACTGAAGGAAAGAACGATGCAGCATTTTTTGATTTCATTGTTAGCTGGTTGGATCATCAATTATTCAGATCCGACCTCATACATTTTTCTTTTGTGAATTCACAACAAAGCGTATCACTCTCTGTCTATATCATCAGTCTAATAAGACCTGATTGTGTTTGCATGTAAGATGGGCCAGTCTCATAAAATAACTATAACCTCACAGATTGTTTTCACGTTTTTCGAAAATGTTCAAAACTACTTACATTTACTGTGTGAAAACACATCCAGCAGATCAAGTCAGTGCTGGTTTAATATGTGAATTTCTAAAACTTTGCCCACACATTAGAATAATAACCACACATGTCTGTTGCCTCCTTATCTTCTTTGTAATGATTTTTCTTGTTCCTTTCAATTCTTTTTTACTTTCTTCTTTTTCACCTTCATTCATGCATATTTATTATAACTTAATGTCTTTGTTGACTGAGTGGCAACAACTGTCAATCAACCAGTTTTCAGTTCAGTTTCCTTTTTGTTCATATTTTTGGTTTATCTAGTGTTTTTATAGTCTCTGTCTTTTACGCCTCTGTGTTCGACTGTCACATCTCTTCTGCAGTCTTCACCAGACAGATTAGACAGATTAGTCATCTGAATAAGAGCAATCAGTCAGCGCTTCACAGGCAAATCTCGACTGTGCTGAAGATGAGAAAACAGCGACCAAAAAAACAACATTCAGTACATTTACATGACATTAAAAATTGTTGTGTGTCCGACTTATACCAGACTTTTAAACATGTTAGTCTGATTTTAAGAAATTTTGATTTCAATCAGACAAACCATCTTGCACCAATTCATAATATAAATCATGACAAGAGCAGATTACTGATATTTCTATAACACCTATGTTATTATTATTATTATTATTATTATTATTATTATTATTAATAACAATATTATTATTATGCTAATAGATAAACCCACCCATTTATAAAATATTTGTTTTATAAACGAATAACTACTTCATTATATGCACAAATCCAGGATAAAAGCCAGGGAAAAAAAAAAAAAAAAT